>CM024761.1:8985978-9066043 GCA_014218235.1 Colocasia esculenta
GTAATTGTTGATATAATTTAAAGTATAATTGTTGGTATGATTTAAAATCTAAATTTGACTGTGTTGAAATATGAGTTCGAAGATATTAAAATATGTGTAAAGGTTAGTTAAAATGTGTGTGACTTGAAATCACTGTTAACATGATTTAAAATCTATGTTCTAAAATGATAAAGCAAGATTTTATAGTTGTTAAAATATGTGTGAAAGTTAAGTTAAAGTGTGTGAGATTTAAAGTAAGTGTTGACATAAATTAAAGTTTAAATTTGAAGACGTTAAAATAAGTATTTGAATATGTTAAAATAAGAGTTCTTAGTCGTTAAAATATGTGTGATAGTGAGTTAAAACATGTGAGATTTAAAATCACTGTTAATATGACTTAAAGTTGTTGCCCGTTAACATAGTAGTTGTAGTTTATTAAAGTAGACGAAGAAATCAATTAAAGTAAAAGAAAAAATTTGTTAAAGAATAAGAGGAAATCAGTTAAAATATGTGAGATCTAAAATAACTAGTGATATAATTTAAAGTGCAATTTGAAAAGCGTTAAAAGTAAGAGTTAAATGACTTTGAAGTAATAGTTGTCCACAATCAAAAGATAGAAAATATTAATCTCTAATTATCAACACAAATTCCAATAAAATAATGATTAGAAATTAACATTTTTAAAAATCATTAGATTTTTTGTGGAGACATTTCTGATAAGGACCTACAGTTAATGTCTCCTTTCTGATAGAGACCTATAATTACTTTTTCCATATAAAAATATGTCTCAAGAGATATTAAATCTTTGAGAAACACTTACTTCTACACATCACTCTTTAACAAGAGGTCTCAAGTTTGATTCCTAAGGAGGCTCATCAAGTCTTCATGCAATTTTCGAGAGATATGTTGATTTGAGATTTTTTTCGACCAAGTATAATAAAAGTAATACAGGTACATAAAAAATAAGAATTGTCAAATCTTAATTTTGAAGTCCACAAATATTAATTTCTGAACCTGTAAAATCACATAAGGCGGGGATGGTTCCGCATTGTCGACAAAAAATAAAAAAATTCATCAGTCTTTGAATTCTTTTACTAATTAAAAGAATAAGATTTGTTAGATCAAAGTATCAAACGATAAAATTATCAGATAAAATTTTAATATATTTGAGATTTACACTTACACTCATATTTCTTACTTCTGATTAGATAGATAGATTGTGCCTTAATATATTAGTTAATAAAAAAGTAAAAAATATAACTATAAGTACAAATCTTAAATATAATAAACTTTTCTCAAACTATCACTTCACAATCAAACGAAGGGGTCTTAGTCGGGCATGGTCATGCTCATGGGCAGAGAGTAACATGTCTCCTATGTATGAATGCGACGGTTCTTCTTGATCCTTCCCGTGTCCCGCGAGGGGTCCAAACTCTAAACCTTAACTATGGTTTTTGTGTACGGCGGAAAAGGACAACCGCATCGAACGGCCTAAACCGCCGAAAAAAAACCACCGCCCCCCCCCCCCACCCTCGCCTCTACGGTTCTACTGTGTGGATTACGATTTACGAGATGATATTAATAAATATTGTTAATATGCCCCTCGGGGGAGAACTAATAGGAACATTCCAGAATATTAATATTATTGCCAGGCTTGGCCCACCTAATTGTTTGCCCGCCCATGGTTCCACCACGTTGCTAACGGATAACGACATCCGTAGCTTCGTGAATTCGGACCCCATTGCGAAGTCATCCCTAAGGAATAGATTAATTGCCGTACTACCCCTCCGCCCCTTTCCCCCCCCCCTACTGCCCACTTGTATATATACTCTTCTTTTGTTTCCTCACTGGCCACCATCTCTACTCCGAGAGTGTCGAGCGCCACAGTCATGGCGCCTCCACCGACGTCGCCCTTCCCCTTCGTCTTCTTCCTCCTCTTCTTGTTCTGCTCCTCGTCGGTTGCGGTTTTGCGAGGGCGTTGGAATACCAGACCCTGGTCGTGAAGCCCCTCTCCAGGCCGCCGCCGGTGGAGGCCGTCGACGAGGAGGACCTCGCCTGGACCGTCGGCTCGGAGGAGCTTGCCGACCTTGCTAACGTTGGTGCCGGCGCCGGTCCCGCCTCTGTCACCCTCCGCCTGCACCACCGGGACTCCCTCCTGTCCGCCAACGCCACCCCGGAGGGCATCTTCAGCCTCCGGCTCGAGCGCGACGCCGCCCGGGTCTCCTCTCTCGAGGCCGCCGCTGCGGCTGCCGTTAACGGAAAGCCCCACGCGCAGGGTCGGGGGAACGCCACGCGGCGGCCGGGCGGCGCCGGCGGGTTCAGCGGAAACGTGGTGTCCGGGTTGGCGCAGGGCAGCGGCGAGTACTTCACCAGGATCGGGATCGGGACCCCGGTAACCTACGCCTACATGGTGCTTGACACGGGGAGCGACGTGGTCTGGGTCCAGTGCGCCCCCTGCCGCCGGTGCTACTCCCAGAGTGACCCCATCTTCGACCCCCGGCGGTCCCGCTCGTACGCGATCCTCCCCTGCGCGGCGCCGCTTTGCCGCAGCCTCGACATGTCCGGCTGCGACACCCGGCGCCGGTCGTGCCTCTACCAGGTCTCCTACGGTGACGGCTCCATCACCAACGGGGAGTTCTCCACCGAGACACTCACCTTCCGCGGCGGGGCGCGGGTCGGCCGCGTGCCCTTCGGCTGCGGGCACGACAACACGGGCCTCTTCGTGGCCACCGCGGGACTGCTGGGCCTCGGCCGTGGCAGGCTCTCCTTCCCCTCCCAGGCGGGGAGGCGCTTCGGGCGCCGCTTCTCCTACTGCCTGGTCGGCCGCACCTCCGCCGTCCCTCCCAGGCGGCGCTCGTCCACCGTCGTCTTCGGCAACTCCGCGGTGCCCAAATCTGGGGTGGTCTTCACTCCCATGGTGGTGAACCCTCGGCTGGACACGTTCTACTACGTGGAGCTCACCGGGATCAGCGTCGGCGGTGCGCGCGTCTCGGGGGTGTTGGCCTCGGACCTCCGGCTGGACCCGGCGACGGGCAGAGGAGGGGTGATCGTGGACTCGGGGACGTCGGTGACGCGGCTGGCGCGGCCCGCCTACGCCGCCCTGCGAGACGCCTTCCGGGCCGGCGCCGAAGGGCTGACGCCGGCGCCGGGGTTCTCCCTGTTCGACACCTGCTACGACCTGAGTGGGAGAACGGAGGTGAACGTGCCGACCGTTGTCGTGCACCTCGGCGGCGCGCGCGGCGACGGCGCCACTGCCGACCTGTCGCTGCCGGCGGAAAACTACCTGATACCGGTGGACACCAGCGGGGTGTTCTGCTTCGCCTTCGCCGGCACGGATAGCGGGATATCCATCATCGGGAACATCCAGCAGCAGGGGTTCCGGGTCGTGTTCGACGGCGCCGGCACCCAGGTGGGCTTTGTGCCGCGCGCTTGCTGAGCCAAAGAAGGCCGACAAGCCAAAAATTTGCTATTATATATACGTAAATAGAGGAGTAGGTGGTTTTTGTTTCAGTGAAAGGAGGAAGGGGAGGGGTTTCTTTAAAATTGGAAGCTGGATTTTCAAGATTCAAGAAACCATTGTGAACTAGGGATGGGCTCTGTGTAGGGAGAGAAAGAGGTTGGGTGTGGAGTGGATAACAGAAGGGAAAAGAGGGGTTCAAAGGTGGGCCTTCTTTGTTTTTTCTTTTTAAGTGCCCTTCAGCTGTGAGTTGTCAAGCATTTCATGTTGTTTTGTCATGTTACCTTGGTCAATACTATTCGGCATAGCATCTTATGGCAGCAAAGTTCACATATTATGGTGGTGCAAGCTGCAAAGTGTCCTTGCATTGGAAAGGCTGATGGGTATGTGGTTCACCGTCTCTCATGGAGCAGCACTTTGCTCTTGGCACAACTATTTTAAACACACAAACTTTGTTACTGTAGGAAGAATATCCCATCCTTTTATGGGTCCTAACCATTTACAAGGGGATGATGCTATTCTTACACCCTTTAAGTTACTTCTTCAAGGTACTTCTTCCAAGGGTATCATGAAGAAAGTTTCACTGCAGCAGATGGAAATTATGTGATTGTGAGATGAGTATGATGAGAGTGTGTATCATGGAGGAGTAGAGTAATCATTTCCTTTACAAGAGCACTTGAAGATAGGGCCCCATGAATCTTTGAATTCAAGACCCCTCTCATGGGGGGAGAAACCAGAAGGTCCTTGTGCTAGTGAGGTTCCTCCACATATAGTTCCAAATCTTGCACTCATTTAATGTGGACTGAGTCCATTCATTTCATGTGTAAGTTAAGTTTGATTGGCCAAACAAAAGAGGTGATCTTCTTTTTCAAATCTCTGTTAACACCCAGGATATTTTGTTGGTTGTGTTATATAAACAGTGGAAGCCCTTGAGACATGGGAAAGTTGTCATCCATTGTTGGGGGTGGGGGTGTGGCGCGCTCCTCGCAATCATGATTTGCTGGGTATGTCTAAAGTGAAGGAAGCTACGCAAGAAGTTCACAGAAATCGAAGAACTGCTTGTCTGAAAATTTTCTCAGTTGATCATTATCTTAATATCCCAACATTTGTGCTGACTTCATATCCCATCTGAACATTGTCAACAGAATCATGAGTTAATTAAGATACAGTGGAGAACTTTTCTTGCTTGAGATTTCACATGGCAGCGAGGATGCCCTAAGCTCTCCAAATTCGTTTCATCTCCAACCCATCTACCATGCCTTTGCATTCCAGCTAAAAGCAGATAGGCGTCGGTGACAGCCAGGTCTAGTTAAGTGATGGGCAAGGTGAGCAAATTAATTATAAACTTTTCAGTTTTTTATTTTTTTTATTGGAAAAACAAGGGCATCCAACCTGCACCATGTGAGTCTCATGAAAGGTTTTCCCTTTCCTCTGGAGCATTCCCCTCAAGCCTCCTCGGCTGCACTTTTATCCTCTTTCCTCTTCAATTTTTTCCTCTCAAAATTGTATGCATCTTTCTCTTTTATCCTCTGGAGCATTGCCACCTCCACTTTCTCTTTGAAGGGTCACAAGAGTCACATGAAGAAACAACAGAGACATCCCACATCATCGTGGGTGCTTCTATGGACCTCTTGGGGGTTGAAGTTTTTAGTATTTCGTCATAAAAGGTTATCTCTTTGACTGTTTTAGGGTTTTGTCATTTTTACATCCTGGTTGTCCTTCCCAATGATTCATAAAGAGGGAGAACAAGAAGAAGAGGTAGCCAATGCTAAGACAAGGCTTATTTTGTGAAAGGCAACTTAAAAGAGATCTCTCTTATCTGAAAGACAATTCTCAATCCACCCATCCTTTTAAATATATTTCATCTCTTTCTATGCATACTCTCCTGTTGTCCAATCCATTTGTGCCCATCCTATTGTCACTTTTCTTGGTCAAGGTCATCCTATTACATTTCAGTCTCATCAACATGGTACCTTTTCATCGAGGAGTTGACACATGATTTTGGCTAACATATAATGCATGAAAATAATAACTTCACAAATAACCCTTATATCCCAACCTTTACCTCATCTTACCTATATCTTCCGGAGATTTTTTAGAATAAGGCTATACACTCCAACATCCTATGTTGTACAGTTAAAGATAATATCTTCGTACCCTTTATGAGTATATAAACTCTATTTAGTAGATTGTTGAGGGTGTGGTGACAGATTAGATAATTGTTGGGATATGCTAGTTATTTGGTGTACTTTTCCAGGACATGGAAGTAATTAAGTCAAGAATAAATAAATGGTACCGATGTGTATTGCTGCTGATCGGACCATCTTATTCATTCAACGTTGTCTAAGAGAAAAGGAAATGGCATGTAAAGTCTATTCTCAAGCTAACAAAGCATTGTTATGTATAGACTTATCATTCTTGACTTGACATACATTAATACATTTCACCTTAGTCTTATCAGAAAATGGTCCTATGACATGGTATCTCAGGTGGGGTGAGATTGGTCTGACTCATTAGCCTCAGTTTGGTAACGAGTTAACTTAAAATTAATTCAAAGTTAACTCAAAATATAATTTGGTAATAAAAAAAATTAACTCAAGTGGGTTACATTAAAAGTGGATCAGATGTGAGTTAACTCACAATTTTTCAACCCACCTCTAGAGGTGTATTGGAGTTAACTCAAGTGGGTTAACTACCTTTTTCTCTTGACGGTACACAACATCAATTGCTACTTTCTCTTTTCTCACACAACATTAATTGTTACTTTTTTTTTTCAAGTCACTTTTTGATATGAAAGTGGGTTAACTCACTTTATTTTGCCAAAATAATCCCAAGAGAAAGTGAGTTAACTCACTGTAGTTAAACTAGGTTAACACACAAAAAAATAAACTAAAAAATGAGTTAACCCTGTATAACTTTAGTCATGGATTGGAGTTAACTCTAACCTCACCCATTGCCAAACTAAGGCTTAAGGTCCTTCCACTCGGCCCAACAAAGTGAAGAGTATGGAGTTGGGTCTAGCCATAGTCTCGCTCTTCAGCAATGACCCTTATAGAAGGATGGACATGGGCCTACCGCCTACCCCACCAGAGCTCTGTCTCCTCAACCTCTAAACTCGTCACTGCAGGATAAGTTGATAGTTGCCGAGGGTGAGTCCTCAACCCCTTGGACTAAGTGAAGGCTCCCCACTCCAGAGTAGGGCGCTCACTTCCGGCCCGTCCCTACCACCCAAGGCATGGCCCACTGGCCACACAACATGCACCTGCAGTAGTAAGAAATGACTTCCATTGACTTCTCCTCTGACTTTGGGGCGATAGGACTTGATGAGCAGAGCCTCCATGAGTCTCTTCACGTGGTGGTAATTTTTTTTTATCCTATAGAGTCCTAAGATATGTTACGAGAGAGAGAGAGAGAGAGAGAGAGAGAGAGAGAGAGAGAGAGAGAGATAGAGAGAGAGAGAGAGAGAGTACAATCTCGAGTTAGAGAGAGAGAGTTTATGCATGAGAAGAGATGGAGAGTCTATCTTAAATTTGGATAAAGAGTTTTTTTTTGAAGTTTACTTATTTTAAATATTTACTAAGTCACAAAATTTAAAAAATAAATCAAATAAGTTATTTTTCTAACGTATCTCAACGATACGATACAATACGATACCGTATCTTCTCACATAAAATACGACACGGCCGATCCGAAAAGTACGACGAACTTTGGTTAAAATTTATTCAAATTCTGACACGGTACAATACGGCTTTGCCATCGCGGAGTACCAACATTGGGTATCAATACAAGTGCATATTTCAAAGGGGTACATGTACAAAAAATCTCTTTTAACGGTCCCCCCACCCCTTCTTTCCTCTTCCACCCAACCTCCAACCAAGCACTGGTGAATCCGTTGGGCCCCACCTTTTCTTGTCATATTGCCGACCAGCGCATACCGTTTAAAACTTCTGTTCTCTCCTCTTCTCTCCCTCTCTCTCTCTTCCACCATCTCCCGTGGCGGTTCTCGCCTCTCTCTCCACCTTCCCCTTCCCCTTCCCCTCGACCCATCCCCCTCTTCTACCCGGGAATAACCCCTTTTCCCTGCTACCCTTTCTTCAGATTCTGAGGGGGTGTTGGGTTCCTTCAGGCGAGGGTCGAAGGGGGTGTGTGGGGTGGGGGGAGGGCGGGGAAGGAGGGGATCTTTACGGGCTTCCCGTTTGTGATTGGAATGGGTAGCCTCAAGTGCGTCTCCTCGCCCGACGGGATGGAGAAGGACTCCGCCGCCCCCGGCGTCCACCCCCACCACGCCTTCACCAAGTCGTCCCACGCAGGGAACGCCGGCGGCAATGGCAACAACGGCAATGGCGTCGCGCTGCTGGGAATGTCCCCGGCTGCCAGCGTCCACGACCTGCTGGAATGCCCAGTCTGTACCAACTCCATGTACCCGCCGATCTACCAGGTCGCTGTTCTACCCAGTACCTCCCCCGCCCATCTCCGGTTCTGTGGTATTTTCCCTGTTTTCCTTGGGATGTTGATGTTTATATGGATTTGATTTTAGATCTATTCGATCATTCTGGCAATCAAAATATCGCCTTTTGTGTCACGCTACTAACTTTCGTATTTGGGTCGTGGATAGGAGGACTTGACTGAAATTTCTTTTGGTTGAGATCGTTACACATATTTGGATTTGAAGAATGGAAATTAGTGTAACGAAATTTCAGTTTATGGTGCTTTGTCTCTGTTATGAATCGGCTTGTTGCTTGAGTTCATCTTTCTTTCTTAAAGGTGGGGAGTCCTCATAGTTGTCTTATCGTCATGGATCGGGTAATAGGACATTAATGGGATCCACCAATCCAGTATTCATTCAATGGTCTCTTTGCAGTGGTAAAGACAGGGATGCCAAACATATGCTTGTTTCCCTTTAGGTTCCATGGAGTTGTTTCCTTTGATTCATACACCATTTTTGCATGCTTTTGTGGAACAGTTGGGTGGCGGCAAGCTGCATGAAGTCACTTTTAATCTAGGGAAATTTAGTTTTTACTGTTAATTGAGGGGATTTTATTTTTAGTTTTATTACCTATAATCTTTCGCATTTATGAATAGCCTCTCTAATTAATTTCTGTACTTTGGCCTTAAGATTCTTCAGGCCCCTTTGTCTTTCTCCAAGCATATTCAGGGTCTTATATTCCGGATGCAGAATTACAAATTGGTCAAAGGTTTGCTAGTAATGTTGTCTGAAAATCCTGTCCTTTTGTTTTGGCTTGAGGAATCATAATTAACAAGAAGCCAATCTTAGCAATGTCTTTTTCTGATCCTGTTTCCCTATGGTTGTTTGATGAACAAAAATGTTTGGCATTGTCGAGGAACGGACAAGTACTCCATCCTTCAAGATGCTAGGTTTTCCCTCATCAGGTGACTAATGCATTTGTCCTTGGATTATAAATTGCATGAGCCTGGACGAGCAAAACTTCTCCGATCATGAGAATCCTCAACACCTACAATTAAAAGGAGGTCTTAATAAGAATACATTCCAATGAGTCGACAAATAATGCAGCACATGAAACTGAATGCTCTTCTATCTGGACACAGATGATGCTAGCGTAAAGAACTTAAAAATCCATGATCCATGGGGAAAAAAGGAGACTTCACGTTCATCATCATTTAATTGTGTCCAGTTTGTTCAGATAAGGCTATAATTGATGGGATATTCCCTGCAAAATTCTATTAATGTAGATGCAGCCGGACACCACTCAATTGCTTATTGTTGAATTGAACAGCAGAAGAAATGGCTTTGCCGTAAATGTTCAATTCCTGATCTTATTAAGAGCTTACGATGGGATTTTGATTCTTAGTCAGTGCTCTATGTTGATAGTTTAGGTACTGTCTATCTGTCATCTGGTTACTGCTTAATCTACTCGAGTTTTGTTTCATTATACTTCTCTAAAGGTACGCAAACAGACATTTTGCAAGTGTAATGGTTACTCAGTTACATCTCATATATGCTATTGATGCCTACTTCCAACAATTTACATAACCTATGTCTTATGTGTGTTATTTTATGTGCAAGTCTGGTTTATCTTTCAGTGTAGTTTAACTTCTTGTGATGACTTTTTCTACCTGCAGTGCCAGAATGGCCATACACTCTGCTCAACCTGTAAATTAAGAGTAGAGAATCGGTGCCCTACCTGTAGACAAGAGCTTGGAGACATCAGGTGTTTAGCACTGGAGAAGCTGGCTGAATCACTTGAACTTCCTTGCAAGTATTATTCACTGGGCTGTCCAGAGATATTCCCATATTACAGCAAACTTAAACACGAGGGACAATGCATTTTTCAACCATACCACTGCCCTTATGCGGGATCTGAATGCTCTGTTGTGGGTGATATCCCTTTCCTTGTTTCTCATCTGAAGGATGATCACAAGGTAGACATGCACACTGGGTGCACATTTAACCACCGATATGTGAAAGCCAATGCTCGAGAAGTAGAAAACGCTACCTGGATGCTTACTGTAAGTTCCTATCCTTCCCTTTTTTCTTTCCCCTTGGAAAAGATGATCCTCACTTTAGTTATCAAGTCTTCTCCTTTTGGGTACTCTTCTATTGGCATCATACACAGCAATCAGTTAATTAGGCAATCACTTTCCTACAGTGATTGTGAAATATAACTGTATCCTGGTAACAATAAGAAGAAAGCCAATCCTCCTCAATTTGGACAATGGTTGCATAGCATACATTTAGAAAGTGTAGAGCATTCCTTCAACTCTGTATCTTGATCCTTCAATGGACGTAAATAGCATTTGTTGAAGTGCCATAATTAGCTTGGGTCAATCCAATTCTTTCCATCTAACATCCTAAAGAATGAACAAACATTTGTTTTCTGCCACTACACAAACTGTGTTGTCATTTCATCTTGGGATCATGGTGACTTGTGGACGACCACGGTGACATCATCACGACTTGTTCTTAATCCTTCTTCCCATCTTCTTCAGATATTCAACTGCTTTGGGCAGTACTTCTGCTTGCACTTTGAGGCCTTCCAGATTGGGATGGCACCAGTGTACATAGCATTCCTACGCTTCATGGGCAGTGAGAGTGAAGCAAGGAACTACAGTTACAGCCTTGAAGTGGGTGCCCATGGGAGGAAACTTATGTGGGAGGGCACTCCTCGCAGCATCCGTGACAGCCACCGGAAGGTCCGGGACAGCCATGACGGCCTCATAATCCAGAGGAACATGGCCCTCTTCTTCTCTGGGAGCGACAAGAAGGAGCTGAAACTGCGAGTCACTGGCAAGATATGGAAGGAACAGCAGAGCTTGGATTCAGCACCCTGCGCCCTGCCTTTGTAGCTGGGAAACCCCCAACATCAACATGCTCGATTTGCTCCCTTGTAAAGTTACTGTTTCATATTGTCTAATTATGGAGAGGAATGGAGTTTTTTTTTTTTTTTTGGGAGGGAATGTCTTGGGCTTTTGTAACATATGGAACATGAAGGGCTTTAACTTTTTATGCCCTTGGCCATGTTAACTGTTCTAATTGATCTGAAGGCATGTGCTGAGTTTCATTCCTTGCTTCATTGGTGCCATTGAAGAGCGGGGACCTCATGATTATTAATTAAGATTTATGATCTTTATTTTCTTTTAGGCCATTCGATTGATGACTAAACTATATGAACATGTCTCTTGATTGAGACCTGATAAGATAATTTTTTAGCACAAAGCTTATTGTTAGTACTATTATTTTTGAAGCAAATAACAAGTATTAGTCATAAAGAAAAACTAGGATCCTCATGGTGATTTGTCTCTACCCAATAGCCAACAAATTGAGATCTCATTGTTTCGATAAATCAATGACATGTAAAATATAAATTGGTAATTTTTATACATTTATTGCTTATTAAATACATTTTATTGCTTTTATGTTGTTTTTACTAAAAACAATTATCCTTAAGCATAATTGTATGTGCTATCATTGACGAGTCAAATGTAGTTAGATAATAGATTTGATAGCTCTCGATATTCTAATTGGATCTGATAACCCGTAGCGCGATTGGCTCCGTAGAGATATCGATCTGCAACATGGTTTACTTGACAGTAAGATCGGCCCAACTCAGTCTACCTAAACCCACTAGGCATCACCCATCGCCTTAGCTCAAAAGAGACTAGCCCAACTCAAGTCTTACTCAAACCAAGATCTATATTAACATTCCAAATCCGACTACAACTAATCTAAAATCTTCGAGAATCATCACAACTCTTACTCCACCTGGGAGTCCACAAAGGAAACACTCTTTAAAGGAAACTTTTCAAAAGAAACCTTCCCCTATTCTTATTAGGAGTCTAAGGCAAGAGACCAACTTGCCAAAAACCGTTACTATTAGGAATCCCAGTCGAACTCTAACTCTTTGTCTATAAAAATTGCTCCATGGTGACGGATAAAAAAAGGTACAAGTTTTAGATCTTTAGGAGAGATCTCGATTTGACTTGTGTACTTATTTTCTCTCTATATACTTATTCTTTTTGGTTGATAGATTTGTGACTTGAGCGTCGGGAAAGTCGATCTTAAATACACCATCTCAAACTTAATTTTTTGGTAGGTTTCGACGGCGTCGACTTCAATGAGGGCGACAACTTCAACTTTCTCTCTGGATTTGATGTTTCAATCTCAGATATTTTGGAGTCGATTCGTTACAACCCTTATAAATTTAAAACCGGCTTCATCAAGATTATTGAACAAGGCATAACTCCTACTTAGAGTCATATTCGACTGCAAATAGGCACTCCTTGGGAGGTTCTAATGCAATATATGCATGCTACATAAAAAAAAAGTTCCCAAACAATATAACAAATGCCATGTCCCAAAATCTAAACCACGCGCATGGGATTGGCCTCCAACCGGAAGACGAGGTTACAGCCGTACACCCGATCCGGGTCCTTTTCTCTGTGGACCCGCTACTAAGCCCGCCCACCCGAAATATGCCAAACGTAACGTAACCCCTCCCCAGACACCGTGACGCATTATAACGTCAGCGTCGAAACACCTGGAAGCATCTGGTAAGATCCAGGGCACCTGCCGATTAGATTCTCTCTCTCCCACTCTCAGCATCGGAGTGGATATCCAAATGGACCAAATCGACGAAGGCTAATCGAATTTACTTTACTACCCCTCGCTCCTTCTTAAACGCCCACATAAAACCAACGTCTTAGTGAGATCATCTTAACAGTGATCTCGCCTCTGATTCGACGTCCGTACAATAAACCATCTAACCGACGGCCCTGATCGATCATTCCACGAATGGCAACTTCGTTATTTTGGTGAAAACGGGGGGCTATTACGAAGAGATCACCCTGGACGCGCAGGTGCCAGAAGCGCCTCTTCCTGTTTCCCTCGCAGCCCCCCAAGAATGCGGCCTCCTCCATGGAACCCATCACTCTCTGCTCGCCTTCTAGGGTTTGCTTGCTCCAGCTGCCGGCGGGCTGGAGGACGAGCTTCCCCGTCTCCAGAGCTCGTCATTGCCGAAGCTCCAGACCCAGCAGGTCTCGGCGCTTCTCCGTCTTCTGTGGAGGCCCTGTGAGAGACACACGGGCCCCGGAAGAGCCCAGCAGTAACAGGGGGTCTCGCCTCCGCCTCCCCCCTGCTCTCCTCCCCGTCCTCCGGTCCGTCGGGGACTTCCTTCTGTGCCAGAGCAGGATCGCCAGGCTCTACCTGCGGGGCGGGCTCGAGGACGGCAGGATTGGCGGCAGGGATGTGGCGTGCTGCGGGGGGCTTGGTACGCTCCTTCTCAGCACCACCGCGGCGGCGCTGTCACGGGCCCGCGCCAGCCCATTCCTCGGGACGCTGGCGGCGAACCCGACGTTCGTGTCCGGGCTCGTGGCCTGGGCGCTCGCGCAGACCACGAAGTTGTTCCTCAACTTCTTCGTGGAACGGAGGTGGGACCTGGGGATGCTGGTCAGCTCCGGGGGGATGCCGTCGTCGCACTCCGCGCTGTGCACGGCGCTGACGGCGTCCGTGGCGCTGTGCCACGGCGTGGGGGACGCGCTGTTCCCCGTGTGCCTCGGTTTCACCCTCATTGTGATGTATGACGCCACCGGGGTGCGGAGGCATGCGGGGATGCAGGCTGCGGTGAGTCCTCTGCTCCCCACCCCATTATTCCACTATCTCCTCCTTGTGAATTTTTTGTTATCTCTTCTTTTTTGCTTTAATTTTGGAAGAAGACTGTTTAATTTCACTGGTTCTCAGGTAATACACTGCTTGCGAGTTAGTGTAGATTATTCTATACTTGTTTTGCTGTGATCTCCATAGGTCTGAAACTTGTAGGTGTTACAAGAACGGCGAGGTCTAACGTATCAGGAGATGCTTGAGTTGCTAAAAAAATTGTTTTTTGGATGCTTTTAAAAGCGTGTCATATATGTCTTTTACTAACTCATTCAGTCATTCATCTTTATAGTGGAAATGACGGGTTTCCAAATCAATAGCATTGGCTATCGATGTTTTGGCCATCCATTAATTTATATTTTTCTCATTTCCTTTCGTACTACATTTTTCCTCTACTATGCCCCCAAGTTCTCAGTGTTTTCATGTTCTTATGATATTCCTGTATCAACCACATGCCTTGACACATTTGGTGTTAATCAGTGGTTCAGATACTGCCTTTAAAAATTTATTTGGTGTTTTTGTGAACCATGATATAGGTTATTACATTTATGTGCCTTCATTTTGTGAGAATTGAAAGTGGTCTATGTGCGGCAACTTTTCTACTAGGAGCAGTAGAACTAAAGGATTGTTCTTTCAGTCTTGAAATGGCTTTCCCATTTTTAGATGAAATTAATCCACTTTAGAAAGGATGTTCATTTGAAATTGTTAGCGGATTACTTCTATATGATGTTTTTGTGCAAAAGAGCTACAGAGAGAACAGTAATTCAGCCCTCATTCCCAATGGTACAAAAATGAAAAAAAAAAGTAGGAAAAAGATTGTTGTGTGTAGGTGGAACATTTTTTTGAAACAATTTGAATTAAGAATTAAGTCTACTCGTAACCAACATTGTTTGCTGATATATTGTTGGTTCAACCCACTGTTTTAGGGATGATCACCAAGTGTTTGGAATTTCGCGAACATGAAGCACTATCACTATTGGTTAATTTTGAAAGTTATCAAGACTCGTTATAGGATTTTGTGTCAATTGCAGATTATACGTATTTTATTATAAACATAATGTGTATCTGGCTTCTTTGAAGGAAGAGGTGATTCATAGGTCAGTGAAAACATTGAGTGGGGTTTCCGTCTCAAATTGCAATTTTGGTGTAAGTGAAACAGAGGTTGGATAGTCATTGCACCTGGGAAAACTAATTTTACTTGGATATCAACCTGATAGACATCCTGGCTATACTTAGTGCCAACAACCAAAGAGTACATTCAGTATTGAGAAATAGTTAGTTCCCTTAGAACAAAGATTTACTTAATGTTTTTCATTTCTAGGACAGTTAACTCCTTCTATATTCTTGAGTCACTCTAATTGATCAATCTTCCTCCTTATAATTTAGCTTTCGTTTTGATCAATGTTATGTGAAGTAAAATGTTGGCATGATGCAAAGGCTGCTCTGCTGTTGTATATTTATGAAACTACATGTCAATGTCCTTTTGCTCCTGAGAGGATTTGGAATATCTCATGGATAACAGAGACACTGTATCATGCTAATAATAGTGGGCTAGATACCCTAATTTCTGAAAAAAAAGGCCAAATATTATATTTGGAACTTTAGGGAGAGTGATCATTTTTGCAGAGGTTGGTGAGTTTGTTCTAGCAGCCCTAGGGACTACCTGACAACTACAGTTCATCTTCTTTGAGAAGATAAAGAGAGTCAAACATAAATGACCGAGCAGATTTATTGACAAGTAATATTTCTTAAATCTCAGGAAGTCTACCTTGGATCAGTAGAGAAAACTTGTCTCATCTCTGGGGAGAATAAAATGCCCAAGGCAATAGGGCATGGGGTTTGCTGAATATATCCCCTCAGGCTCAGGGTGACAGCAAGGGAGGGATTGGTGATTGGAAAGAAGGGGGGGGGGTGCTCTGCCCGACCCCTATTGCAGGCTGGTTCTGGCTTTAAATCTTAGCTGCTATTCCATTGTGTATCCTATAATTTAGTCCACAGCTTCTTAACCCATTCTATCTGTATCTTTTCTCGCAAATTGGTTGGTTCTTTCCTGTTGGAGCAGTAGTACTTTTTGCGGTGTCGAAGTTTTCTTGCTTCTTGGAAATCCATATCAAAGAGTCAGACAGTATTTTGAATAGTTTATGGAGTGTTTTTTTTTTGTTCTGTGGTGGGGGGGGGACAATTGGAAGAAGATTCTTTATGCGGGAACAAACCTCTTCTGCTCATCTGTGTGTCATTGTCATCTCCTTTTTAATTCGTTTTGCTGCATGGTGGCAACATGGATTTTCCTGTGGGAGGAGATCAGAACCTTCTTTTACAATGTTTCCTATTGTGTACTCTGAATTCTTTTTTTTTTTTTCCTTAGAAGAAAAAGCCATGGCATCCTGATCCTGAACCTCTCAACAAAAACAAATATGCAGGTACTCAACATGATTGTGGAGGACTTGTTCCAATGGCATCCCATTAGCCAAAGGAAGCTCAAAGAACTCCTTGGTCACACTCCATCCCAGGTCTTCGCCGGGGCTTTACTCGGCGTCTTGGTTGCTTGTGTCTGTTGTCAAGGTTGTACAATTGCTATTTAGCCTGCCCATTTTTGTTCATAAGAAGATCAGTGATCTCTGATCTTCTGGGATCCATGTAATGATAGTTGTCTTTGTAAAAAAGAAACACTCCACGGCTATGGAGTCAGGGGGAACCATGTCTCACATTTGGGATTGATCTGGTTCCCTAGACATGTACTAACATTTATGGAGATGCTTTATACTCTTGAAGCAGATGTTAACAAATCCTTCCATGTTAAGCAGATAGAACGGGGATTGGCCTGTCTCTCTTCAAATGGATTGTTGCGTTGGGCTTGCCCTTCTTCGGTACTGAGCTAATAGTTTGACTATGGCCATGAACTACTATCTTGGGAACATCTAAGTTGAGTTGGAAAGTGGAAGCAAAGTGAGTTAGACTTTGGTGATCAGATTACCTGATGGGTGCAATTTGTTCGTGATCTTTTCATCATCACCAGAGTCTTATCCCGTTATTTGAAGTTGGTTACATGAATCTTATTCTGTCAAAGGTTTTTATCAAATATTATATTTATATTTAAAAAGTTAATATTTTTTAATAACACCGGACCATCTTTTATTTTAATCTCCATTTTAAGAAATAATTACAATTATACCTCTAACTTCTTTATAAATAGCTGTTACAGCTCATATCTTTATGTAGTCTATTTATGAACCCTAACATCGTCGAACAAGTTTGGGAACTCCCCTGAACACTATACCGAACCGTTGAAAGTAACATTTCTTTTTTTGGTACGTGGTGTGATAGTTTAGACCACCGCCCGACCATAAGGGCCATCCAGATTCAATACTTAGAAAACCGCCCAAAAAAACCCTCCTAAGAGAGCGCAGCTCCCCAAACCTTTAAAACCTCCTGCGCGCCTCTAGCGCCCTTCCTTTCTCGAACCTTTGCCACCCTGCCACAGGCGGGTGAGTGTCCGTCCCGCTACAAGAAGGGTGGGGGGGGGGGGACATTGAAAGTAACACTTGTATACCCTAGAAAATAACCTTTAGGCATCTGATGACTCCATTTACTAAATTTTAGGGGTATTCTGATATGTTAGGTGAAGATAGCATACGCATAGTTGAGCGTATGCTATCTTTACCGGTTGAGACCATATTTTGTTCTTTTTTCTTTTTGTATTATAATTTAAATACAAAAAGATCGAATCGAATCAATATGTTCAAATTTGTATCGATATTTAGGAAGTCCAATTCACGGGTCTAACCCACCGTGAGCATATGTCAAGATTTTAGAGGTAAAATGGTCATTTTTCTTATATATATATTATATATCATAATCTTATCTCATTATTTGAAATCGTTTACATAAATTTTATTCTATCAAAAATTTCTATCAAGTGTTATATTTATGTATAAACTTAATAACTTAATATTATTCTTATTAATATTGCACCATCACATTTTAAGTCCTCCCCTAATATTCACTAAAATTTTGATCATATCTTTTAACAAACGTTGAATTAAGTCGAAGGTGTATGGGTTCAAACTATCTAAATCTATTTTTCTCATTTTATTATCATTACTCTATATATCAAAAATTTAGGTAACCAAACACTTAGTCTACCAAACGCATTGTAGGAGACTTCTCCGTTGTTCGATAACGGGGCGAACAAGTTCCCACGTGAGAGTTGAGTGCGAAAGATCGTCGACGCGAACGGAAGCCTGCAAAATTAAAAGGCATCAGGGAAACCCGGTTGAAGAACCGAAAAAAACCCTACGATGCCAAAGTCAGGGATGACTATCACTGGACTTAGAAGGGAAGGTTCTTTTCGTGTGTGATTTCACGCGTGGACGATTGTGGAGAGATGATTTCACGTACTTTTATATGAAAGTTATTTGTTCCTTATATAGGCCGAAAACCTGAAGGGTCCAAACGCATCCTTTAAAGATGATGCTTGAAAAGGTGCGATTGTTGAGTTCCCAAGATAGGACATTTCTATCCGAGACGTCTCTTGAGACTCCGCACTAAAACTACTACAATTTGTGGAGAGACGTGCCGCACCGTCCCATTAAATGTTGTTGAGAGACCAAGGGCCAACATGGCAACCTATGGAGGCATCGAATAGGAAACCGCGGGCGTACTCGATGAGACCATCCGGTGTTCGGTGCGATCATTGGCTTCTAGTTGGACAATGAAAGATTCGAACAAAAGTTCAAAGACTTATTCGGTGAGACTCTGGACCTTCTACCGAGCAGCAGGTGTTCAAATATGTTCGGAAGCCAAGTTTTGTGATGTCTTTGGACGCGTGGCGATTAAGGCGTGAATGGAGACTTCGGATGTCTCCGAAGATACGTGGCTGAGGAGCCGTGGCACTACTTTTTTACTGAGTTATGATGGGCCTATAGATTTGGGAGGTTAGAAATGACCTCCACATGCATGATATAGTGTGTAGCATGTATTTTGAAGTCCGTATGAGCAAGATATTTGGAGATAACTGAAGAGATGCATCCAACTCCCAAACAACTGAACAGTGCGAAAAATGATCCGAGTGTCAACATACTGGGCCATCATCACCAAACACTTCGAACTCTACCACACAACAAAACTAGAGCTTCAAGATGAGCATCTAGCTTTCAGTCTACAGTCAGAACAACATGCTTTCTCTGCAGCAGTATGATGCTCTAAGCAGTCACTCCAGGGTCCTGAGATCCTTTGGTCTGAGTTTCTCCATTGGATCATCTGGCAAGATGATCTTCACCTGCAGTATGCAAACATGAAAGTTGTTAGGACAATTATGTACTTGAAAAAAAATAAAAAAAAATTGTGGGTTAGTAGATTGGTGTGATGAACTTATGCATATAAACTTGTGTATAAATTTAGGGAGAATTATCAATCAGTCCCTACTTTTGGGACTTATTTTTAGGTCCCTGGCTCCTTTAAAAAACTATGTAGTTACATACTTATCTCCTTTAGAAAAATATGTAAATCAGGGACTTAAAAATAAGTCCCTCAAAAGCAAGGACTGATCGGTAATTCTCCCATAAACTTTATGCATATATTCACAATTTTTTTCACACGTATCACAACAAACAAGAATGTTCAATCTGAAGCTTCAGCAGAAACAGATCTGTCAACTTCCTTTTGCGTCTATCCACCATTATCCCATTTGTTCCCATTATCATGTTAGCTAAAGTTCAAGTGTTCAACTCATACCTTAAGCTTTCTTCGACCCCATTGAAGTGCTTCAGTATGTGAAGGATAATACACGTCAATTTTGCTTTCACCAACTATTGCTCCACCCCGGTCTTCAACCTGAAACAGCATGCTATTCACACTTAGAACAGAAGAAACTCTGGTCATACATGCACGGCATTCAAGAGGGAAAAGCATATAACAGAAGTATACGGCTCAGAATCAAACATTTTTTTGTAAAATATAACTGCCAAGACATTTTAAATCTGAGGCTTTACTAGCAAAAACATAAATTGCATGAATGCATCCAATAAAAATGGAACATAGAAAGGAAAGACCTTTTTGTTGCCATGCACTGTGGGAAGTCAAGCCTGCGTTCAGATAAGAAACTGAGTGCCAGAACCCTGGTGCGCTCAAGTGAGTAATCAACCAATGGAGAATGAAAGAATCAATATTTGATGACCTCACAAATGACAATATCCGAATACCATGGCCAAACCCCGTAGGAGAAGTGTTCTGGGTTCACAAAGTAAATTATGAAACAGATGTGCTTTCTGAAAGGGCAAGAGCATGGAGCTTTTATATCTATGCTGCGTTAACGTATGAAAATATTATCATTATGTATGCATGTAGAGAGAGCTATCTTAGCATGGCCTTTATCATTTTTGTGGATTGAAGGATACAAATGTAAAATGTGAAGTACGGACGATCTGCTGCAAGGTTTTTAGTGCAAGCTGTTGATAAATTGGTAAACACCTGACATATAATAATGAGATAACAAGCATTTCAATGATTGTGGTAGGTGAAAATAGATTATTGCCAGATACCAGCAATCCGGCATCACAAATATTAGAAGACAACGTTAACAAAACTATTTTTTTCACACTTATGCCAAGCATCAATTGGTAAGTAGTTGCAGGCCTGTGGATGCATGCACAAAGACAAACAAAAGCTAAGTAAGACAGGCATGTAACATGTTTTGCAGTTCAATGTCTGTTTTTATACCCAGGTCAAGGGGAGATGATGGACACATGAAAGCTTTCAAATTTGTCACACCAGGTGTCCGAGGTCCAGGGAAATGGTGATGTTTTGAGGGTTCACCAAGTAAAATATAAAATCTGCCTGTGGCCAGCCCCCTGGATTTATGGAGATAGCTCTCTGATGTATCAATATATTAAAGCTTTAGGACAAAGAACAATGCAATCATAGGAAACTGAGGAACTTGGTTTGAATGGTTGCCATGGTACCTTTCCCCAGCCATATCCAGGAATAAGCATGGGCGTGCCAAAAGGATAGAATTTGGTATCTGCAGCAACTGTGCCCTGCATCGATGAGGTTGATTATAAACTATGTTATTGCACTTACAGACAGCAAAACGGAATATATGTCTATGTCATAAAAGTATGTTTCATTTTTGCATTCTGATTTCATTACTATTGTTTACAATAAAGCACCCAAAAAGAAACACTTCAACATATTTATGCCATAAACATTAAGAAAAGTGAAGAACGAAACAAAAAATTTCCTCAAGTCCCATGTGGGTGAACAAAGAAAATAAAGAAATACTTATTGCTTTATTGCAATCCATGCCAGCATAATTGCAAGAATGATCTTGCAATAAGTATTCTCAAGAAAATGCTGTTAGTATTATAATCAATTCCTGTGTTTCCTACATAGGAAATGACAAATGACAAACAAAATTAGGAGTGAGCTAGAATTCTTGGAAGTGGCAATGTCTATTTTTCTTCCTTTTTGGCTTTCTGGGGAGTTCAGATGGTCGGAACATCTATACGTAACTTGAGGGGTGGGGTGGGGGTTGGAAAGCTTTGTTTCTCATCTTTAGGGAAATTTTGTCATGAACCCTCACCTTTGGAGTCCCTTACACAAGGAGCTTTTGTTGTTACTACCCTTATACTTGTCCATTATTTTCCAATTTTATAAATGTAATGATGCTCCACACATTCAAAAAACAAAAAAGTCACCTCTCTGGGTCATCACAAAAGTCCTACCCAAGGTTGGGTGGATTGCAGATTCAGCTTATCTAGGTCTAGCTCTGTGACAGAACAGATCACCAAGCTGGCGCAAGACTGTGAAACTGCAGTTTTGTCCATGTTTTGACATCAAGATTCATCGACCTTTCATCCATGAACATCTTGATGGCGGTGAACTGTTGATGCGGTACAGACCGCGGGAGAGGGAGGGAGACGGGGCAGAAGGTGGCTGGGAGGGTTTTAGCAGGGTTTTAGGGAGAGGAAGAGGGCCGGGAGATGGGGGAACGCAGGGGAAGGGGAAATGGTTTGGGGTTCGGAGGGGATGTGCAACCGGGGAGGGGGTAACGGGAGAGATGAACAGGGAGGGTTGAGGACAGAAAGTAGAAGAAATGGGGGAAGAAGACGGCAGAGACGGGAGAGGGGGGGTCTCGGGGAAGAGAACACAAGGCGGCGCCTTCATCAAAACATTCTTTTCAGATTCTTCTATTCCATTCTATTCTTCTTCTTCCAAAAAGAGTTTTACAAACATATATAGGGTAGAAACCCTACTAACCATCCATGAGACCAAAATATCCCCAAAAAAATGACAAAATGACAACCTTGTCCTAATTCCACAAATAAGCTCCATTTACCAGAAATTAGACATTTAAGTCTACCTAACTAAATCAAACTCTACTGAAAAATAAAAATTACATAATAAAATGAAATTGACGTCAATATGTCGCCGGTCGTCTGCAATCTCGAGTCTCGTTCCACGTTCTACACGAGTCACGGTCCCCGTCAACTGTGCTCGCCTTACATCACTCCAGTGACCAAGTTGCCAATGTGTTTACAAAGGGGGTTCCTAAAGATCAATTCATTTCTGTTTTGGACAAGCAATCGTGCAGGATACCTATGGTCCACTTGAGGGGGAGTGTAGAAGTTAGATGAGATAAGGTTGTGTGCATATCTTAGTAGCACAGCAATTCATTACTGGAACCGGTGTGTGCATATCTTAGTAGCACAGCAATTCATCACTGGAACCGTTAGAGAGGATCTGGTTAATTAATGTTAACTGTTTTATTTCTAGGAATACCCTGAATGTCCTTCCATGTAACAGGGGTATTCCAGTCATGTTCTATGGGCTGATTAGCTCCAACAACATGTGAAGAGAGGGACTACAATCCGCCTCAGTCTTCTGAGCAACTCCTTCTCCACCATTTGACCTAGGGTTTCATGACTCCTCATCAGTAGTCCTAGCTTTCTGTCCTTGATTCTGTTTTTTGTAATAGATCATTAGACAGTATGCATGCCATCCTATACCTAGCCATTACTTTCTTCAGGTCCAACTCTTTGAGCCTTCATTATATCCAAAAAAACACATCAGAAAAAGCACTTCTGCTTCTGGAATACCTATCTGCTTCCAACATCTTCATATTTAGCAACTGTGACACATTTATCATACAATTAGCATTTCAAACTTCACCCTCTAGAATATGAAATGCATCATATACTTACCAGTAAACATTATGTTCTTAATCCTGACCATATGTTCTTTCAGCCACTGGGTAAAAAAGACCATCTTGTGAAGCAAACCTTCAATTCTTTTCCATTCTCACATCATTTAAGATTTCTGTGAATCTCCCGCACAGTGATTTCACCATAGCTTGATCCATTTATCCTCTTCCAGATCAGATAGATCTTTGGTAGCTGTTAAACCTTTCTATGTAAAGTCAATGTAAGCAACACAATGTGTCCCTCTTGTTCTTCAAATGTCCTTCCCAAAAAAACTTGTCAGCAAAGAGTAGCTCCAGCCTAAACCCATGGAAATCTCTTGCTTTCTTTCATTGTTAGATGCCTATCTATGCCAAAGAGACACTTACCCTAAACAATTCTCTTTCCAAAAGAGTCCTATCTTAACATCTGGCATCTCATCCTCATCAACCAGTTAACATGATTAGATGCATCAAGAATCCTCTCCCATCATTGCGCAATATAAGTGCTTCCCATTCCCTTAATCTGTTATAATATTTGCATGTTGCATATCCAGATCCCCACATTCTCAACCATCGCTGATCAACAAACTTGGTGACTGGAAACTCCTGAATCCCCACTTGCTGTCTTTATAAAAATATTCCCCATTAACCCTAAATGCTGTCGTATAACAGTTTCCAGAAGAATTATCTACATAGATAGACATTCACCAAATTCTTTTATCATATAGTAAAATATATTCTAGACGGAAGGGCTTGGATATTAAGTTATTAAAGTCGACTTGGATATTAAGTTATTAAAGTCACTCCTTGCAAAACACTGTGACATTATTTTCAAAATTATCCGAAATCAAGTCAGTGAGTTCACAGATCAGAAGCATGCCCAGAGGACCCAATAAAGAGCAGCAAAGAACCAGCACGTAAAGTAGTTGAATCATCAAGGCTAAGCCGGATGAGAAGTGACTGGTTCTTGCCATTAGCACTTCTTTCCTAATTGTAGAATTAAGAAACAACATCAAGAAATGCGCACAAGCACAGGAACTGTTAGAAAATTTATTTTACACGTACGCAGCATAAACATACTATCACGTTGCACGAGATAATGCCAAAAGGGTATATTTGCTGCATTTAGATTTGTAAGAAAAATTTCAGAACTAACGATTGTCTTTTCTTTGAAGAATCAACACTTTCATCAGATAGAAAGTTCACCTTTCATCATGAAAACAATAAAGATTAAAAAAACGTGAAATTTCACTCAACAAACTTGACAGGAACTTTCCCACTAGCTGTAAGTCCATAATAGGGCGCTCCGACAAGTTTTGTCGCTGTCCAAAACCTGCCTCAGAAAAATCAATTCGAACTGAAAACTTGAGAAAATATGACGGATAAAATTGAGTACATTTGCCTTCCTCGATGAGAATGCAAACACGAAGAAGAATCCCCAAGAAACTAAAGAACAAGAAGGAAAAGGGAAAGGAAATAAGAAGGGAAGCAGGAAGAGCCGATGTTACATTGGGGCCATGTGGGTGTCTAGCAATCATGTTAGGATTCTGCCAAGTCCATCACAAGAACAAAGAGCGGATACCCCCCAAAAAAGGATGAAATGAAAAAAAAAATGGCAATACCATATATCAAGGCAGCTAAAGTTATAGAACAAAATTTAAAACGGGTTTGAAAAGGGGGAAAACTGAAAAAAAAAAACATAAACTTTGAGGGTAATGGATTTGTGGGTGGAGGCGCATTCACCTGCAGAGAGGCGGGAGCAAGGCGCCCGGGCGGTGCTTGCAGGGTTTCCGGCTGCGGAGTTGGAGGGGGAAGCCCTTGGGACAGAAAGCGACGTAGAAGGGCCCAGGCAGCGGCACCCCCCACTCCCAGTTGCAGCAGTAGCCGCAGGCGCAGTAGGCGGTGCACTCCATCTCCCGGTAGACGGGCGCGCCGGCACCCGGGGGAGGCGCCAGATTCATTGCTGCAGGTCCCAGAACCGCGGCGGAGGAGGGCGTGGATGGGGAAATGACGAAGGATGGCGCTTGCTGAAGGGGAAAAGAACACTGGAGTGGACAGCTCCTTCTGCACAATATTGGCACACTACTGCCACCGGCTGAAAAAGGAGCCATTTTTGTATTGTTTGTTGGGAAAATTATTTTAGATCCAAAATTAAAATTCTAATTAATTTTAGGTCCATTGACTCAATTATTAACTTTGACTGTTACTTTATTAATTATAGATGTTTTCCGTTAACAGGTTAGGTTAGTTTTTCTTTAATGTCAAAACTACCCCCACCCTAACCCACACGAATCTGCTCACGACAAGGCAAATGGGAAACCCCATCTGCTGGGGTTCTCTGCTGCAGACGGCGAGAGGGAACCGTCCTCCACCACCGCCGCTGGGGTTCTCTGCAGACGGCAAGAGGGAACCCCATCTACTGGCGTCGCATTTCCAGGTGTAGCAGAGGAGGAGCGGCAGCGGCGGCGAGGGGCGGCGCATCTCCAGCGAGGACGAGCGGCGGCGAGCGACGTCACATTTCCAACGTGTAACAGAGGAGGAGCGGCAGCGGCGGCGAGGGGCGGCGCATCTCCAGCGATTTGCAGAGGAGGAGCGGCGGCGAGGCTATTCAGTAAGTTGGTTTTTTCTTCACCATAACTTTTTAGGGTTAGATCCTGATCTTTGTGCCAAAAAGGGGTGGAATATCCTCAGGACCAACACTAGATAAAGTTGAAACAGGCTGTGTAATATTAATTTAAGGACGCACAAACAGATGTTCGTATATTACAAGAAGGAACGAACGACGGCATGCAAGGGCTAGCTACCGGCCGGAACAAGCAGGTCTACCATCGGCTTAAAACCCATTAAAAGCCTACCCTTCCCATCCCCCCACCAGAGATCCGGAAACACGTCCGAAGGCGACCGGGTTGCTCTGTAGTATGAGACGACGGGTGACACCCCGGCCATATATAACCTGGCGTGAGGGGAGAGCAATTCCTGGGAGATCCCATCCAAGCCTGTAGGCCTTCGTCCTCCTCACCAACCCCCCCGGACAGCCGTGACGAAGAGAGGGTAGAGATCATTTCACGATGGTCAAGGGTTTATATGCTAAGAAGATGTGTTATGCATTTTATTTGGAAGGAATGTAAGTTGTTTTCTACAATGTTTTTTTTCTAGATTTGTTTTTGCGATAGCGGCAAGCAAGAACTCGAGCCGCTAGTGCCGCCGCCGCCGCCCACTCGGATTGCACCGACACGACCGAGGCGGAACGCATAAATCCCGCGGCCCACTACGGGAAGATCTCGTCAGCGAGAGGACACACAGGCCCAGGAAACCCCTAATCTTTGCCCGGGGAGGTGGGGGTGGGTGGAGAGCTAGAGAGAAAGGATGTTCTTCCACATGGTTCTGGAGCGCAACATGCAGCTCCACCCGCGCTACTTCGGCCCCCACCTCCTAGAGAAGCTCAAGTCCAAGCTCGTCAAGGACGTGGAGGGCACCTGCAGGTAAGCTGTTCGTCGTTATGCCTACTGTTTATTTCCCGGCATCGTATCATCTCTCTCGTGCTGGTCTAAATGATCGGTTTGGGATGATGGCTGGGGTCGGAAGAGCAGCGGAAAGCATGGTTTCGCCGTGGCGGTGACGAAGGTGGATAACATCGGCAAGGGGCTGATCAGAGAGGGGACGGGGTTTGTGACCTTCCCCGTCAAGTACCAGTGCGTGGTCTTCCGTCCATTTCGAGGCGAGATCCTTGAAGCGGTCGTCACATTGGTGAACAAGGTAGCATGGATCCTACGAGTATTTATTCCTAGTCCTCCAAAGAAAGAGTTCCTATTCAACGCTGAATTTATGTTTTGTTCTGGTATTTATTCTATATTTATGGCCAATTTGCAGATGGTTTCTTTGCCGAGGCGGGTCCTGTCAATATTTTCGTCTCAAACCACGTGAGTGCCAGGTCTATGATTGGTTGCTCGCTGCATTTCTACATCAATTTCCATTTGGAACTTAATTATCTTATTCGACAATCCATCGATAATGTGCAGTGAAGAATTCCTCTTTGTTTTATGTCATAATTATTTCTTTTGTTGTTTTTTAGTTGATCCCCGACGATATGGAATTTCAGTCTGGAGATGCCCCAAACTATACAACTTCGGATGGATCGGTATGGATATATTCCTCACTTCAACGTTATGGATGGTTTCTAGTATGAATGGTATTTTTTATCGTAGTCGCCAGTCTAGGAGTGACCATTTGGCATCTTTACAGTGCGTAGGTACTATAGGGGGCCTAGGCTGCAAACATGCATCTTTAGTGCTTTTTTCTAGTCAAACACATCAGTAATACATGCCTATGTATTTTATCTAGCTCAACAATAATCAACATATTAAATGATGAAATGGCTTATTGGGATATTGGGTTTAACACGAATATAGCACTTGATAGAAATCTTTGGCAGAAAAAGACTCATATAGCCGACCCCAAATAATGGGATAAGGCTCTGATGATGATGATGATTAACTGATGAAATGGGCATTTCAAAGGTGTAACTAGACTGCTATTGATATTTAAAAGGCTATTTTCCATGCCAACTGGTTGATTGAAGAGGTTTTGCAATATAAAAAAGGAAAGATAATGCACTGGCAAATCCTCTATCAGGAGTATGTAGAGTTGAGTGGCTTGAGTCATATGTGGAAAAAGGAGTGTCCTGCAAAAAATTAAATATGAATGGTAAGTTGGCATATAATCAGCTATCTAAAAAGTGATAAGAGTCAAACATTCAACCAGGACTTAACAGGAGAAGTTCTTGCTGGATACAGCAGTGGAAACTCCTGATCATTTCTTTCTTGCATGCCATCTCACAGGTATTCAAGACATAGGGACTTAATGGAGGCAACCCACTTCAGTATTGCTATTCATCAAATAATGGAGGAAACTTTACGCAAACAGAGAGGATTTCCACAAATATGTTTCTGTAGAAAATTGATGGAAAAAGAGCTTGTGTCAAACATAGGTCTTCCTTGTAGATTATCCAGTCTCCTCTTCCTAGTTCATAAAACCCAAGAATTTCTGGGCCTATTGTTTCTGAAGTACCTGAACTTGACAGGGCCTTCATAAGTTTGGAATTTACTGGTCAAATAGTTTTGCTTTATATTAAGTGGAAAACATGGAGCAGGAGAAGCAAAATAACGTTTAACATGATATTATGGGGAAAGCCTGTTTTGCTTCATATTCTGTCATAAGCTCATTTCTAATTTTCTATTACAATAAAAAATGTTTATAGGATCTTTTATCTTCTTTGTTTGTCAACGTTTTCATGTCATGCACCTACTAGAGTCTTTTTCCCTGACACAGTTAACCACATGAAATCGCTTATGTACCCAGCTTTCATTCTTGATGCTGAAGTGTGTGATTAGTTTCACTGGGTAGGAAGTTGTCAGATTTTTCATTCTCCCTGTATCTTCTATTTTCATTTAGGATCCTTCTTATCAAGTTTTTTTCTATAGGTATCCCATATATTGAGGCTTGTGATACCATGCCAAGAAAGTGTACTCTAATAGTATTATTAAAGTACTAATTTCTTCTCTATGTGCTCATCCTTCTCGATTTACTGAACCTGGTTTCACGATTAACATTGTTGTTATATTACAATTATTGTCTACTGACATCTAATTGTGCAAACTGTGAATTCTTTAGCAAATCACTTTACTCCATACCATTTCCCTAGCCTACAAACAGATGCAATGGAAATTGTAGCAGATCTTACTAACTGCCTAACCCTCTTTGCATATTTCTAAGTTAGTCATCATTTTTGAAGCTTGCTAGTCTTTCTTGTTTGAAATTGCAGTCAGTTACCTCACATGTCTTTATAAGGAGATGTACCTGCAGATGCTTCTATATGAACTAGATCAGAGTTGTTTAGGAGGTGAGGATGATGTCTTGTATGAGGATGGAGCTAAGCATGCCAATGACTGAGGCATCATTTTTTGTTTTTCTCCTTTGTTGTTGGCTTTCATGTGACAAAAGGATAGGGAAGCCCTAGTCAGCAACAAACTGTCACTAGTTTAGCTGAGTGATGAGTGACATTCTGGGACTACCACCAATCTCTCCAGGCATGGATCCAGCTTAAGAATTGCTCCTTAGGACCCATCTCTCCATTTTGCTCCAGCTACACACCAAACTGAACTTCCTGTCACTACATTCCAGGAACCTCTGTCAAAGCTGCTAGTCCATGATCTCTTAAAATCCTTCCAAGATAATGGCCATTGTAAAGTCCTTTCAAGATCTCTTAAACTGTGTATGCAAGATTGCACTGTGCTGCAACGTTTTCTTTCTCATAATCCATCCAACTCACTTTAATTTCTGTTTGATATGCTCTCTTGTTCAGTACCTGTAGATATATTAGTTTCTTTTTGATGAGCTTTTAAGTGTTATTCTAATTAGTCCGCTCCCTTATTGTCCTTCCTCTATCTGGTCTCGCTTTTATACTAATGTCTGAGCATTTCTATTTCGCTTTTATATATGCATGCACGGATATAAATATAAGGTAAATTTTTATGTGTTTACTAATTTAACAAAAACATATATGAGAAACAACGGGTGAACTTGACAGTGCCTTCATAGGTTATGGCTCTCATCATTTGATTAACCACTGCTGAAGATTTTTTTAGGATCATTTCCCTGCAGATTCTAAACTTTCTATTTATTTGTAAAAAAACTCCACTTAACGAAGTTAATGTTCGTAAATATGTTGATTGACAATCTGGTGATTGACTTGCAGGTGAAAATCCAAAAAGACAGTGAGGTGCGGCTAAAGATCATAGGAGTTCGTGTTGATGCGGCAGAAATTGTATTTTTCCTCTGTTTTTGTGTCATTGCCGAAATTGTGATGCTATGTGGTCATTGGCCATTCTGAATTGATTAGCATGAAAATCTACATGATCAACATCTGTTTGTTTCTTTCTGAGTAACGATTGTATGTTTCCTCTGTTCACTTGGCATTGCCAAAATTGTGATCCTATGTGGTCATTGACCATTCTGAATTGATTAGCGTGGAAATCTACATGACCAACGTTTGTTTGTTGCTTTCTCAGTAGCCATTGTCTTTGCCTACACAGATCACATTTGACTTCTCCAAAATGCCATTTCACGACCTGCATGATTGCATCTATTGTTGTTAGTGTTTTGAATCTTGTTGATCTTGTGTTTCGATGGTACGGCTTTTCAAATTTTAGTCTATCTTTCAACTGGAGGTATCTTATTCGGTTATTCCTCAAAATCATGTTTCATTGCTGTCAGCTGGTAATGAAACATGAGACACTCTTTAAAGCATGGTTTGTTGGAGCGCCAATTCGGGGCGAATCGGATTCACCCTGATTTGATCCGAATTGGATCGATTCAGTCTGATTCGCATGATACATTATATATGTATATAATGGGTATATATTACATAATGAGTAAATGTTATAATTTGTTGTTTCATTTACTTAAGATATTACATGTAAATAAGGAAGTACTCTCCATTTGAATCCAATAAAAATATCAAAAAAATCATATCTCTTGCCAATAAAAAGTTAACTCTCTCATCCAAGAAGAAAATCTCGATTTTGGTGATTCCATCAAAATAACGACTTTCTAATCCCTCATAATTTGATCTATCTAAAAATTTCATAATTCAAATAAATCTAATAGAACACTAAAAATTCAAAGTCCGGTGAAAAAAATCATACGTACATATGACTTCTTTAAGAGAACCACTCTCCTACTAATTGTGACTTATTATGTATAAGTTTGCAAGCACATGTATTTCTTTTTCCAGGGAAATTGTGATTCTTTATTTCTTTGGGTAATCCAAGTATGCCAACCCCTGGAGATGGAAGGATGTTTTATTACCTTTTCACTTGCAGGATGGAGAGGATGTTTGGACCTAGAGATGGGGGTAGACATTTTCTCGGTCATATATGCTTATGATAATTGCTTCAATCGAGGTGTGCGTTTTGGCTTTTTCCAAGGAGTGTGGAGGCTGACTAGTCCTCTCAAGGTTAAGATTTTGACTTGAAGGATTGTTCATGGGAGACTTCCCACTAGGGACAGATTGGCCTGCTTTTTGTCAGATGTGAGTCCTACCTGTTGTCTTTGCGTCACGGAGGAATTGTTGGTTCACTTTTTGTGGGCTGTTTCTATTCTTAGGGGTTATGGCGGGGGGATTGCTCAGAGTCCCTGTTGCTCTATCACCCCCATTGATTGGGATGGGCACTGGCCCCTAAAGTCGGATATGTTGGTTTGATGGTTTATCTTTCATGCCATCTTATGGGCAGTGTGGGGGGGAGTGCAACCACCATATCTTCAAGAGGGAGTCGCGCTTGTAGAAGGTGCTGTTACATTCTGTTTGGGTTAGGGTGGGGGAGTGGGCGGCCACTCTGTCCAATGTAACTTCATCTGTATCTCCTCTTTTTGGTTCCTTGGGAGACTGGATTTCCTACACCATCTTTTTTTTTTCTTTGGGTAAATGCCCAGGTTTGTACCCTAGGCTCCCCCTAAACCGCCCCACCCCAATACCTCACCTTCTTGGTGTGTTCTTGATGTATAGGTGTTGTTGCGGTGGTCTCTTTTTGGGGTTTTGGCCCACCTATACTTACACATTCTCTTTCTTTATATATGCATATTGTACTATCCACTTTTTTGAGTATGCCAACCCCTTACAAACATCTTGCTCGATAACTATTTCATGTTCTCCAAAGTTAGATCTCAAGTTTGGCTCTGTCTAGTTTCCCCTTTTTTGGAACTGTAAAGAGGTGCCTTTACCTTTTTGGCACACAACAAATTTTTGGGGGGTTGGGGTGGGAGGTGCTCTCCTCCATCCATTGAGGAAAGAAAGCAAGATCCAGTCTTTGCTAGATCCATTGCATTCCCCTTTGATCTTTAGTGTTGGATATGCATCTCCAATTTTACTAGGATAAGTATATGTGAAAAACTATCACCCTAGTCATGATGTATCTCAGACTTAACTCTTTCATTTTCATTTTATCAAATCTGGTTGACTTTGTTGGATTTATAGAAAAATGAAAGTCTGAGTTGGATGGTCAATCCTCTGTGATGCATTTGTTTCAAATCCATGTTTGCCATGTATTTTCTGTCTGAGCTCTATATTGGGTCATTGGATTCAAAAGTTTTGTTTATGTTAACATCTAAAAGATCCCTTTTCTACTTTGCAGTTCTGCATCGGCACTATAAAAGATGACTTTTTGGGTGTAATTAATGACCCAAATGCGGCTTCCTAGAGTAAGCGTAGTTAACATCACGTTGCCACTCCTTCCTTAGTAGGATAACAATTAGTTCCTGCGTTTTTTTGGTTCTAGTTTCTTTCATGTTCTTTTCCTTTTGTTAGACTTTTCTGACTCTGTTTTCCTGGGCTCAGCCTTTTGTACCTCTTTTCACTAATGGAGAGTGATCTTTGGTTGACTTGTTTTAAAAAAATCTTGTTGCTACTACTTGGTTCCTCTTTATCTAACTCAAAAGCAGCAGTTTGCTCCGTAATTTTGTTCATTTGTTATAACCCTGAGGTTGTACTCATCCGTTACATTGGTGAGTGTCTAATAAATTCAGTACTCGAACTTTCTTTCATTTTCTGCATCAGCTGAATAGCATGATTTGTCTTCATTACTCCAATTCTTGGTACCGATGAGCGGAGGAAGAGATTGCCATGTTGCACTGTTCAACCACTTTACCCTTTTGGCAGGTGAATTCTGATGCGGGTCTGGCGGGGAAGAAATGCTTCGATCACACCTTTGCCCGCAATGAGCATAATCTAGATAATCGCCCTGTAGAGAAATGACGAAACTGGGTGTCTGTAGTATTGCCTTGCGACGTCCTTTTATGTATCAGCAACTAATACACATGGTTTTAAATATCTCCCATATATATATGACAGAGAAAAAACTTTGTGTCAGTTCATATTCTTCTTCTTTCTGTTATCATAGGGTTGTTTCTCCTCCTCGATATAATTGCCTTGTTCTATTCAGTTGGCAACATAGCCGACACTGATGCATTGAAGAGACAAAGCCTGTTTTGTTCTTAACAGTCGAGCAGGGAACCTGAGGCGGGAGTTCATCCGTACCTGAAAATTATCCCCACAAAAGGGGGAAAAATTGGTAAGTAGGTCCATTGGCCGAAGAAGATGTGGACAACAGCCATTTTCCAGAGTATCCTCTTATGTGGGATGCTGCTTGGGCCTCCTCTCTTCACGTTTCTTTCTAGAAGTCTAGAAGAAGAGGAACACTTGCGACTCGCTCGCGGTGACGATGCCCTGCACGTTCATAGGCATAAGAAAGTGGATCTTACACCACATTGTGTCTACGGACATGAGGGGGGATTCACTCCTTAGCGTCTGCAAACGTGTGGAGGGTGGGCATCAAACCCTGCTCCCTGGAGAAGCTGCCATTTGGGGGAGGAAAAATCTGCAACTTGCTTGTTATCACATGACCACAGTGGGGGACCTCCTAGAAACTGGCCGATGAGCTCTACCCGTCAAATGCGAAATCCTATCCTGATGTTTATGGGATGGTAGGAAATCGCGCGGCCCTTTTTGGTTGGATTAATCGAAGTCAATCTGTCCTCTTCCTTCATATGGTATGCCTATATTATGTGAAAAATAAATAAATAAACAAAATAATCTCGTCGTATTAATTTTGACAAAAAAATTAATCTGTTAGATTATTGATTCACTGCGTAAAATGAACACATGACTTAATCCTGAAATCGATATCGGCAAAGGTCTTTGCGATCAAATTGTTTACGTCTCTCACAACTTGGAGCAGCCAGCTCGCCTACGTTAATTCCCAAATCTAATGTGGAAAATTGTTGCTCGGCACCGCCCCGTCGGTCAAAGGAGACACGTCGATCAAAATTTTGGTATTCTTATCCTAATGGCGTCTTAGCGAAAGGAAAAGGGATAAAGATAATTGGAATAGTCTTGTTCTCGGTCCTTATAAGTTGCCCGCTCTGTCCCAAATATAAAGAGATGGATTCTACCATTAGTAAGTGTTGTGGGCCCCCTTTAGTTTGGGACGGATAGGGGGATGGGTAACAAGGGACAGTTCTCAAAAATAATTTGTATAATTTACTTTTTCATCCGTAAAATGAATGTTTGTTTCAGATATATCTCATTAATAGTGGGAGACCCATCTTCTTGTATCTGAAATGGACAGTAAATTATTCCCAAGATAATTTGTACATGTTACTTTTTCATCCGTATAATGAATGTTTGTTTCTGATATGCCAGTTTCATCCCCGCAGGTGATTATTGTTGGAGCAATTTGCCTTAACTTTTTTTTTTAAAAAGGTGGTCATTGATGCATCATTTGTAGCTAGAGAATAGCACTTTTTTTCTTCTTCCATATTTAGCTAAACTAAGCCAAACGAAGAAAAACTTCAATAATTTAATATGTTTGATGAGTTGCATATGTTATTTTTAGATGCCCAAATCAAACAAAGGGAGGAAAGAAGCCTCCAACCATCATGTGTGTGGAGACTGGAGAGTAGAGACCTTCACTTACCAGTCCATACTAGTCATGCAGCCATATCTCCCCCACAAAGTTTGTCGTACCGGTGGAAGCCTGTTTCTTCGCTATGCTATTTTAGGATTTGGTCCAGACAAGTCATAAAACGACGGATGTTCTCTCCTATTTGGACGAAAACATGCTTTTAGCAAACTAACAGAGATCTGTTCCATTGATGACGCCAAAGGACATGATGTGCTATTAAAATGACGTAATCAAATATCGATTTTAAATCTATATTATTATATGTTCTACTGTCTAGAATAAATGACGTATCTAAAAGGCATCAAATGTCGCCACCAACAAAGGTATACGTTGTATTGTGGGGACGTGCAGCGGAAGGACAGTCCATAATATATAGAGAGAGAGACATTTTTTTCTCATTCAGTTGGTAAAAGATTTACTTGGTTAATGTACTTAATTGTTATGACATCCGGACGTTAATAAGGTGTGAGACTGGACACTTAGCCAAATCAAATGCTGTGTTGGATAGTTTGAATAAAAAATATTTCTCTAATAAATATAAATAATATATCAAAGTCATCTATAAAAATGGCACGGGCCAATGGCCAATAAACTCATCTCAATTTTTTTAAACGTTTTGAAGAATATGGCAAATATTATTATGTATCCCCACTCCTTAAAATCTCTACCCAAAGCATGATTAAAATTTGACATCAAGTTACTAATAACTCTTTGATTATAGCTACTTATCTATAATAATGCCTTGGACAATGAACTAATCTCATCTTTCTATATTCCTAAAAGTATGGCAAAGTTGATTACTCGGTAGTCTCATCGCTTAAAATCTATAAGAAGAACATGATAAAAATTTGACCCCTTCTTAAAAATTGATCTCCATCTTTTTTTTTTCCTTTTGAAAAAGATTTGGACAAAAGACGATACATCTTATAAAGATGTGTCATGTCAATTTTGAGGTATTTAATATATTTTTAAAATTGAGTTACGTTAATCTTAAGAGTTGATGTGATATATTTTATAGAGGTGCGTCTAATTTAATATATATTTTAAAAATATATTAAGTAATTTTCTTTGGAAAAACGAATTATAAAAAAGTGACATCATCCCATTGTCCCAATTCCCAAGAGGAAAAAAAAATATCTTACCCTACGGACTATGGGGCCGATTCCCCCACGCCTTGTTGGCATATTCTCCCCCAAACCAACCGCCTCTCTCTCTCTCTCCCAGTCCTTAAAGTCTTTCCCGCCTCTCTCACGTCCTGTCCTCACCACAGCCATCATCATCGCCACGGTGCCCGAAACCCTAACCCGTCCCGTCCTCTCCTCCGGCATGCTCTACTCCCCTCCTCCCCCGTCTCCCTCCGACGCGCTGCCACCAAGTTCCTCCGCGGCGGCGTCCTCCTAATTCCACGTCCTGCGATTGTCTCGTCAGTCGTCTCCCGCCTCCCAGAAGTAGCCCCGGGATGGAAACCCTAGCTGCCGTGGGGGCGCCCTCCTCCTCCTCCTTCCAAGCTGTTCTTTTGCACCACGTATTGGGCGCCCCAGTGGTCGCCGCTGCCGCCAAGTGAGTGGGTAGAGCGGGGTGGTGTAGCGATGGTCGCGGGCTTCTGGGAAGATGCCCGTGAAGACTTTGGGGCGGTTACCTCTCGCGGGGAACACGGCTTCGCTTGAGGCCACGCAGGGGAAGGCGGAGGGCGGCGGTGGTGACGGCTCGGGCGGTTTGCAGCGGAGGACCGTTCGGATCATCTATAGCGATGCGGACGCGACCGACACTTCGTCCGGGGAAGAAGAGGAGGGGGTTCGGCCGAGTGTGAAGAGGCATGTGACGGAGATTGATCTTGGCAGGTCGGCCGTCGGCACCCGAGGGAAGCGGTCGAAGAGGCGGGGCAACTGGGCGCCTGTGGAGGAACCCCCGCCGAAGAGGTTCGTGGGCGTTCGGCAGCGTCCGTGGGGCCGCTGGGTGGCGGAGATCCGCGATCCCACGGGCAGCAGTAAGCATAAGCGGATTTGGCGGGGACCTTCGACACAGCGGAGGAAGCGGCGGCCGCTTATGATCGCGCTGCCCTGAAGATAAAGGGGGAGAGCGCTACTACGAACTTCCCAAATCCGTGTAAGGCTGGCTCGACTGTCTCCGATGGCGAGAAGGGCGACAAGGGTTCTTGTTTCTCTACTGTCACCTCCACGTCTTCCGTTACCACCACCAGCAGCTATGCAGCATTTACCACTCTTCCTATAAAGTTATTTTTGGGACGTCTTTAAGTGTTTCCCTTTTCCGTCCCAATTGCTAAACATTGATATCCACTTTAGAAATTTGAGGCTCTGCTTTGGTTTTGGTAATGGTCATTACATTTTTCTTTATTTCCTGCTCTCAGTTAGCAAGTAGCAATCTTTCTTCTGGTTCTCGCTCTCTTGCTCTTTTGGGGGTAGTCGTTTGGTTTGTTGCCTGTCTGTTACCATCATGTTTTCATGTTTCTGCATGTAATGGATTATTTTCTTTATCTTACGCTTCCTCTTCATTTGGTTAGGGTTTCAATATGTGACATTTTTAATGTTTGACATTTTGAATATGTGGCATTTTATCTTACGCTCTCTCTTGGTAAAAAGCTCCAGGCTTCTTGCATGATTAGCTCATTGGAGTGGATATCCAACATTTTTCTAGATTTCTAAGCCAAATATTGTTGTTTAAACTTTCCAAGTGTTCTTGTATATCTTGTTTTTGACTTTAGGTACCATAGACTGGATTTAGGAATTGATGAAAGCTCGTGTGTTTTGTTTTTTATTTCTGATACACCAGAAACTTTACCTGGTTTCAAAGCGCATCTTGTCAGAGCTGAAGGAGCTGGGGGATGCTCATTAGTTCCACTTGTACAGGTAAAATCATCTTTCCTTGTTACTTCCAAAGGGATAGTTCTATCGAAGTTAGCATACCTGCTTGGTAGTTACTTTATCGAATTTGCTTCACTCTTGAACTTTAAAAAAATGATCCTTTTTTGGGGGGTTCATAAATAGTTTCACTGGACTTCTTGTGGGGAACCATAATGGCATATGTTCTTGATGAAGCTTGCATAATGCTAAGGCTGTTGCTGCGAGACACTTGAATTTCTACTACACTTTGGAGTAAGAGAAAATGTAATCCCTATTTTTTAGGGCTACTTTGTTTTGTGAATAGTCTCTATCCATGCCTCCATGGATAAACTATTGTGGATAGCTACACACAGTTTTAGCCATTACAATAGTGGAAAAATTTCTGATAAAGCACTGATAAATAATCAGCCCTCAAACCCTCTGATAGTATATCATAGTTGATAGAAGTTTATCTCTGTTAAAAGTTTTTTTCTTTTGAAATGTGGACGGTACCACAAATTATATTGATAGAGGAGAAGGATGTACAGGTGTAGAGGTATAACTAACAAAAAACCTCTATACAAAAGTAGCTGCTCCCATAAGAAAAGCCAGCCCCTCAACTCCTCTACAAAAAGATATCCATATCTCTGTTAAAAGTTGTTTTGGTTATCTGTGAAATCAAAGCCATTTTCTTGTTATCTCTGCCAAACAAGGTAACACAATGTGTCTCAAACAGATGTCATTTACTGTTCTCAACAGAAAGAATTTATTACTTATTTTATATATTAAACTGGTGCTATTTTTGAAAACTTACCTTATTCCTAAACGGATAGTCTTTCATTGATCTATAGCTAGTATAATGAGTTCAATTTAACAACAGGTTGTGGCCTAGTTGGTATTGATGGAGGGTTAGGAAGGGAACCACCTGGGTTCAAGCCTCTGTGCGCTTTTTTTTCTCTTGCTGTTTCTGTGAGCTGTCTCTGTCATTGTGGTAGTGTTTCTCACAAAAATGTAGATAAATTCCTTGTCTCTAGGGAAACAGCTATATTGGTTATTTAATATGGTACTACTCCTTGCCATTTGTATCATTTGTCTTTCTTTAAAACTAACCTACCGTGTTACGGCCAATTGATACTGTCACAAGTCAAACACCTTTTTATGGGAATTTTAGGGTTTTTTCACAAGAAAAATTCATAAAGTTGGAGATGTGGGCTTGTCATCGGCCTCAGTATGTCATGGCAAGAAAATGAAATTGTTTTACTTTCCTGAACTTGATTGAGTGGATTGCAGATATTGGATTTGTCTCCCCCTAGTAGGAGAAGAGGAGCTTCTATAGAGATGGTAGGTGCCACTCCCTGGGGCATCTGGACGTGGGCCAGATGGGATAGACAACATAGATGTAGCTTGCAAGCTTATTATTGTGGACAGGTGGATACTTTTGGATCGTAGGGCTCAAATTGGGACTATATTTATCCTTTCAGTATGTGTTGTTTTTGACACTAACCTGATTTTTTTCATTAATATATAATTAAAGAGCTATCGTTAACTTCAGTACATGCCATATCAGGTCTGGCATCCTGTTGGAAGGTTAAAACAGATATTTCAGAGGGATCATCATTATCGTACTTAGATAGAAAGGTACTGTATAACAAGAAGATTAAGCTGATTTAGATGCATAAACATAAATTTGGACTTGCAACATGAAAAGAAATAGTCCAATAAAGCTAAAATGAATGATGTAGATGCAACCAGACAAACAAATGAAACATAAGAAAGAAGTATTAAAAATTGAACAAATGAAACATAATATAAGAGGAGGTTAAAATTTGGATCAGTGTTTTTCTGAAGGGATAACCACCATTAAAAAAAAAACAAATAATCTACTTCTTTGTACCATGCCACTAGTGGAGTAGCACAGTTGGAAAGCAACGAAGCAGTTGGTCACAGAGGGGGGGAATACTGCAATGCACTCAATGTAGAGGGCTAAATAGGCAAGTCAATCCAGGAGGGAAAGGTTATAGCACATTCCTGAACTATGCAACAGGTTGGATAGCAGAGTTGGAGAAGCGATGCTGCAGTTGTCATAGAACAATACTGCAGGAATTGGACTCTGAAGAGGGAGGGAGCACATCGATGTAGCAGAGTGGAGAGGAAAGACATAACAGAAGATGCAGGGCAGCCATCCATTTGTCTAGGATATAGGGCATTCTCTCCGTTGAATGTAAACTAATGAAAATACAGTCAGTGAACTGGCCCATTCTAACTGGAGATCTCATTTTCAGCAGCACACCAAGTCTAGGATTCTCATGAAATCTAACGGATTGAGAACCATTTTATATGTGCGTTTGTTATGCATTTGATATGTCAATAATCATTTATCTATCATATTGAACATTTCATAGATGGATTGGACCCGAAGTTGGCATGTCTGATAATTGTTCGGACATAATCCGACTGGCCAAATTGGATGATTTTGTTGGTGAAAGTTGATTGGAGTTATCCTTTGAGATACATAATAAGGGGTAAAAGTAATAACAAAGATCCTTGTAAATAATAAGGGCATATGACTAGATACTTCAATATAAAGAATAATGAATTATAAATTTTCTTTTGATGCAGTCTTCAACTTTACAACCTGACTTTTTCACCCTTGCCGAGCCACCTAACATTAATGGATAGGTTGAATAATGAAGAACATGAAGAGTAATTTGGATCCACATAAACAAACAACCTTGGTATCTCTAGGTGAAGAAGATTATTTGTGGCCAAGGACAGTTAGCATGGGGGTGGTTCTTCTTCACCTCCCACTTCTCTCCTTTAGGGATGGCTGGTAGCAACCAAGAACAGGTGGACATCACTGAGACATGAGACAGAGTGAGTGAATGTGATAGGCAAAGAATGGGATAGAGAGAGGTGGAGAGACACTGAATGAACATTTGAAAATAGATAAAGGAAGGAATATCACAGACGGAGAGATAGGTATTATCGTCGTCGGAGTAGGATTGTTACAAAGGCATGATGTTGTCAGTGGTGGCTTCTGCTGTTGGGATGGTGACGGAGGAATGGTGACGCAAGAGGTTGGGGTGGTCTGGTATCTCAAAAGGCTATGGAGGCATGATGATGGCACATGTCTCTGGCGATTGGATTATAGCAAGACATGGTGGCACAAGAGGGCTGATGGTATGATGGAGCATGATGATTGTTCCTTTTTTAGAGGTGGGATGGAAGGATCGGGGTTGGGGCACGGAACAACTGTATCCCACTTCGGACCAGGTGCAGGAAACAGGTGATCCAAAATTCGAATGTTGGAGATTGCATTGGGTTGTCGTTTCTGATCCGATTCTTGAATTCTTGATTCAAAGTGCATACAAATATAGCAGTGTTCCAGGTGCTCCTGCTGCATTTAAAATAATTTTTTCTTTAACTAATTGATTGTTGAGATCATTTCATGCATTTTGCTTTGTGATATGATATTTATCTGACTATGAACACATTTAACATTTGTTTGCTGAGATGTCTATGTTATGCACTTTGTTTTGCTAAATATTGTTTATTTCATATTTTAACGGAGGACTATTTATGACTACGAGTCACTCATTCTCGACTCTTCTTGTGCATTTGGTTGCAGATGTTAAGCCCTTCTGGTATCAGTGCTGCTTTTGAAGCCAGTTGTCCACTCAGACGGAAAATGGCAGTTGAGGAAATTCCTGGATATCCTTGAAGAATGTGGACTCTTTAGGCTTGATTATGTATTAACCATTTGTATATTTCATCTTTTCCTGCCCTGAACTATACTCAGGCATTATCATGTTGCTAGGGATTTGAGAAAACGCCATCTTCTGTGCATTGTGGCCGTGTGTAATCCCCGAACATAACATTCTAGCTTAATTTATGAAGGGTTCTAGTCATGTATGTAAATGTTAGGAAAATAACCAAAAAATGTTGTTTTCTGTGTAAATCGACAGCATGTCTGACATAAAACCGATGTTCTTGACGTTTCTTTAAATACATCAGGCAGCATGTGTTTTGACATGAGAATTAGACACCCAAATTCTTAGATGTTTCCTGTCCTCGCTGTTCAAAATCTTAAGTTACTAGTACATCGATGATGCTTTTATGTTGATCATATGACTTGGATGGCTTCATTGATTTTTTCTGTCAAAATGTCAGTGCTGTGCGCACTAATACTGCATAGGAGACAATTATCTGACGGGAAAAAGTAGGCGTCTATAAAGTGAAATACGTGCACCGAGCTCTCACAAGATTAGCTGATGCTTTTTTCCCTTTCCAATAGCAAAATATCAACTCGTTTACGTATGTTCATGGTGGGTATCCTTGGCTCACCTGCCTGGCTTGCAGAAAATCCAATTTGCTGTGTCCATGTGTTTGTTGCCGTCTGGGTTGGCATAAAAGTACCGTGCGTCCATGTTCAGTAATCACTAGTTTCTGAAATCAAATTTCTAATCTTTGTTTGGCAATGAGTTGGGATTAGAGATAATTTATTTTTTAATTTATTTTCTTATGTGTTAACTCAGTTTAACTACAGTGAGTTACTCAATTTCTCTTAATTATTTTGACAAGTTAAAATGAGTTAACCCACTAGTAATCTACTTTCATATCAAAAAGTGATTTGAAAAGAGAAAGTAGTAATTAATATTGTGTTGAAAAAAGAGAAAGCAGTAATTAATGTTTTGTATCTCGGGGGCAAAAAGAGTGTTAACTCGATAGATTAATTCCAACCCACCTCTAAAGTGAGAGGTGGGTTGAAAAATTATAAGTTAACTCACATCTAACTTACTTTTAATCTAACCCACTTGAGTTAATTTTGTAACCTTCTCAAATTGTTAATTTTGAGTTAACTTTGAATTAATTTTAGTCTAACTCATTACCAAAGAGCGGCTTAGTCTCAGTTTGGTAATGGGTTGGGTTAAAAATAATTTTATCCCAGAGTTAAAGTTAGTCCACTTTTAACTCACTTTTACTTTGTTTGCAACTAAGTTAACTCATTTGACTATAATATGTTAGCTTATTTTTCTCAAATATATTTTGATAAGAAAAAGTGAGTTAATCTATGTTGGGAAAAAAATGTAGTAATTAATGTTGTGTACCGTAAGAGCAAAAAGATAGTTTACTCAATGGATTAGCTCCAACCCACCTCCAGAAGTTGGTTGAAAAATTGTGAGTTAATTCACATTTGACTCACCTTTAATATAATCCACTTGAGTTAACTTTATAACTTTTCTAAATTATTTTGGGTAAATTAATTAGGAGTCCCTGTTAAATGTTTGATTTATTTTCTAATCCCTGACAGAACTGTAACTCATTACAGTAAGTGTTATCTCCTATTACAGTATATGTTAAACTATGTTACAACAAGAACCTCCTAATTACAGTCAGGGGCTCTTAATTAATTTATCCATTATTTTTTGAGTTAATTTTGAGTTAACTCTAAATTAACTTTAGTCTAATCTATTACCAAACTGAGACTTAAGATCGCCAGATTTTTTTTCTTCCTTTTACGACAATGGTCCTGCATTTGCAGGCAGGAAGTTCGTTTCCCTTCTCTTGGCTTCTTGTTGAGGTCTGATACCCAGGGAATCTTTTGTATTATGAGATTTGTACAGTTGCTGTTCCCAGTTAACATGCCGCTTTGTTTTTTTTTTTGCTTCCCCTGTCTGTGTCGTTCTGTTGCTTCTTAGGGATGACAAATTGTCTCTGATGTCGAGAACAAAGAAGAGAAGGGGTGGGGAGGGGGGGGGGGACGGTGTTCGCACGTGAAGGTATAAGATAAGGCCGAAACACCCATACGTGCGTACACGAAAAAGAACAAGAAAAAAGATTGAAGAAAAGCTTTTTAGTTTCGGGAAAAAAATGCATGTCTTACGTTTCAGTAGCTCCTGAAATAATAGTAACTTCGACAAGAGAGAGAGATCAGAGGATCTGAATTTTCCTACTTTAGAAAAAAATTTCAACTTTCTCTTGAACATTTTAAATGATAAATTAATTAAAGTCCCTGATTGTAATAATTTTTTTTATTGTCATAGAATTTAAATATATTATAACAAGTGATACTATTTATTGTAATAAATTATAATTCTATTATAGATTAAAAAATAAGTCAAATATTTGATAGATATTTTAATTAATTTATCCTACTTTAAATAATAATTCTGACAAGGCTCACCACAGCGGCCTTAACGTAATATTTATATTAGATGTGGATGATTCCAACTTCCCTCCATCTGCCCTTTCTCTCTAGAGAAATACTTAGTGCACATCCATGACGTGCACTAACTTGAGCACACTTATTAGAGGTGTGTCATTTGTCCTTTGGAATTTGAAAACATTGGATAGGAGAGATATTATAATCCTCAAAAGACAAAGAAAAAGACTTTGTGTACTTCTCAAAGTGTAAAAATGTCATGTCATCTTACACTTCTCCCCTCCCATTGGTGGGAATCAAGATGTCACATAGATCTCTCTCCTCTTTTTCACCAATAGAAGGAGAGAAGTACAAGATGACATGATATTTTTACACTTTGAGAAGTGCACAAAATCTTTCTCAAAGACAAATGACACCCGATATGTCATGCTTAATTAACAGAAAGGTGTGCATTAAGTATTTCTCTACCCTCTAATCTTGAAAGTACGAAAGCCGAGAAACTGTGTGACAGTCCAACATTCTCTCTTTAAAATAATTGGGTTGAAAGCTACGGCAAGTTTGAGGATGCTTCCATAAAAGTTATCTTGAGTCGTTCGTGCCATGGACATTTATGCACATACCTCTGCGGCAACATCGGAAAGGAACATCACTGCATGAGGACATTTTTCTCAAGAGGAGGCATGATATTATATAAAATATGTAGCGGGATTTTGTGAAAAAATGCCTCTCTCTCACTCACTCACTCACCCACACACACACACACACAACATGCCATCTTCCTCCTGAGGGATGACCAAGGGAGCACGCAATTGTAGTCCGGAGCCATCAGCTGCAGATGGTGCTCCGATCCTTTTAGTAGTTTTGAGTAATAGATAAACCTCGGACGACGGCCGGACGACAAAAAGGATTACTTGGACCGCGAATCCAAGCTTACGATTGCGTTTCGCTAACAATTGCGTGGGGTGATCGGGTTTGCTCCATTCTAATTAAAAGCAAAACCCCCGGTCCACCACCAACTACGTACTAGCTAGCTGCTTTTAAGTGCACACACCCGGCGTATATATATGCATCAACACAACCTAGCTACTTCCATATCTGAGAAGCAAGAATATTATTAGTTTTCCTTCAATCCACCTGCTTTCCTTGCGCAGGATACTATATATATATCGTTGCTACATGGGGTTTCTGGGTTGGCTCCACAAGGTGGCGCACAGATGCAGGTGATCAGGAACCTCTAACCTGCTCTTGTGAATTAACTATACGCAAACATATCACTCATGCATGTTGGCTGCAGTTAGTAGAAGAATGGAGTTCATCATATGTTTAATTCCTGCAATTAACGCTGGAGATAGAATATCCATGCATGCACCAACGTGTGCTGATCATCCGAACATGTACATATATAAAACGTTATGCCGACAGTTTTTTTCTCCATCGATCTCAGCCTAGCTAACATGTACCATGCATATATATCGTTTTCTTCTCATTTGGGGTGCCTATAGCACATACATTTGATTAACCAATAGCTTCCTGCAGGGATGGAACGGGTGATGGAGGCTGGAGCATGGTGGGTAAAATGGGCAATCTATTCGCGCTCACAGGAGGACAACCTTTCTACGTGAATGGGTTCAACACCTACTGGCTCATGGTTCTGGCTGCCGACCCATCCACCAGGGCTAAAGTCACAGAGGTCTTCCAACAGGCTTCTTCCGTCGGATTCACAGTGTGCAGAACTTGGGCATTTAGCGACGGCGGATGGAGGGCACTTCAGAAGTCTCCATCAGTCTACGACGAGGAGGTTTTCAAGGTAATTAGATTAAGTAGTACTCATCCAACTTAATTTAAGATATGGAGATGATCAGGAAAAATAAGATGGTACTTTATTATAATATTATCGACTTATTTACAACTTGGAACACGCAGATGAATTGTATGTATATATATAATGACATCGATCCTTTTGCATAATTTTTCTGTACAGGCCCTAGATTTTGTGGTCAGTGAGGCGAGCAAGTATAGGATCAGGCTGGTACTTCCACTGTGCAATAACTGGGAGGGGTTGGAGGGAAGCCACGGTACGTGGAGTGGGGGAAGGCTGCGGGGCTCGATCTGAATTCTGAAGACGATTTCTACTCGGACACTACTGTCAAAGGTTATTACAAAGCTCATGTCAGGGTACGTAAACATAAAACTTATCTTGTTTTCCAGAGAACCTTCTAAATAATGACTAGCTAGAAATTATGGTCCCTTAACGACTACATATGTATATACATGTGAAAATTAAATGGGTGCTTCTCAAATAAGCCCCAGCTAGGAGTGCACCTGTCTGAATGAGCTCCCAGCTCAGTTCTGTCTGTTCTTGATCTATTTAAAGGTATGTCCAACTTGCAGCAAATTAACGCGGCTGGATTCTGCCTGGAAAAAGGTGCAGTCCAGGTTACTCCTGGTGCAGTGTTGACGCTTTGGATATGTTCCATGTTACTTGTCTAGCCATTGGATTTATTATACTTGAATCTATCTGTTACGAGAAAGATTTACTGTATTTTTTTTGTACTTCTCATGCATTTTTTGAAGTCCTTATTGGGTGAGTACAACGTGCCAATAACATAATATTGGTAGATGAGAGAGATCTAAAATGTACTAAAAATGCAATAAAAAAGTACAATAAATCTTTCGCCTCCCACCAAATTGTGACTGATTTGAGAGGTGGAGGATCTACAAAAATGAAGAAGACCGCTTGGCCAAAAATCAAAGAATTAAGATGCACAAAAATTAACAATCGATTAACCATTCCCCTGCTCTCAGTTTGATCACAACTTCTTGTTCTTTATTGAGCTTATATAGCTGGGTTTTATTGCCTTGTGTTCTTCTCTGTCCCTCTCCTCAATTGCAGGCGGTTCTCAGCAGGGTGAACACCTTCACAAATGTAGCCTACAAGGATGATCCCACCATTTTTGCTTGGGAGCTGATGAACGAGCCACAGTGCACGTCTGACCCTCCTGGGGATTGGATCCGAGGGCTTCTACGGCCCCGCCACCCCGGAACGTTCGCAACTGAACCCGAACGCCTTATCGGGTCGGGTCGGCACGGACTTCGTCAGGAACCATACGGCCCCCGGCATCGATTTTGCCTCTGCTCACATATATCCGGATCTTTGGTGAGCGCCAAATCGGATCTTTTATGGGTCCAATAAATTCCAACTCGGTTAATTTTTTTTTTTTTTAAATTCACCTCTCACCCTTCTCTCGCTCTTGTTGCACCCAACACAAGGTTGTCTCACACAGTCTCCGACTCCCACCTCGACTTCGCAAAGGCGTGGATGGAAGCCCACATCCAGGACGCCGGGAGCAAGCTCGGCATGCCGATGCTCTTCGGCGAGTTCGGCGTCTCCTCCAAAGACGACCGCTTCGACGACGCCTTCCGAGAAGCCTTCATCGGCGCCATCTACGATACCCTCCTCAGCTCCACGGGGAAAGGAGGAGCCGCTGGCGGATGCCTCCTGTGGCAGCTCTTCCCCGAGGGGGTGGAGAACATGGACGACGGGTACGCCGTGGTCCTGGCGAAGTCGCCGGCCGCGACCAGGATGCTCGCGCTCCAGTCGCAGCGGCTGCGGGCCTTGAGCTCCAGGTGTTCGTGGAAATGCCGCCCGGGCGCTGGGAAGCGAAACTTGAAGCGCTTGTTGATGGAACCGGCAGCATCGAAAACCAGAGGATGATTCATGCAGGTGAAGCATAATCTTGTACATCATACAAGATGTCCTAGAACTGTTGGAGCCCATTGGAAGGTGCATTACACTGTTTGTATGCAACTTATACACTGTTTGTATACAACTTATACAAATATAAATAAGTTTATCATAAACAAGTTTGTAATAAACATATTTATTTGTAAACATATTTTCTATTTACTCGTGTTTAGAATTTTTCTTAAACACAGATTCGTCTATGTTAGAGTACAGAAAGAGTCTTCACCGGAAACTAATTCACAATAGATTTATGGAAAACAAATTTATAGAGGAAGTTTGCGTTTATGATAAACTCAAAGGAGTTTATGATAACCTCAGTTTTAATTATCCAAACTACAGTTATACTATAAAACTAGTGTAACATAAATTTATGATGTGCATCTTAAGAAGTGGTTGCATAGTTTATTGTATATCCTTATATTTAGATCCTATGATTTTTTTTTGATGATGTTAATTGGGTTTTTGATTGCGTTTGACACTTATTTTGTTTATTTTATGGGGGAAAAAAGAGGCAAGTTTGGGATGGAGAAGAAACAGAAAATGGATGGAGGATAGTTACATGAGGACTTCAATTATCCCATCTTCTACTATATCTTAGGATTGTATAGATTGCTAATCGTACGTAGTCAATCATCTCTCAATAAATAGTAGCGTAATCAAATATATAAAATAATTTGACAAAATAAAACTTATTAGGGTAAACATAGTTTGGCTTGGACGGTTTCTTTTCTCTTCAAAATGAATGGAACTGGATGAGACACTCACATAAAACCATTTTGAAAATTGAAATAATTCAATGGGAATTTTTTTTAAAATAATCTTATTTTAATACATATTAACTCAAATATATCTGATATAAAAATATACCTCTCTTTTCTGTCATATTTGCAAATTTATCACATCTCTTTTTATTTTTTATTTTTATTTATGCCATGTCATCCACGTATAAGAGAGGAGGAGTCAACGCCGTTAACACTGACATCTCATCTCACCATTGTTCAATGCTGTCGTAGCAAGAGAGGGATCGACAGTGATGAGAAAGAATTGTCGAAGAGAGAGAGAGAGAAACGCAAGAGAATTGGATCGGATTCACATACTTTTGAATTATTTCACACTCTCTCTCACTACTATCTCTCTCTAGATTCTCTCTCTTGTGCATCCTCTCTCTCTTCAGCTATTTTTTTTTCTCTCTCTATCGTTGCTTTCTGTCTCTCTATCCTTTGTTGGTACTGCATAACAGCGAGATAGAATATCGATGTTGAGGATGTTGGCTCTCTCTCTCTCTCTGTAGATGAGTGATATGACATAAATAAAAAATAAAAAATGTGGCAGGTTTGCCCACATGACAAAAAAGAAGTATAATTTTGCAAATATTTGTATCCTTGGCATCTCTAGGTAAATATTTATTAAAATATAAATATTAAAAAAAAAATCCCTAATACAATTTGGTTCAAAACAAACTTCAAAACATATATACGTACCTATTTATTAATATTATTTAAACTTATATACTTAAAATTAAGATTAAAATGTAAAATATTTATATTTATGTACATATTTTAGTGCAAAATATATAATATCGATATATATTAATGAGATTAAAATAAGTATATTTGTTTACTTGATTTTACACCTTGTGAAAACATTCAAATCGAATTAAATCACTCCGACTCAGTTCAGTTTTATCTGTTTGAACTCATATCCTTTTCAACTCATAATCTCACAACTCAATGTGTCACGATGTTGAATGGATGAAAGTTTTAATGTAGATACGGTTCTTATTTTTCTTAAAATTTAGCTATTAAAGGACCGGAAAAACCTCAAACTTCAAAACATATATATATATATATATATATATATATATATATATTACAAGAATGCCATCCATGCGAAATGTAGCACTCACTCCGAATTCCCACCGTCATTCTTTTCTTTCTTCTTTTGGATCGGCACCTCTGCTTGCGTTCCTCTCCCTCTGTTGTTCCCCGCCACCCCCCTCCCCGGGCCGCCGTTCCTGCCCCTGCTCTCCCTTTCCCCGGCGGCATCCACGGTAGGAACGCAAGCATGTTCAAGTTTCTAAAGGGGGTGGTGGGCGGATCTGGGTCGGGGCCCAAGGATCTCCCTTACAACATCGGGGAGCCCTACTCCTCCGCCTGGGGCTCTTGGACGCATCACCGCGGCACCTCCAAGGTCCCGATCTCCCTCTCTGTCCACCCATATCTCAATTGTTTTCGTCACGTACTCCTGGATCTCGTGGGCTGCGTCAATGGATGGTGCATTAGATTGCGGCATCAAGCGGGATAATGGGCCAGTGGACATCAATTGTCCTCTCTTTAAATACCTTATGGTGTTGATTAAGATTTTGGAATCGGCGTTGCTTTTTGTTTCTCAAAAAATGAGTTATTTAAAGTCGAGCTGCGTGATTAATCTGTTGAAATTCTGGGCGCCTCTTCTAGAAATCGATGCTACCTATTGTCTGCCATTATAGAGAATTCAGCGGTGTTTGCAACAGTGATCTTATTTCGTCCGGAGTCCCCCCCCACCCCGAGAACGCGTTATATTCTACTTCTATACTTTCGGTGGACGGAGTATGACTTGGTGGGCTACCATGTTTTATATTAACTTTGACAGTTGCATTGGCTAAAGCGAAGAATTTACTTTTATTCACAAAAATTAAATTTTATGTTGAAAAACGGCTTAGGGGGCTGGTAGAGGCGCTTCTGATGTGTTGCAGTTTGCCGCTTTCTAAAGGTAAATTGGTGGTAGATAAACAATAATTGACAACACGGTATGCATAGTTAAAATCTGATTGTCATGCCCATATTTCAAGCTGTACTTGGAAACATAAGGATGCTTTAGTGCTTGGCAACATGAGCAGGCGGCTTAAGGAGTCAACGAGTTGCACCTTCCATTCCTTTCTATTGGTCTTCAAGGTCCCTGATCTTGACGTCTCTATTGGCATCATCAACATTTTGTGTACCTTACAATGCCATACCTTCTGCTTTAACCCAATGGGAGCCATGGTGATGTGTAGGACATGGTGGTAGATTCATCATGCTAGAAGGTCCTGAGGTGATGCTAACTGTAGGGACAGCAACATATTGCCAATGCTGGGTTTAATAGTGTTCTTGCCTTTGACATGCTGGGTTTACAACTGTTAAAACTTTGTGTAGGTCAAAGGCCCAAAGTCTTTACCAAAATCTGAGGGGTTGACCTGAGGGAATGCTTTGCAGATAAAGAGAGAAGGTGCTCACAGATTATCTGGTGTGGGAGTAAACTTCAACACCCCTGGCAGCGAACCCAAATGATTACAGTATAAAAGGCGCAATTGAATGGGTTGGGTGGTTCGACGAGAAATCCCAAGTCTGATACTTGTTAAAGGCTTCAATTCTAATACAAGAGCTAGGCATTGAGTTTAGGGAATTCTTTCTGGATAAAGAGGGAAGGTGCCCACAGATTATCGATGTGTGACTAAACCTCAACAGTCCACATAGCAACTTTGCTCCAGTCTACTGAGCTTAAGGTTATCACCTTTTGGCCTTGAAATGAATCAAGTCATACATATGTAAAAGTACAGCTACACATTCTCTTTTTTCTTAAGGACATTATTCCTTTCACTTTCATATGGAGTTATTTCTCATGGAATCAAGGATGTTGGCTCCATGCCCCTACAATCTTTTGATCTTTTACTTTACCTTCTGAAAATGCAGTTAGTAATCTCTTATCACCAAATTTGATCAAGTTCCTAGAAAAACGTAGAATCAAAAAATGACTTGATGAGTTTCTATTTCCATGACTTTTATAGGAAGTTTTGTTCGAATAGTATGATTAGAGGCCTGAATATCTTCTTAAAAATAGTGAGAATTAGAGCTACCCTCTCGAAAATACATGGAGTTTCGACCTGAAGGATGAAATGTTTCAAAACTTTAATTTCCAATGGTTGGGTTTATGGACCTGCTTAATTGCTTGACATCTCGAAAAATGTGTGATTTATTGGCTTGCACAATGCCGTTTGTCCAAAACATTTTTTTTCTTTCTTTTGGTTCACCTTTTGTTTTGTATGACATATGTATATATACACATACATTTGTTTGAAAGTCTCATGGACAAAGTTATATTTTCTTCACCAGGAGGATGGATCTTCAGTATCCATATTTTCACTTTCAGGAAGTAATGCTCAAGATGGACACCTTGCTGCTGGTCGCAATGGTGTCAAGCGTCTTCGGACGGTAAGTGGATGTATGCTCTATTGATTATTGAAATTTTGTGTTAGGCTTTTCAAAAATGTTTTTTTTTTTTAAAGTGGGTAATACCACATGTATATATTAAGAGGAAGGAGAATGTACAAGTATAGGTGGGTCAAAACACCCAAAAGGAACCTCCCCACAGCACCTATACAAATGCCACACTAAGAAGGTGTAAGGCACTCTACCCTCCCAAAACATCCAAAAGAGGGGATAGAGAAACATTTACATTAGACAAATTGACTGCCCATTCCTTCACCCTATCCCAAACAAAATTGACCAAATGCTCCTCCAACCTGGATTCCCTCCTGAAAATCCGAGAATTACGCTCAACCCACACCGCTCATAAGGTAGCATGAAAGATGAGCCACCAAACAGTATTGTCCGCCTTAAGGGGCCATCGCCTATGCCACTCTTTCAGCAAATAGGGCACATCACCTCGCAAGGTAATATAACTACCAGTCTTTTGAGCAATCTCCCTCCAAATCCGCTAAGAATAGGGGCAACCCACAAAAGGGTGATGAAGGGTTTCCTCTTGGGCTCCACAAAAATAGCAGGTTGGATCCACATTCTGCAAAAAACGACACAATCTATCTTTGGTAGGAAACCTCTTCTGAGCAATTGTCCACATGGAGACCTTGACCTTTAGTGGGCTGGCTGGTCTTCACACTTCCTGTAAATAGGCAAAACGGACACCTCCATCTGAGCACACATCATATGCTGACTTCACTGAGAATGCACCTCCCTTTCCCCATCTCCAGCTCCAGCCATCTTCCCTATCTTGAGGATGATGGGGAAGAATGTGCCGCATCAAACCCTGGAACTGATCCTCCTCCTCCAGAAGGAAGTGCGTCTAAAGGTAGGAGCCCATGCACCTCCAGGAAGATGAAAATAAAAAAACCTGGGCCACAGAGATGAGCGGATCCACCGCCAATGCACAAAGACTGGTAAATAAGGATTCCAAGGTAAAATCCCCGCACCATCTGTCCTGCCAGAATCTGCAATTCCTTCCATCCCCCAATTGAATCCTCACACCAGAAGCTATAAGATCTCTGCACCAGAGGTTATAGATTATACCAGCAAAGGTTGCTAATAAGCAGAGGTAGTGCAATCAGATAAAAAGAGAATTCTCTCGAAGACATCAACAACAACTCGGCAAAAATTAGACAACCCCAGAACTAACTCAAAAGGACAATGAGTGATGCTGTATGGGAGTGCAATCAGCCTCGTGTCTTGTGGCCACCCTAGTGCTCTTTGTATCCTTGAGCAAAGCTGGCAGTTCTGTTTGCCCCATAGCTGGTTCACTGTGAGGAACAAAATCAACCATGTGACTTTTGAAAAATTTCTTGAATTGCCCTGCCTTAGATTCTATATTTAGTTCATAATCTTAGCATTCTTTGAGTGCTTGGTGCAAAAGCTCTATCATCATCATCATAGCCTTATCCCATTATTTAGGGTTGGCTACATGAATTCTTTTCTGCCAAAAATTTCTATCAAGTGCTATAGTCATGTTTAAACTCAAGAAGTCCAAGTCTTTCCTAATAAGTAATAACATCGCACCATCTCATTTTAGGCCTTCCCCTAGCTCTTTTACTTGTATCCACTAAGATTTTGTCACATCTTTTAACCGGCGCCGAGTTAGGGCGACGATGCACGTGTCTAAACCATCTGAGTCTATTTTTTCTCATTTTTCTATCAATTAGAGCTATCCCCAAATCCTTACGGAAGCGCTCATTCCTAATCTTATCTTTCTTAGTCTTACTACAGATCCATCTCAGCATCCTCATCTCCGTCACACACATTTTGTTAATGTATTCCTTTCGCACTGCTCAACACTCGATACCATATAATAAAGCAGCTCTCACTGACGTTCTATAAAACTTTCCTTTAAGTTTCAAAGGTATGCGACGATCGCAGAGGACTCCTGATGCACTTCTCCATTTTTGTCAACCTGCCTTAATCCTGTGTGCCACATCGTCATAAATCTCCCCATTCTCTTGGATGATAGACCCTAAGTATCGAAAGTTACTACTCTTAGGAATGTCTTGTCCATCAATTTGAACCATATCTTCTTGTAACACCCTCTTATTATTATAATTACAATGCATAAACTCTGACTTACTCTTATTGATTTTAAAACCTTTAGATTCCAAGCATGCCTCCAACTTTTTAGCTTAGCATTTAAATCATCAGTACTCTCATCAATTAAGACAATATCATCCGCAAATAACATACACCAAGGGATATCATCATGCAATTGCTTAGTTACTTCATCTATAACCAGAGCAAAGAGATACGGGTTTAGAGCAGAACCTTGATGCAAACCTACTGTGACAGAAAATTCACAAGTCTCTCAACAATAGTTCTCACACTAGTAGTGGTGATGCGGGACAGAGTTGGGGGACAGCAGAAGACAAAAAAGAGGTAGCCGGAGTCTCACCGGAGAGGAGGTAGAAGGTGGGATGATGAAGCCTTCGCGGCGGGGCTTCTCACCCGGTCTTTCACGGACGCTGCTCCTTCGCGGAGGGGAGAACAGAGGCACATGCTCTCAACTCAATTTGCAAGAAAATCTGTTCTATTCTTCTCAAATCGATGTTTACAAATATTTAAAGAAGTTGGGCTAATCCCAATCCTAATGGACTTCAAATTAAAGACAGACTTCTATGCCTAATAAAACTTAACATATTAGAAACCTAAAGAAGGGAAATTACAGAATCCTACCCAAATTGGACTTGACTCAAATATAGAAATGCAAAATTACATAATAAAAACTACATGGACTCTAATTTGACTCTTTTTGGACTACTTTATCCTAGGACTTAAAAAATAGTGCGAAAATTGCACCAAAAATTACAGAAAAATAAAAAATTACCAAATGGGCTCCAAATGGACTTAAACCATGGCTTCAGCTTCTCGCTCCCCATCAAGTGGCACCCTCGTACATATCCTGAATCAAGTCAACATATCTTTGAGAAACTCCTTTTTTTGTTAATGTCCACCAAATCAAATTTCTGGGTACTCGATCATATGCCTTTTCCAAATCAAGAAAAATCATATATAATCTCTTCTTATCTCTCAATACTTCTCCATTAACTGCCGTAATAAGAAAATAGCTTCTGTAGTAGATCTACTTGGCATAAAACCAAACTGATTTTCTGATACAGTGGTCATACATGGCATTCATTTCTCGATTACTCTTTCCCAAAATTTCATAGTGTGACTCATAAGCTTAATTCCACAGTAATTATTATAGTTTTGAATACCCCTTTTGTTTTTATAGAAAGAAAGCACCACACTTTTTCTCCATTCTTCTGGCATTCTCTGTTCCTTCAAAATTTTATTGAAAAATTTAGTTAACCACTTAATATCAATGCCTTCTAAGGTTTTCCACACTTCAATAGATATGCTATCCGGTCCTAAGGCCTTGTCCAATTTCATTTTTTCTAAAGCATCACCCACTTCTGACACCTTAATACGCCTGAAATGTTGATATTGATCACATTTTGTTGACTCATGATTCTCTTCTAAAGAGAGATCCTTAAAGCAATCTCTATTAAGTAATTTCTGAAAATAGTTACACCATATCTCTTTAACCTCTAGATCCTTAACTAAAACTTTTTGATCTTCATCCTTAATGCAACGAACACGATCTAAATCTCTACTTTTCTTTTCTCTTAATTTAGCAAGTTTAAATATATCTTTTTCACCCTCTCGGGTTCATAGTTTATTATATAATTCTTCAAACGCCTTTGATTTAGCTTCACTAACTATTCTTTTAGACCTCTTTTTAGTTGTTTTATAAGCTTCTAAAGTTTGACTATTTTTGTTACTTTGTCGAGCCTTAAAACAATATCTTTTAACTCTAATAGTATTTTGAATTTCCTCACTCCACCACCAAGTCTCTCTTTTTACATTCTTTTTGTCTTTAGATTCACCTAAGAGTTGTTTTGCCACATTCTTTATACAATTTACAACATTATTCCACATTATATTAACCTCTTGGTCTAAATTCTAAATATTTTCTTTTACTAGATGATTTTTAAATGTTTCCAAATTTTTTACTTTTCAAATTCCACCACTTAATCTTAGAGCAATTATTTATGATGGTTTTTCTTTTAAATTTTGGGATAAGGACATCTATTACTAGTAACCTATGTTGTGGGGCTAAACTCTCTCCAGGGATAACTTTGCAATCTTTACACAAAACTCTGTCAGTCTTTCTAATGAGAAAATAATCAATTTGACTCTCATGTGTACCACTCTTATATGTTATTAGGTGTTCGTCTCTCTTATTAAAGAAGATATTAGCAATTACTAGATCACAGGCCATAACAAAATCAAGAATACTAGTACCCATGTCATTTCTCTCGCCAAAGCCAAATCCTCCATGAATCCTCTCATACCCTCTATTATTTTTACCCACATGGCCATTAAGATCCCCACCGATAAAATTTTTCTCTTCACTAGAGATATTTTGGATCAATCTATCAATAGCCTCCCAAAATTGATTTTTTAATGCCCTCTTCTAAACCCACTTGTGGTGCATATGCACTAACTACATTCATAGTAACCTCACCTACAATAAGTTTTATCAAAATAAGTCTGTCCCCCAGTCTATTAACTTCTACAACTTTATCTTTTAAGTCTTTATCTATTATTATAGCCACACCATTTCTAGAGTTCCTAGTTCCTGTATACCAAATTTTATAACCATCAATATCTTTAGCTTTAGATCCTTTCCACCTAGTTTCTTGTAGACATGCTATGCTAACCCTCCTATCCTTCATTAACTTAACCAACTCTAAACTCTTGCCCGTTAAGGTTCGTATAGTCTAAGTAGCTAGATGGATCTTTTTGGAAATTGCATGACATTTTACTCAGAAACTTGTTATTTTCTCAGCTACATAACCTTTTTCTTTCCATTAGGTTTGGATAGACTTCTTGAGCTGGACTGCTTCTTCTTCTATCTATGGCTTTATTTCCGCTCATATCTCTTGGTGTTATACTTCTATGTTTCCTGTTTCCAATGTCACATTTTTTTTTTTTAAATTTAGCAGTTGAAACAGACCTCTGCCTTCTCAGAAATCCTAAACCATTTATATAAACTTTAAATGCGCATACGAGATAACCCAACTGTTATTTAGATTTTAGAATATGTGGAACTTACGTTCTTCCATGCATAATGCTTTGGAAGATTCGATTTTGGGGTGGTAAAATTTTGACTGCATTGCATCTCTCCATTCAGGTGGAAAAAGGAGCTGAAGTTTTACATATCATTGCTCTTTTCTGATGAAGCATAGCCTTGAACATTCAAACAAAAATAGGAAAGAAAAATAGCATAATGAACTGACATGTGGTTATCTATAAAAGTATGCAATTTCTCTTTGGCAGTTCACGGTAATTCATTTTATTAGTTGCATGATTTTTTGGCATGCAATTGATGTCAAACTTATTACTTGCTTCTTGTATTCTGCGCTACTGAAATTTATTCTGTCTGATCCTCACGTTTCTGTATGGAGGCATACTTGAACTTGTGTGATTGTTGTGATTTAACCCGGGTAAGAAAGTTCTTCTGTTTTTCAGGTCCGACATCCAAATGTTTTGTCTTTTCTTCACAGCACTGAGACTGAAGTTTTTGATGGATCCACTACCAAACACACCATTTACATTGTAACCGAGCCTGTCATGCCACTTTCAGAAATTATAAGGGAGTTACAACTTACATTTAGAAGGTACACAGAGGTATGGCATGCATGGTCGTCCTTTACATGTGATATTTCATCCTTATCTGGTGTCTGTTTTCGGCTTATTAAACAAGATATGTTTTGAAGCTTATCAGATCTTGTTTATTGCAATTTATGCTTTAACTTAATGTCTTCACTGGGCATGATCAGGGTTGTATACTCCGTGATTCTGTGGGTAGGAGCTAATCCTGTTTATATCTCAACCTAATGTCACATGTCGCAGCATTAGTGTCCTTTATATGCAACCAAATGGATGATGTGTCCACCCATTCATTGATTGACATCATTTACAGCTTTGGCTAAGAATGATCTCTATCATGGAATATAAAATCTGCTGGATTGGCCGATTCTGGCCGGTCGGGATCGGCCATGGCTGATCCGGCCTATTCTGGCCGATTCCGGCCGGATTGGGATTGGGATCGGTGGGGTCCGATCCCCAACCTCGGTCCGATCCGAATTCCTTGATCTAACTTTCTTGAGGTGTGCAATATTGGAAACCTTGGGAATAATTTCTTCCCTCAACCTGTTGATGCTGAAGGGATGAAATTAATTCATTATATTCTCTCTTTTTTTGTCAATATCTACATCTGTTGTTTATTTCAAATGTTTATGTTTTCTCCCATTGTTAAGTAACTTTAACATGTGTATATTGCTGTTTTCTAGACTATGTTATTATTTTTAGTTGATCACATGTTTAGTGTCAGAAGCAATGTATGGTTCAGGGTGGTAAGGTTTGTGTGTAGAATGATCAATGCAGTTAAGTGTCTGATGCCTAAGGCATTTGCGAATGTGACTTGTCTGGGCGATTTTTCAAGCTGACAATGAGCTTAGTCAGATTTCCTTGATGGAAGCAACTCTGATCAAGCAGCTTTCCAGGACCACCATTGGATGCTTCCCATCCCCTAATAGCTATCTTATGAGTTTGTTTCTTCCTTTTACCTCTACGATCTTTGTCTAATCTTCAGGGTTGGTCAAGGATGGAAAATCGGTTTCGGCTGGGTCCGAAACCAAAACGGTTTCGGTTTCGGCCGAAACCAGCCGAAACATGCAAAACCCCATTAAAAATACCAGGGAATCAAAACTCGGCCGGCTCGGATCGGATCGCCCGAGCCGGCTCGGTTTTGGCCCCTCCGATCCGAGCCGGGGTACCTGTCCGGTCCCCTGCGCTCGGATCGTCCGGGGTCGGCTGGGCTCAGCGGGCTCGCCGAGCCCGGGCCGTCCGCCGCGGATCGGCCGGACCGGGGCAATCCGAGCCCCCACGGCTAGTTCAAAACTAGCCGTTTTCTAGCCGTTGGGACTGTTCCCCAACGGCTAGAAACGGCTCTTTGGAGCCTTTGGAGGCCTTGGGGGTCTATATAAACCCCCCAAAGGCCCCAATATGTTCTAAACTCAGGTTTTGAGTTCTCCTCCCCTCCTCTCAATATTTTGGACATTCTCTCTCTCTCTCGGGCGCTATTTTGCACTATTGGGAGGCGATCTCATCTTTCACACTCTTGGATTTGTCTTCGACTATTCGGGCTCTCTCACACACACTCTTGACTGCGATTCATCTCCCTCTCTCTCATCCGCAAATTTTTTTATTTATTTTCTGTTTTTTTATTATTTAACTTCTTTTTTTGTGTTGTAAGTGATGGCCGCTGAAGGTGGTGCTGCTCCGGCTCCCCATTCTTCAAGCAACCCTCCTAGCACCGATCCCGCTTGGGCTCATGGTATCGTTGTGGACATGGCTCGAAGGAAGTCCAATGCAAATATGTAACCGGGTCTTATCGGGCGGCATATTTCGTTTGAAACAACATCTAGCGGGAATTAAAGGTGAGGTGGCACCATGCTCGAGAGTTTCTGCTGAAGTTCGAATGCAATTTTGCCAATATATGAAGGAGAAAGAGACATCCAAAGCAAACACTAGTAGAAGACGGCAAGAAATCCGGGAAGAATTGTCTGCCCCTCCTCGAAGGTCCGTAGATTTACCAAGAGGGAGACAATTCTTTGATCTTGATGAAGATGAAGAAGGTTAGTAATTAGTTAACTTACTTTTGGAACATTTATTTTAGTTTAAGGCTTTAAGCACCCTCCGACCCTCATTCTATTTCTATCTCATATCATAGAACAATTTCGTCGGGCATCGGAAGCAAGTCGAAGGTCTAATGCGGAAGAGGACTATCTCCGACGTACCGGTCATCACGTAGGTCAAGGTAGTGGCCATGGGGGTAGCGGACAAGGGAGTTCAAGTGCTGGAATGAGTTCAAATATACCTGAGGTTCCAGTGGATATCCCTAGAGACGGAGATCCTAAGTGGGACCAATAGACCCATTTCTCACCAGGCGAAGGGAGAAGCAACCATCCATTTCTGCAGTATTCAAGAATTTGAAATATGCAAGGAGAAGATAGGGAGAGCGACGTCAAGATGGTTCTTCTTCAACAGCATACCGCTAATGCAGCAAAAGGGCCATATTATGAGTCCATGATCGAGACTATTGGTGAAGTGGGCAAAGGGGTGGAAGGCCCTACTTCATATGAAATCTACAACAAATACTTGGATATGGAGGTTGAAGATATGAAGGCATATGTTTCCACATTTGAACGAATATGGATAATATGGTTGCACATTAATGTGCGATGGATGGACAGGTATGTACAAGTGTTTGGCCAAAGATCCAATTGTTATTCCTTATTCATTAATAAGACATAGGTTTTAATTTTTCTTATAGAATTGTGCAGGCATTACACGAAGAAGTATGATAAACTTCTTAATCTACTGCAAAGCAGGACTGTTTTTTGGAAGTCGGTAGACGCTTCTGGCAAGGTGAAGAATGCAGACTACCTATTTCAGTTGATGGATGAGATGGTGGAGGAGATTGGAGAGAAAAGAATAGTCCAAGTGGTAACCGACAATGCAGCGACTTTCAAGTGGCGGGCCAAAAACTAATGGAGAAAAGGGAACACTTGATTGGGTTCCTTGCTCCGCGCACTGCATTGACTTAATGCTAGAAGACATTTGTGAAGATCCAATGGTGGAAAATGTGGTCAACAGTGCAAGGTTCGTAACCACTTTCATCTACAACCACAACAACATATTGGACATCATGAGGACGCATACACATGGACGGGAGTTGCTTCGGTCAGCACCTACAAGGTTTGCATCCCAATATATTGCATTGGATAGCATAATAGGCAACGTAGCAACCTTATTAGGATGGTAGCATCAGAAGAGTGGGAGAACTATATGTCCCGACATGCTCCTACACGGGTGAGGAGAAGGGAAGAAGGTGACCGACATTATCCAATCAAAGCCATTTTGGAAGGGGGTCCAAATGTGTTGAATGTAGTAGAACCGCTTGTTCGAGTGTTAAGGGCGGTAGATGGGGAGAGGAGATCCGAGATGGGTTACTTGTACGAGGCTATGGGATCGAGCAAATAGCTTATCCAAATGAACAACAAAACAACGTATGCCATGTGGTGGGAAATCGTAGATCGACGATGGGAGCACACATTGCATCATGATCTTCATGCTGCAGTAAGCATAACACTTCAACTCTTGTGAATTGTGATTACATATTATTTACAACTCATGTTTTAACATTTATCTTCTACATGTAGGGCATTTCTTCAACCCCCAAACATATGTAGGACTGATGGGAGGAGGGAGAACTATGACAATTTCTCCGAAGTGTTGATTGGGGCAAAAAATGTAATCAACGGATGCTAGACAATGAGGATATGACAATCATAGCATGCAAACAAATGCATGATTATAGACTTCAACTCTACCACTTTGGTACTAGCACGGCACAACGAGCTGCTCAGATTTTGAGTCCAGGTTAGAAGTTACTCATCATATTATTTGCCTTTAGAATGAGTTGGTTCTATTAATTCTATTTTCTAAAACACTAACATGCTTCATTTACAGCGGATTGGTGGTTGGATCATAGAAGAACTTATGGATATGAAGACTTGGCCTATGTAGCTATTCGGGTTTTAAGCCAACAACGTCTGCCACAGGGTGTGAGAGAAACTGGAGCATTTGGCTTGATCCACACAAACAAAGAAACCGCTTGAAGTCTGCACGTCTTGAGAAGTTGGTATTTTCCACTACAACATGAGATTGAAGCTTAAAAACCTCCAATTAATCAAGCAAGTTCAAGATAGAGAGAAATATAGATCCTCGGGGCAACAACAAGCTGAAGCAACTCCATCGGAGACAATAGATATAGAAGAAGTTTTTGAGGAGGAACATCCACTACATGCATGGGTAAATGCAAGCACTTCGGTTCAACCAGAGTTCGACCCGCATGATCGTGCATGGGCTGAAGGTAAATGACCTTTACAATGTACATGCATCATTTATAAATTATTTATTTCTCATGTTAACATGTTTATGTCTCATTTAGGTGAGCTTGATGATGTGCCTTTGCTTCCGGAGTTCGAAACTCCCCCAGCCCCTAAACGCCAAAAGAAGACAGTGGGTGCAAGAGGAAGGAGCACGAAACATGGCATTAGCATTGCAGACTTGGACACGATCGAGGAAGATAAGATGATGAAACACCGGAGCCAAGCGATAATGTTCAATACCAAACTTCTAATGACTCGACATCGAAGACAAGTACTCCTAGTGAGGGATCCGATCATGGAGGAGATGTCCTAGTTGTCAGCAGTGTACCGCCACCGGCACCGCCACCCGACCCTATTGTATTCATCGGAGAGGAAGACTTCACCATGTTACTCAAGATCAACATCATGGGAGTAGGAAGGGAGGGAAGCACAAACCTCAAGTCAAATATGCACGAAAGGGGAAAAAGTGGCATCTCAATTGCAAGGGCAAGGCCAAGGCCAAGGAGCATCCGAAGATTCGGGATACAATCCCAACTTCATTCTGCATAGACGGAATTGGTTAATGAAGAAGAAGAATGCAAGAGGAGTGGGAGCGTCAAGAAAAGCTGCGTCAAGAGTTTGAGACCATGGAGCAAGCGTCAGATACATCATCTTATGCTTCCACTGAAGGATATTACCAAGGGCAGGGAGGCTACTTGGGATATCCTCATACCCGGATGCATCAGCACAATCCACTGAGTCTGATTCACATTCACATGACTCATATGAGTCATATGGCTCATATCAGTGCCTGAAATACCGGCTACACACCAATCACTATCATATATGCGAACACGGATGCCTATAGTCAATATTTGATTCAATATGAGGCATATTACCAACATTATATGTCTTGGACAGATTATGTAAACCTTATGTCCACACAATATAATGTACGATTCCAATAAATACATTTTTTCATGTATTTCAGTTCATAAATACAATGTTCATATATTTCCTATTTTTTCATATTTTTTTTTCAATTTTTTTAAGGGGGGCGATCCACCCCCCTTTAGCTTGGCCAGACCCGTCGGGCTCGGCCCGGCTCGGCCGAGCCGGGCTCGGGATCGCCGGTCGGATCGGTTTTGGGCCGACCGATCCGATCCCGATCCCCAAGATTTTGAACCTTGAAAAATACAAAAATATGAAAAAAAATCAGGAAAATAAAAATTATAAAAATCAAAATATCATGAAAATCAGTGGACATGCATTTAAATGTAAATAAATTGGATTAATGAGAAATTGCAGTTTACCTGAACATCACCTCGAGGTATGGTTATTTACCTAAACATCATTTAAGTAAATGCTAGTATTTGTAATTTCATTTACTTAAGAGTATTGTCAGTGGGAGAGTGACTCCCTTACAAGTCACATGTACATTTGACTTATTTCACTGGACTTCGAATTTTTAGTATTCTATATGCTTTATTTGAATTAGGGAGAATTACCAATCAGTCCCTATTTTTTTGGGGCTTATTTTTAGGTCCCTAACTCCTTTAGAAACTTTGTAGTTACATACTTATCTCTGTGACTATAAATATGTAAGCCAGAGAGATAAAAATAAGTTCTAAAAAAACAGGGACTGATTGGTAATTCTCCTTTTGAATTATGAAATTTTTAGGTAGGTCAAATTATGAGAGATTAGAAAGACGACACTTTGATAAAATCACTAAAATCGTGATTTTCTTCTTAGATGAGAGAGTTAACTTTTTACTGGTAAGAGATGATTTTTTTTGATATTTTTATTAGATTCAAATTGGGGGGGGGGGGACTTCCTTATTTACATGTAATATCTTAAGTAAATGAAACTACAAATACTAACATTTGCTTAATGATGTTCAGATAAATAAGCCAGTATATATGAAAGGATTGAAGGGATTCCATAACATATTATATATATGAAGGACATTAGAACATGAATCAGTCAGTTTCGGCCGTTGGGGCCGAAACTAGGCGAAATGGTTTCAGGTTTCGGCTGAAACCACTAAAATATTATTTTTTTAAAGTTATCAGACCGGAACAGTGTTTCGATTCGGTTTCAGATCGATCAAGGCCAAAACCACAACCATGGGGTTGGTAGATGTTGGCAAAGAGTCAATGGACAAGGGTGAGGTTTTAATGGTCGAACTGAAGTAAAGAGGCTGACAGAGGGAGTCCTGACTCTCTATATAGTAACTTTCCTAGTTGTAGGCTACTGTGGACACGGGAATTTTCTTCTCTCTGATTTGTTTAAAAAGTTGGTTCATTTATTATACTTTGACTTTGTATTGCGGGGCATGCCAGCCTGCATGCCAGGCAGAAGTAAGGGTTTGCGCAATGCAGAGAAAGAATTTTGTATATCCGTGAAACGGATGAGTGCGTCGTGTTTTGATCTGAACTTCTTTGATTCCGTGCCTTTAATCATCAGACGATTAGGGTGGCGTGTGCTAGACCCCTGTCTCCATCGATCGGAATCGATGTTACATTTATATCGAGTTAAAAGCTTTAGGTGTCGTATTAACACCAGTTTCAACCCGATACCATTTCATAGCATGGGCGAGAGTATATGCATCCATAAGAAATCCTGATACAACATTTTCTTCCTTTTTTTATTTTGAACATAATAAGTTTTTAGTTTGAAATCAACACTTTTGATATGGAAAAGAGTATAAATCTCCTTTGACTTGCCATGAACAGGAACATGCTTATATTAGCAAGACTTGGATGTACTCATTTCTTTGGAGCAAGACCTCCGTTCAAAGGAGCCTCCCTTGTATGCATATGAACACATGAATATGTTTTTGCCGAGAACCTCATTGGGATTGAATTTCTCCCCAAGGATATACTCGTATGAGCAAAACTTTTATGAATATGCGAATATCTTCGGGGATTTCCATTTGAATTGATTTTCCCTTTGGAAATATATGCATATGAGCATATAGTTTGGACATATGAGTAAATCCTCGGGCAGAATTCTTGTTTAAACAGAGCCCCTTGAGAAAATATATTCATATGAACATGAGATTGTACTTATATGGATATGTTCTCGGGCAGAACCTCCACGTAGGCAGAGTTTACCCTAAGAAGCATATACATATGGACATAAAACGTGATTATATGGATATGCACTTGAGCAAAACCTCTGTTTAAACAGAGTCTTCTCAAGGAAACATACACATATAAGCATGGAATTATGACCACATGAGTATGCTCTTGGGTAGAATCTCCACTTAAGCAGTCTCCTTGAAGAAACATATACATATAAGAACAAATGGCATCTAAATGCACGTGTCCATAGAGACTTGCTTAATATGGAGGCATTTAGAGCACAAATATACAAGGGTATTTAAATACCATATGCCCATAGAGACTTGCTCGATATGGACAGTATTTAAATCCCAGAAAATCCCCACAGAGACTTGCTCAATGTGGGGATATGGAATATATTAGAACACAAATATACAAAGGTATTTAAATACCATATGTCCATAAAGACTTGCTCAATATGGACGGTATTTAAATCCCAAAAAAATCCCCACAGAGACTTGCTCGATGTGGGGATATGAATATATTATAGAACTTTGGAGAAATCCTCCCCAAGGAGGGATGAAGGAGATATCGATGCCGTGTACGATGGCGATCTCCTGTTCTCTTCCACGCTATTGAGCACCATATTGAGCAAGAATGAACCAATACCTTCACGCCAAACCAAAGGATTGGAAGAACAGATTGAAGGAGATTGGAAGAAGAACACTCTTGCTATTTCTTTCAAAACAAGAGGAGTGATTTACAAAGCTTTGGGGGACTAGTTTACAAGGCCTTTTGGGATTGCAAAACAGTAGGAATTTGGGGGGATTATGGGGGCTTGGTGCACACTTGTGGATGGAGGGGGTACCTCCCCTTTTATAGGGGACGGCTCCCCCTCTCCCTTACTGCATAAACAGGAGGGGGAGAGGGGAGAGCTCCCCACCGGTTTACATAGAAACCGGTTGGAGGGGTGCACCCCCCAACCGTTTTCATGTTAAAACGGTTGGGGGGCACTCTCCCCCAACCGTTTTATATAAGACCGGTTGGAGGGGAGCACCCCCCAACTGGTTTTACATAAAACTGGTTGGGGGGCATCTCCCCCAACCGGTCTTATATAAGACCGGTTGGTTGGAGGGAAGCATCCCCCCAACCGGTTTTATGTAAGACCGGTTGGGGGAATCCCCTCCAACCGGTCTCATATGAAACCGGTTGGAGGGGGGGAGACCCCTCCAACCCTTCTTCATAAGGGGCGGTTGGAGGGACTCCTCTCCCCCCCTTAAACCATTGAATGGCAATGAGGGGAGGGAGAAGTGCCTATAAATAGGCCATTACATGCTCCATTTAAGGGGCACCCAATCTGCTGGAGTCTTGCTTCTTTACTCCGAGTTTTACTTGGCGAAGAGTTGGATTTGCATCCTTGAAGCCTCCGTCGCCGACTTGTTCTTGTGCTTGTGCTTCATACTTGGTCTTTATGGACCTCATATCGCTGGACTTCATCCGTGTGGTTGTATTTCACACTTGGTCTTTATGGCTACCGGATTTCTTCCGTACTGTATTTGTACTTGTACTTGTCATTTGGTCTTTATAGATCTCGTGCTGCTGGATTTTTCTTTCATGCTGTATTTGTACTTCAGTGTTTTGTACAAGGCATTAATCTCTTCCGATTTGTTCGGAGACTTAATGCGACTTGAAGATTTCCTTATTTATCCTTGAAGGAAAATCCCCAGGATGCTGTCTGTAACTTTTTAGGGTTCAACAGCTACCTCATACTCTATGAGTCCTTGTCCTGGGGACTTACTGGAAGGGAGAGTCTCAACATGGGGTGGAGGCAAGGATGCCTCAGCTGTAAATTTAAGAGTAATGCTTGTCTGAGCCTCAAGGTGCTAGTGTGGAGGATCTCTCTTGGTAGGCTGCCGACGTGTGATAAATTGCATCCTTTTCTCCATCACATCCCTGTGCTCTGTTCATTGTGTGGGGAAGAAGATGAGGACATGAACCACATTTTTGTTGCTTTTTTGCAAAGGGCATATGGGAAAAGCTTGGTCAGTGCATTCAGCAGGTGATGCCTCAATGTGAAAGGGTCCAGGAATTGTTTACGAGCTGGCAGAGGTCTTGGACTAACAAGACAAACAAAGTTATGTGGTGGCTTATTTTGCATGGCACATTGTGGGCTTTGGGGTCTGAAAGGAACAATTGGATGTTTATGAGGGAAGCGAGATCAGAAGATAATCTGTTTTCTTTTGTTAGAGGAAAGGTGCTTTTCTGGGCTAAACAACTTTGTAAATAGGATGTTTCTAACTCCTCTCTTTTTGCTTTTGAGGAGACAAGGGGGTGCACCATCTTGGTGTGGAATTTCTTTTTGTAAAGGGGATTGTGGAGAGTCTCGGATTATACATGTACATTCCTTTCTTCCTTGATATATTTCAGTGTTACCACCCACTTTTCCAAAGAAAAAAAAAGTGTCTGAGCCTAGGGATTGGTGACACATGAGAGTTTCAAGTTTCCTCTCACCCTTTTCATTTGGATTGTTGTACCTGTACAGAATATTTCCAGTGTTGGGCAGGCATTTTCCTTCGATTGCTGTATCCAAATTTTATCTGAAACTGAAACTGAGTTCCCAGTTCAATTGTTTTAGCAAGATCATGAACAAAGAGGCAACCTAGTGCCATGAGGCTTCTACCAAAAGAGAGTTTGGGAGGATCAGAAGTACACAGTGTTTCCTCTGCCTCCCTCTCTTTTTGTTTTGAATCTCTGCAGGTCACAATGGAGCAACTTTTTCATTATGCCAAGGCTCCTCATTTTTAGCAATATCATAAACTTCTCTCCATCTTGGAGATGATTAACAAGGATTTGCATTTTCACAATTCTACTATCCCTCCACTTTCCATAACCTCACAAGCACTTTCATCAAATTCTTTGCTATGAAACTATGTTATAATCTCCAATCCCCTCGCATTTTACCTGTTTAAAGAATATTTCTTTTTGTCAGGAAAGGGCCTCAGAGAAAGTGATGGGAATCGAAAAGTTACAGCAAAGAAGTCATGGGCCGTTTGTTTATTTTGTTTGGCCCATTAGAGGCCCACTTTATGTAATTATTTTTTTTAAGCTTTAGGATTAGTTGTTTGCTCTGCAAAAAAGGGTATTTTGGTCTTTTGGGTCCTTGGTAGGTGAGAAGGGCCATGTGGGTCTTTAAATACATGTAACCCCCCCACGTTTGGGCAATGAATGCTTTTGGAAGGAAAAAAAATGGCCTAGTTTCTATTCCTTGAGGGGTGCGCTCCTGCTCCCCTCCTCCGGTGGATTCCGGCCCTCCTCCGGTGGATTCCGGCCCTCCTCCCTTCCTCCCCCTTTCTCCGGCCCTTACTCTTTTCTATCCCTTTCGTTCTCTCTCCCCCCCCCCCCCCCCCCCCCCCCCCCCCCGGTCCCTCATCAGAGAGTTTGGTCAAACAATCAATGGGAACATCATAGTTGAACCAATTTTTTCAGCATGGATTTGGTTACTATTCTTTGCTTTTGGGTAGAAATTGTAGTGATATAGTGACAAACCAAGGTAGAAGGAGAGGATTAACCCAGGAAGTTGCTACCTATGGTGGGAAGGAAAAATATGGCTACACGGAGGCCCACCATGTCTGAGGGCTTAGGCAGTGAAGAAACAGAAGTGAGAAAAGTTACTGGCTATATATGCAGAACTTGGATCCATAAGAAAAAAACTATTCAGGCATCCAGATCTAAATGTACCTCACAAGAGTTGGATTGAGTCACAGCAGAAACACTATCATGTATAGCCTGAATGTTTAGGATTTTTAATATTGATAATACCATTTTTGATTTGTTAATGCACCTTTATCAGGGTGACCTCATTGCTGTATTTGACTGTTCATGTCAGATTTTGGTAATTAAAGACCCAAAATTGTGATTCAGCTTTTCTCGGGAAGTAGGTGTATGAGATGGGCAAGTTTGACAATGAATTGCACTATATGATCATCAATGGGAAATGCTAATTGGAGGTCCAAATGGTTCAAATCAACTAGAGACATTGATTGGGAGGGGATGCACATGACCATCTTTATAGTCTCAAAAGAGAGATCCTATGGTCTCTTCCTCCATGCTTTGCAAAATAAGAGGTGGTCCCATGTGGTGAGCCTCAGATCAGTCATCCTACAAATATGCTATATGGATATGTTTGAACTTTTTGCAGAGAGCTTTCAAGGATAACCTGGGCTAGTGTGGTGGATGTGTTGTTGCAAAGAAATGTGTAAAACACTTTTCAGCCTATGTCTTGGAGTCTTTAATCGGTTTGACAACTCTGGGTCGATGACGTATTGGTGTTTTTGATGGTTAATCTCCTTTCTCATGGGTTAACATGATTCTTTTGTTTGTTTCTTTGTAACCAACTTTGCAAAATAGTGGTCACCTTTTTGAGGAACCTGTGAAAATTATGTACAAATATGTTATCTTTAATGAGAATTAATGGTATGTGGTAAGAAATGAGAAGGCTCTGATGATGATGTAGTACTATCCATGCCTAAAATGAATAAAAAAAGGAAACTAGTATTGAAATCTTTTGCAAGGAGTTTCAAATTTGTGGATCTTTTAAAGATATAAAAGAAGGGAAACTATGATTGACTGTGTTCATCGATTTGTTTTATTTCACTAGGCAACATTCCAGGCAACATGCACACTGACACTTAACCTTATTTTTTTTAAATGACATCATAAAGTTGTTAAGCTTGTGCTGTTCTATCATATTTTGTGTGTGGATACGTTAGCCTGTACACACCCATGTTGTTGTTTCTACTTTTGAATTATTGCTGACACATGTTTCTGCTATCTGCCAAAAGCGCTCTACTATGCTTCAGATTTTGTCTGTTCTTTATTGCATTTTATTTTTCATACTAGAATTATGCATTAGTTTCTTTGCTTTTTTAATGGAGTTAAAGTGGACTCAATGGCAGGGATGAGTATTTTGCATGGGGACTTCATCAGATATCTAAAGCTGTCAGCTTTCTGAACAATGATTGCAAGCTTGTATGAATTCTGGTCTTGTTTTTTGGTTGATGGCCTAGTTTTTTTCAACGATTGTATCATCTGAACATGTTGCATACTTGCTTTGTGTGTACATGGTCGAATAGCTGCCCACCATCCTACACCTGTTGTTTTTCCTTCCACTTATATGCATGAAAAAAGTTTATACTTTGTTTTGTTGTTCATTCTGATCGTAAGCAATTGAAAAAAAGGATTCTGATGTAGCAAGGCCACACCATTTTTATGGTTAAATATGTTATTTCAAAGTATAGAACTGGGGGAGTGAATGGGGAGTCAAGAAAAATACTTCCAAGGACAGTTTTGCCTTGGAAGATGAAAGTAGAAGCTGTAGTGTGTAGCATAATTTTGTGAAATTTGAGACGGTTGGACCAGTTTCTGTGGGATATTGGAAAAAAGCAGCAGAGGTGTTTACTTCAAAATTTCCTTTTTTTTCCTATCTGGTTTCTGTGTTTACAACTGTTGGTTGTGCCACTGAGACTGCAACGTTGGATTGTCTTGATCTAGAAATTCTGCTGGAAACTAGGAGGATGGAAGGCCAAGATGATATCAGCATGTGGAAGGTGGGTTCTATACCAATACTTCCCAATATTGCTCCTATATCATATGGCATTGATGATGATCCCAATGTCTGTGGAAGGAAAGATAGTGTCAATCAGAACTCTTGGAGGAAAGGGTAAATTCAAAGAACAGTGTTTTTTTTTTTTTTTTGGTGGAGCTACAAACAGATATAGCTATAGCCATATCAGTATCTGAACAATCTATGGTCTGTCAGTACAGTAACGGTAATGCTTTGTGAGACATGTGGAGCTTAGAGATAGTGAACCAATCACAGTGTGGAACATAAATAACTACATATATGTGTGGGAAAGTGCATGGAGGGACATCTAAATCAGTTAACAAGAGGATTTGGGTGAGCATGACTAAATGATATATAGCTGAATCAATTAATATATTCCAAGAGAAAGGGACTGATTGTACCCTGGGGGCCCAGTTGTACCAGCCAAAGGCTGCATCAGCTGTTGCTACAACCAGTTCTCTGCGCCGTACTCAAATAGAACTGGCAATGGTTCTCTGGATCCATATATGGTTCACACAACCTTTTTATATTCTGATATCAAGACCAAATAACCTTGCTTGGGTATTTATCCCCGTCTTTTGGTTTCAGAAGATCCCTTAACTAGGAGTTGTGTGATTATGAAGATACCCCATCTACATACCCGTGCTTTATTTGTTCTTTTTGATGTCACCTAGCTATCCCCATTTGTACGGCTTTCACATTTATATTTTGATTCCCAATGTCAGAACCACCCATGACAAACATAAAGCTCTCAATAATCCGTGGAAACAACTTCACATTGATTATTTTAATCTTGCCTGTGTCTCCAAATGGGCCTTTCATTTATAAAGCCACCTTTTATGTCCTCAGTGGCAGTTCTTTTTTCCAGTGTCTCGGGAGCTAAAAGGTTCCAAACCTAGGATGTTTTAGGTGAAGGACTTAAAGTTCTCCCGACCATGGATGGCAAAATCGACCGACTTGAAGCGGAGTCGGCCCCTAGCGACTTGACTTGGGGGGGTGGGGACAACGACCCCCAGCCCCCGCTGCTCCCCCGCAACCCACATTGGCGCCCCCCTCCCCCTGCCGCGCCCCCGCTACTCCCCCTCCCCTCAGAACCCGCACACACCCCCGCGCCCCCTGTTGGCGGCCCTCCCCTGCCACCCCCCGCCCCCACTGCTCCCCCTCCCTCCGAACCTGCACCGGTGGCCTTCCCCATGCCGCGCCTCCGCCCCCAGCCCCTGCTCCATCTGGATGCTCGGCGAAAGAAAGAAGAACGCATGACCACCGTACGTTACTGTACAAAAGTGAAAGTTACGATTTCTTCCTTCCGAGTGCACAAAGAACTGGACAGAGAAGCGGGACAAAATGAGGAAGAGGCGGCGGTTTCGGTGCTAGACATCATAATTTTTAAAATTTTTTTATGTTTTTACCAAACAGGAAATATCACGGTATTATAATTTTAAATTTAAAATTAAAAATGAATTAACATATTTTTTAGGTAGAAATAATTTTTTTTTTAAATTGTTCCCAAACACGCTATAAATTTTTAGATAAGAATCTGGTTAAGTTATCCAAATATTTTGGTTTGGGTAAGTTATCCATTCTTTTCCTCGGTGGACGGATAGAGGGTGGGTACGTAACAACAGACAGTTCTCAAAATAATTTGTATAAGTTACTTTTTCATCCGCAAAATGAATGCTTATGCTTATTTCAGATATATCTCATTAATATTGTGAGACCCATCTTCTTATATCTGAAAGGAATAATAAATTGTTCCCAAGATAATTTGTACAAGTTGCTTTCATCAGTATAATGATGTTTATTTCGAATATGCCAGTTTCATCCATGCCGGCGATTTTGTTGGAGCAATTTGCCTTAACTTTTTTAAAAAGTGGTCATTGATGCATCATTTTGTAGCTAGAGAATAGCACTTTTTTTTTTCTTCCATATTTAGCTAAACTAAGCCAAACGAAGAAAAACTTCAATAATGTAATAGTTTTATGAGTTGCATATGTTATTTTTAGATACCCAAATGTAACAAAGGGAGGAAAGAAGCCTCCAACCATCATGTGTGTGGAGAGTATAGACCTTCACTTACCAGTCCAAACTAGTCATGCAGCCATATCTCCACCCACAAAGTTTGTCTACCGGTGGAAGTCTGTTTCTTTGCTATGCTATTTTAGGATTGAGAAAGATTTTGTGCACTTTTAAAAGTACATAAAGTGTAATTTATCTAGACAAATTATTCATGTGACATCATGATTTGTCCATGTGACACCAAAAAAATGATGCCACATGGATAATTTATCTAAGTAGATTATATTTTGTGCACTTTTAAAAATGCACAAAATCTTTCTCTTTAAGATTTGGTTCAGACAAGTCATAAAACGACGGTGTTCTCTCCTATTGTGGACGAAAACATGCTTTTAGCAAACTAACAGTGATCTGTTCCATTGATGACGCCAAAGGACATGATGTGCCATTAAAATTACGTAATCAAATATCGAATTTAAATCTATATTATTATATGTTCCACTGTCTAGAATAAATGACGTATCCAAATGTCGCCACCAACAAAAGTACACGTTGTATTGTGGGGACGTGCAGCGGAAGGACAGTCCATAATATATAGAGAGAGAAGCATTTTTTTCTCATTCAGTTGGTAAAAGATTTACTTGGTTAATGTAAATTGGTATGACATCCGGACGTTAATAAGGTGTGAGACTCGACACTTGGCCAAATCAAATGCTGTGTTGGATACGTCGAGCGAATAAATTTTTTTTTTTTCTAATAAATATGAATAACATATCGACATCATATATGAAAAGAGAGATGTTTTATGCCGCAGCAGTAAATAATTTGTCCGGACGCCCAAAAAATAATTATTTTTCCTATGAAAATGGCATTGGTCAATAAACTCATCTCAATTTTTTTTTTAAAGATTTTGAAGAATATGGGAATATTATTATGTATTCCCACTCCTTAAAATCTCTACCCAAAGCATGATTTAAATTTGGCATCAAGTTACTAATAAACTCTTTGATTATAGCTACTTATCTATAATAATGCCTTGGCCAATGAACTAATCTCATCTTTCTATATTCCAAAAAATACGGCAAAGATTGATGATTACTTGTAGTCTCATCGCTTAAAATCTATACGAAGAACATGATTAAAATTGACCCCTGCTAAAAAATTGATCTCCATCTTTTTTTTTCCTTCCTCCTCTGCAAATCGCTGGAGATGCGCCGCCCCTTGCCGCCGCTGCCGCTCCTCCTCTGCTACACGTTGGAAATGTGACGCCGCTCGCCGTCGCTCGTCCTCGCTGGAGATACGCCGCCCCTCGCCGCCGTTGCCGCTCCTCCTCTGCTACATCTGGAAATGCGACGCCAGTAGATGGGGTTTCCTCTTGCCGTCTGTAGAGAACCCCAGCGGCGGTGGTGGAGGACGGTCCCTCTTGCCGTCTGCAGCAGAGAACCCCAGCAGATGGGGTTTCCTATTTGCCTTATCGTGAGTAGATTCGTGTGGGTTAGGGTGGGGGTAGTTTTGACATTAAAGAGAAACTAACCTAACCTGTTAACGGAAAACATCTATAATTAATAAAGTAACAGTCAATGGATCTAAAGTTAATAAATTGATTTAATGGACCTAAAATTAATTAGAATTTTAATTTTGGACCGGAAATTAATTTTCCCTTGTTTGTTTTGTCGCCTTTCTTGCCTACTGTTTTCACGCTGGCGATGTGCCGACCACCGAGATATTCGCGTATCATGGTGCCACTGTGTATAACATCCCATGTGCCAGCTGTCACATGAGTTTCATCTCATGTGTCACTAAAAAAATAAGTGTCACATAAGTTGGAGTCCATGTGGCTTGCATTTTCTGCACTTACAAAAAGTGCATAAAGTCTTTCTCTTGAAAAAAATTATTTGATTTAAGTATGAAAATTAAAGGAAATAAATTAATTAAAAAAACATAAATTCAAGTTAAAATACACATTCAAATTTTTTTTAAATGTTGTGCCCCAACTATGGAATGAAAATAGACCCCGCCATAAAATTATCTCTAGAGAAAGATTTTTTGCACTTCTCAAAGTGTAGAAATGTCTAGTCATTTTACACTTTCTCCTCCCATAATTGGTGGGAATCAAGATGGCCTATAAATCTCTCATCTTTTCCACCATAGGAGGGAAGACGTACAAGATGACTAGGTATTTCTGCACTTTAAAAAATGCAAAAAATCTTTCTTTATCTCTAAGATTCGACAACCCAATTAATGATGATGTAAAGATGTCCTCCAACTCACGTTGTAAAAGACGAGCATTGTTATAATTATAGTTGTTGATGAGAAAAAAACCTTTAACCATATCTTTCATATGAAATTGACTCTCTTCATATATCTCTTCGAAAAATAATTTTATAGTTGATCAAAGAGTGAAATTCGAAGGAGCACGGAGAGAATTTAAGAGATATTTGATCAAACGGTTAAAAAAAGAAAATAAAATAAAATAAATAACGAGAATCACACACATGCATGTGAGATGAGATGAATCTAAAGAATCTACTAATTCAAATAGGTCGACCTATATAATATTCCCCAGAGAGCACAAAAACTAAGAGTCTCAACTAAAATAAGATGCGTTTTTTTCGTATTTTCTAACGTGCGATAAAACAATACAAAGACTCCAACCTTTTTATAATTTAAAACATAGATTCCAACATGCTCTTCCCATCACCATTGCCGCCGCTCTTGTTGTCTCCGGATGCCATCAACGTCGCACCGATGCCATATGCCATTGTAATATCCAGTTCCTAGGTGTTCCCCAACCGTCGCTTAACGCCTATGCAAATCTCCCATCTCCTACCAATGTTGGATCTAGAGGTGTACAACGATTCGGTTCAATTTTTTTAATTTTTAAAAAATCGAATCGAATTGAATCGAATCGAATCCTTTCGATGAATCGAATCGAACCAAAATTCAAACAGAAATTTTTTTTTTAAAAAAAAGCTTCAATGTAGATCTCACGACCTCCGCCTAGGCAAGACACCAATGATGCCCACCACTCCACTATAGACTTCGTCATGTATATTTAGATTATTAATTGATTATATGTACATGTTAAGTTCAAAATATATAAAAAAAAAAACAAAATACTTTAAGTGAGATTTGGTCTCAGGACCTCCATGCGGAGGTCGCGCCAACACTCACAACCACTGCGCCATCAGTATTTTTTTATATAAATATATTATTAATTAATTATATATATATATTCGATTATTTTGATTTCACAATTTGAAATCGAACTGAACTGAGACCTCTATGAAACAGAATCGAACCGGCCAATTCGACTCGATTTTTCGATTTGGACCATATTTTGAAACACCTCTAGTTAGATCACCACTTTTTTTATATAGATAAAATATTAGTTCTAAATTTTATTTATGGTGATTATTGGACAAGAGAATTTTAGCTCATAAAATTATGATCCTCTGTCGAAGTACTCCCCACAAGTGATAAAATCCGTTAAAGAGTCAAAATAGTAGTCCAATTAAAAGAAAAAAGTGGTTATGAAGCCACTGGCGTTGTCACCATTCCATGGTCCCGTCTACCATTGTCCTTGTCATCCAAACCGCCAATTGGGCCATCTCTACGGCTATTTGCCACCATCACTATCGGCCTCTAGTTGTCGTTATTATTATTGTCATTGTACAAACATATAACAAATATTGTCGAAAAATATTTTATATTTGTTAAACGGATAAAAAAACATTCAAACGGTGCGATGATTGAATTGACATCTGAACCTCAAGTCATAAAAACACCCACATAAAATGGAGTCCAGTTTCTTTTAGAACATGGGAGGATCGAACTCGAGCAGTCATCAATGAGATGAAGGGGATATTTGAGGGAGTTTTATAAAAAAATTTGAAATTTGAAATTATTATGTTTTTTTTTTTAAATTTTTTCATAAAACACAGACAAGTACATCCAAACTCCCTCATCTCATTGATGATTGCTGGAATCCGATCCTCTCATGTACCGACAGGATCCGGACTCCATAAAATGCAGGTCTCGGCATCCATCAAATCACTGCATTAGACCGATATTTGTTTTACTTGCCCAACAGTAGAAAGTGTTTCTCAATATTACTCGATCCATACATATGATTTAGATGATGACTGGACAAAGGAAAATATTTGTTATCTATTTGAGACGGGTCATCTGATACCCACTTCATACACAAATTGAGTGAGCCTGCAAGTTTAAATATATTGTGAACCTCACCAATTTGTATCTAAGTTAGGTGTCGAACGACCTACTTCAAGTAAATAAAAAATCCTCATTTGCCAATGCCATGAACACCATAACAAGACCTTGCGACAACTTTCTCCCGACAGTGGGCACTTCCCCATCTTTAACATTAAAATTATGTTTGGTATTTAAATAGATTGAATTTATCTTCAAAATTTTAAAATTATCTTCAAAAATTTGAAGATAATTCTACTCTATTTTCTACCTATCTAAATACCAAACATAATGCCAAGCGAAATAGGAGGCCACAAGATCTCCAATTGTTCCACATGTGTCGTCAGAATATGCCACCCCACAACTTTGATAAATGTGTCCATTAATCTTATCTTGTGAAGCTAATATCACGTGGGTAACCTGCCGAAAGGAGTTTTTTTTTTTCCCATTTGTGTGCATTTGTGTGTACGCTGTTAAGATAGGCCCCACGGTGAGGGATGTCCAAAAAAAAAAAAAACTGTAAATTCGAATATTTACATCAACTGATCTATAATAGATTAGGTAATATTCGTATGATTATACATGGATATAGATTGGGATATTTTTAAGATATTTATTTAATACTGGAGTAAGATATAGATTTAGTGCACCCGAATCTGATCCAAATCCATTTTATTAAATAATAAGTTAATAACTCACTTTTTATGATCATCCCCGTATCCTATCTTTCTTTGTGTTTCCCTCCCTAAACCCAGCATGTTGTCCAAATTTCCTTGTAAAAAGAAATGAATTATTTAATTTCACTAAATGTTCACATTAGTAATTTGGTCTTTAATTTTACTGTAATTTATTTTTTTAGATAAAAAAATAGATATCTGCAAGTATTCGCACTCGTGACGAACATATCCATATCTGTATAAACGAAAATAATAAGATATTATCTGGATATAATATTTGGATATAACATTTAATTTTTTTTTAAAATATATATATATATATATAGATGATATTGATCTACCTAAGTCGATATAACTAATTTATTATATTATTATTTTATTTAATATTTCTAATAACTTATTTATTTAATATTTTAATATTATTTTTTAATATAGATCATACGAATCGAAATGTATTGATGTGATATATTTTGATCTATACTGTGTTATGAAAAATTCGACACGAAAGAGTCACCCGATCCAACCAACCTTGGGTGAATGTATCCGTTCAGTGTGAAAGTCCCATCTGTTCAATATTTTATTAGTTATCATTTTTATGGGCCTTTTTTTCCCTATACCCTTCTAAAATTTCATACAGATAATTTCAATTATAACTCTACAAATAACTTCAATTATTACTCTATAACTTACGTGAGAAGAAAGATTTATTGTACTTATCTAAGTGCAGTAAGTGCATTAAGATTAAGACGATAGCTTATGCGGTGTCTAACATGTCATTACTTGAACTACCACGTAAATAAGTAGATAGTGTTAGGTAATGGCGGCGATGACCAGTAGCAGTGATCATGGCGACAACTAATGGTGGATTCAAAATCACTATTTTGGAACTCAAATTTATATTTAAAGTCCAAGGTCTATACTTTGAAGTTCAATTTATTATTAAAAGTCTAGTCAATATTTTTAAATCAGAAGACTAGCATTTTAGTGTCTAAATTTATGTTTTAGAGTCTAAATTTTGTATTTTATAACCCAAATTAATATTAAAATTTTAATAAATATTTTTAAACCTTAACAGTAATATTTTGGAACTCAATTTGAATTTTGGAGCTTAAATTTATATTTTGAAACCTAGTCACCGAGAACCGACCATCATCGATGTCGTCATCTCTTGTAGTCATCGTCGCTCTTCACTACCACAGTCGCTAGCCCTCGTCGCTGTCTACTGTCTGTCTACCACTTCACCCTGTTCGCTTACATAATAACTCACGTGGTGCCATCTTAGGCGTCCCATAAATTGTCATCTTAATCTTATTGCACTTCGAAACTTGTTTTAAGTCTTTCTCTACACAAGCATACATCATCGCACATTCATAAGTTAAATCCTTTGCTCTCCTACCACAAGAGAGTTATGATTTGAGTTCATGACTTCTCTTTAGAGAGTAAGATATTGATATTTCTTAATAGCAAAGCTCTTTGATTCTCCAATGGTTAACAACTTTCTTCTTTTTTATTTTTTTTAAATAATATGGAGACGGGGGATTTGGACCTAATACTAAAAAAGTACATGGAGAGATTTACTATTGACTACTAAGCCACTCTATGTGTACTCAGATTGGTTAACGACTTAACATGCAACTAATGTGAACGCAAGAAAATTGCAAAAAGCATGGGGTACGTCAAAAGGCATGAAACTCATGTTTTTTTTTGTGTTATTTCCTTTTGCCCACAACGAAATTTCAAATAATAATTTACAACAAGTATTACTCATAACTAATTTGACGTAAAAGGTAAATTCAGTAAAATAATAAAACTATTAAATAATTAATTATATTTTAAATATAATTACAGAAGTCGTCACGAATGACTGACTTGGTTGTAGCCCCAATTTTATGATTGTAATATCGATGTTGTCAACACTTATATTGATGTCAATGTTGTCATCGTCAATATTGATTTGAAGACAAAAAAATTAAGTCATCATGCAGTGTCTCGCCCTAGACAAACGTTCCCAAAATCGGCCCACTAAGCCCATCCGAGCCCATTTCACAGGGCCAGCACCAATTCAACTAGGGATATAAACGAGTCGAACCGAATATTATGTTGTTAAGCTCTGTTCGTTAATTTTGAATTGAACTTGAGTCGAATTCGAGTCGAACTCGAATTTTATCGAGTATTGAAAATAATTGTTCAAACTTGATTCGTTTAAATACTCTCGAGTTCGAACCCTTAACGAGTATCTTAATGAGTCTAATTAAATTTACAAATTATATATATATATGTATATATATATAAACTCAATTCAATTTACAAATAAAAAATTATTTATTTATAAATTCAAATCTATCTTATTTCAAGATCATATCTTAATATCTTTCATAAGTTACTTATTTAATTATTTTAATATAATATTTAAAATATTTAACAACTATATTTATAATTTGTATAATTAAAAATTTAAATAAATTTGTTTGAGAGTTTAAACGAGTCGAGTAGTTATTTATTCATACTCAATTCGTTTATAAAACGAATTTAAATTTTTATTTAAATTAAATTATTAATCTTATTAAATAAGTTAAAATCACATCCGAATCAAATTCGAATTACCTATCCAGTATATTGGTTCGATTACAACCCTTACTCCACCTCCGCCGCCCCGCTCGCTCCTCTGCGGCTTCCTCCGGAAGCCAAAGGCAAAAAGCCAAAAAGGGAATCCCACTAGCGCGGGGAAGTGGTAGCAGTTCACGGCGCAGTAAAATAAGTAGCAAGTGAGAAAAAGCGCCGAGCTCGGCACTTGACACTTTTCTTCCCCTGCTCCTTCTCACTCCCATCCCCATCAACCCCACCCGCCATGGGCGATCCGGCAGCTCCGGCGGCGGCAAGACCAACCTCGCCTCCTGCCTGGTCGCGACCACCTTCCTCATCCTTGTCCTCTTCGCCCTCGCCGCCGTCGTCTTCGTGCTGTTCCGCCCCCGGGAGCCCCGGATCGAGGTGAACGCCTTCCAGGTGCCCAGCTTCGCGACCGCCAACGGCACCGTCCGCTTCACCTTCGCGCAGTACGCCACGGTGCGCAACCCCAACCGCGCCGCCTTCTCCCACTACGACAGCACCCTCCAGCTCGTCTACGCCGGCTCCCAGGTGGCCTTCATGTTCATCCCCGCCGGCGAGATC
>CM024761.1:9066143-9419986 GCA_014218235.1 Colocasia esculenta
AGAATGTGGTTAGCCAGCCAATCGCATCTTGGTAGTGCGTCAGTCAGTGATGATAAACGCCTCCATGCATGCTAGGCGTATTTAGTGTTCAAAATTGAAACATAGCTGGGCCAGGAGGCACATTCTGAACTCCTCCATCACCCCTATTGTGTTCATTTTGAACGCAGTCACACGACCAACTGCGTTCTAATTTATGGGCTTTATTTATACTGACCCCCTCCTAAATGACCCAACCTTTCTTCCTCTACCCTTATGTAGTTGAGCTCTCTCTCCCACCCTTTTCTTCTCTGTCCAATGGCCAACGGTGAGTTGGAGATATAGCAGTGATAGGAGATCTCCTTGGTGTGGTGGCGGCATGGCCATGGCTGGATCGGTAATGAGGACATGGCCAACTATGTGAAAGCCCTAGCAGGTCGGTTCCAACATTTTCAGAAATAGGGTGATGATCATTGGCTTCCTACTTGTGCTTCTCAGCATTTTAAGTTTTGTGGAATATCATGCATACTAGAATATTGTCTTTTCGTTGAAATGGGGGTTTCCATGTGATAGAGAGTGACGTCGATTTCTGGGAAATTTTGGTTAGATTAGGAAATGAGAATAGCATGTGTAACCTTTTGGATTCTAGGTGACTTCCCACCTCTCTCTCTCTCCTCTCTCTCTCTCTCTCTCTCTCTCTCTCTCCATGTTTTCTCGGTGGTTTTAGGCTCAGAATGGCTCTATCTAGAGAGCAAGGGCTCTGTGGAATCTTCTGTGTGTGAGCACGGCGATAATAGTGAGAGCATCGTAGATGCAATCATCTGATGCACCATGTTCATATAGGCCATATTATCCATGTTTTCTAGTGAGTTTGGGTGGCCTATGTGAGGTCCATGGGCCCGTGTGGCAAGGAGGATCTCTCTCTCTCTCTCTCTCTCTCTCTCTCTCTCTCTCTCCCCCCACCCTTTTCTCCCTTGTTGGCCTTTCACCCCCCCAACCTTTTTCTTTTCTTTTCCCCTCTCCTTCCTTTCCCCTTCGCAAAGCCACCATGTTGTTGTGTAGCGTCCCGACATTCCGTTTCCAGTTTACTGAGTTTCAGAGTGTGGAGTGTTGTGGTTTGTATGTGTTGTTTGTTTGCATAGGCCATTGTTTGAGATTTCTATTTGGGTTTCAGGGTTCTGTTTACTATCGCGGCAGAGGAGCATGACACGAGGCTGACGCGACAGTGTTAGTAGGCGGTGCTCATCATGTCACCTGGCTTGGACGAATTAGTATGGCATCCAGGCGATCTGATGCATTCTAGTCAGCAGCATGGGTTTTGTTTTTTCCTCCAACCAAGGTAACACCCTAGTCTCGGTTGCAGGTGAGGCTCTATGGCGATTTTGCTTGGAGGAGGGTTTTTAACTGATTAGAGGTGTTTTCTGGAGTGCTCTTCATGAGGAGGAGGTGGCTAAATCACGAGAAGACCCTAACGAGTGTGCTCTTGTATTCTAATAGGGTGGCATCCCCTTTGCTTGATTTACTTGTAGGTTTCATGGTGTTTTACCATTTAGAGATGAGTTATGGTGCTTTTGAGCATGTTTTGGTGATTTAAGTGTATGAGTATGTGGTTTTCGCTTAAAGCTGGCTATGTTCGATATTTTAGATAAGTTGCACCATGAGAAGCATGCGATACTTAGAAAAGGTAAGTTTAGATTGGCTAAACCCATTCAATTGTTATTCTGTGGAATATTGATGTTGCAAGTTGTGTATGAGCTCTATGGAGCTAGTTTTGGAGCTATGGTTGTGCCTTGGCAGAGTAGGGCATTCAGCCTAATAATGAGTCCAGTCAGGTGGACGCGACCAGGCCGACGTGTTAAGGTCTTCTTGTCGCGGGACATCGGGCAGACGCAATAGTGTTGCGACCCATCCGCTTGACACAACAGCCTTCCAGTAACCGTTGTGTAGCTAGATTTTGTAATGGTGTATGTTCATTGGGGTTCTTATGGTAATGTTTAAGCGGTGAATACCGTGAATTGTGAATTATGTGTGATGTATTGAGTCAGGTGGTTTGACGCTTTCCTAAATACCTCTCTAGTCGGGCACCCCAGGTTCTATGTGAGCTAGTCACTTTGTGTGCTCGGGGTTTGTCATGATACGGTGTACCGTCAAGGTCTGTGTCGTCTTTATGGACACCTTTACTTCTCGTCAGTTGAGTTGTAGCACGTCTGACTGAAGGAAAGATGACGTGGGGTAGCGACTTGCTGTGTGGGAGTGCGATCGCTCGTAGCGAGCTCGTGGTTGGAGGGCAAATACCAGTAGATGTATTGGTTCCCAGCTAATCCAGTGTTTACATTGCCTCTCTCTAGGGACTCCGAAATCCTTAGTGGCGTCAGGCGTGGGTCTGCAGCTATTGTCTACAGGTGGTGTTGGTTGGTCTCCACAGTTTCTTATACTTAGAGGGGTGGAGCCGTAGTTAGACCTTTTGTCTACGACTGCGAGACTAAGAGGTAGTCTAGAGTTGCTTGTCTAGGTCTGTAGTTGGTGTCGCAAACCAGTCTCCATGATCTAAGTGTGGCATCATTCCTCGCTAGCTTGTACACTTGAGTGGGTGTTGTCGTTTACTTATTTACAACACCTTGTGGTATTATTTATTTTTCAATGCATGTAAAATTGTTCATTTAATTCTTTAAGTAGCTCACCTGTTACTAGTTACTCCTGCTTCTCTAGTTGTTCTTGTTGTTTGCGATTTTGGAGAAGTTGACCTATTGAGCTAGTGACTTGTGAGGCTCACACCCCTACTTTTCCCTTTCAAGTGAGAGTGAGCAGGAGGATTCACGTCCGTCTTCTAGTTCTAGGCCCAGTCGTAGCGGAGGTGGACTAGCTCCACCAGTAGTGTAATTCTCTTTCTGTTTCTCACATCGAGGGTATGCCCCAGGATGTTGTACTTTCCTTTCTATTGGCTTGTAATCGAACATAAATTGTGTACATTTCATGTAAATATGCGTGAGAATGTGTAAATATATGCAAGCTCGGGTATGTTTAATGCTTTCTTTATTATTCTCACGGACAAATGTATTGGTATTCCTTGAGAGGCTTCAGTCTGTTCGTAGGAGACGTAGTCGAGTCGAACTCATTAGAGGGTTAACGGGTTCAAGCAACGAGGATTGCTACACGTCGTCTCCCCTCTCCCTCTCTTCTTCTCCCTAGGATACAGTAGGAGCATGGGCGCACCACTGTGGAACATTGTAGTCATCTCTATGCGAGAATTCCTCCCGAGGTCGTAAATATGAGTACACAACCATCGGCGATATATTCATCTTTTCTAGCTTATTCTCATCCCTTCAATAAAAGAAATAGGCATAACTTTTTGTTCGGTTATTCGATAATTTGAAATCGGGACTCCAAGATGGTGGACATGAGGCTAGTTTTACGAAATTCTGTTCTGAGACCCAAATTATGTCCCAGGGCATGTGTGTAAATACACGATTCGATCGATTATTGAACCCTTTCAGTAAAACACAAATATTTCTTTGCCTGACATTCGGAACTACTTGCAAGACACTATTTAGAGTCGACACTTCGAGCCGGTGGCATTAAGTTAATGGAAGACCACTATGGATAAGGAGAAGTCTACTCTTCTATCTCATGGTTCTCAGAGAACTTATCGCTCCTCCTCCAAGAGTTGTTCTTATGGCATGTAGATGAGTATTCACCCTCAAGTATCTTTTGAATGGCACTATTGACCAGTACAATGCTCGTTTGGTGATAAAAGGGTTTGCACAAACATATGGGGTTGACTATTTTGAGGTCACCAATCTTGGTTGGTGCATGCTTCAGATGGATGTGAAAAATATATTTCTCTACGGTGATCTACAAGAAAAATTTACATAGAGCAACCTCTAGGGTATGTTGCTCAAGGGGAGACGAAAGTCTACAGACTCTGGAAGGTGATTTACGGCCTCACGTAGAGTCCACAAGCTTGATTTGATAAATTTAGTTAGATAGCCTCAACCGCTGGTATGGTTTGTTGTCAAGCTAATCACCTGGTTTGATAAATTTAGTTAGATAGCCTTAGTTGTTGGTCTGGTTAATTAAGTTTTTTTTTTCACTGTAGCCCAGTGGCATCCGCCACTGGGTAAACCCAGCGCCACCCCGGGATCGAACCTGGGGTGTAGCACTCCCTCCCCTCCCCAATGCCCAACCCGCCTATGGCGGGGGCCAGGTCTAGTTAATTAAGTTGATCACTCAATTTTCATCAAAAAAAAGTTCTATAGGAATTGTTGTCCTTGCTAGTTAATATAATATTGACTGGCAGTGATGGGAAAGGTACTACAACTGTAAAAGAACATCTACAAAAATAAGTTGTTACGAAAGATCTTGGTCAGCCACAATATTTCCTCGGCATCGAGGTGGCATATAGCAAGGATGAAATCTCTCTTTCTCATAGAAAATATGTATTGAATTTACTTCAAGAAATGAGTCTCATTGATTGCAAACCTGTAGATACTCCTATGGTCACTCAAGTCGAGTTTGGGGATTAGTCTGGAGATGATTTGTTTGATGTTGGTCGCTATAGACGCCTAGTTGGTTAGCTCATTTATTTAACTAATATCATACCAGACCTCACCTTTGTACTTGGTCTGGTTAGTCAGTTCATGTAAAATCCAAAACAATGTCATTAAGAGGCTATTCTAAGAATTATAAAATATGTAAAAGGGGCTCAAGGAAAGGGCCGGTGTATAGGAGACAATGTCACGCCTTGATGCAGAAAATCGGAATGTGCAGTTGTATTGGATAAATAATCGTAGCAAAGTAGAGGAATAATGACACCATCAAGTGAGTATTATTATTATTATTTCCAAATAACAACTTCCTATTATAACCATCAATTGTCAAAGCCAACTATAGGGCCCAATGTTTAAAATACATGATAGACTCAAAAGAAAATAACTACATAAACATAAGACTCTATTCTAGATCTCCAGGATGACTAGGACACTCATCACTCTTGCCCGTCCCCTTCCATTCCATAAGCTCATCTTTACTACCTGAAAAAATATTAAGTAACTTTATGAGTTTATGCCCAATGGTATTTATATCTCAACGTGAGGGACTGATATAAGTGATTAATATTTTAATAAGCAGAATTTCTACAAGAATGAGATGATAAGACATGCATGACATTACTAACGAGTTCAAACGGTTGAACAGAGTAGAATACTCAACGGATTGCATAGCGAATCATGTAGTGAAAGCAGTGAACAAGGAATTCAAGAATGAGACTGTATCACATGAATAAGAACTGGCCATATTACACAAATAACATATATTCACATAGTCAAACATATCATATCAATACGATGACACATTCAAATTTTGCACACATATCGATGTCATGTCACACACCATAAGTCCATACTCATGTAGTTAATAAGTACGTTGGGGAGCTTCTCCTCAGGACTAGACAGGGCCCTTATTGCAGGCATTAGTCAAATAGACCAAAGTCCCACATTGTGCAGATCAACAAATTCATATTATGGCCACATATTTCTAAGAACAAGCACGTAGTAATAAGGATATGATCTTTTATGAGTTCAAAAGTATGACAAAATCTCGAGAGTTCAATCGGACATCATAACGACTTGTTTTAGGTTCCATAAACTTTTAGTGTCTTAACAAAGGTGTAGGCGAATGACAGATTGTACACAGAACATAGTGCTCTCTATCTTCGAGGAATTTCATGATACAACCAACTCGGTCTCTATGAGGGAATCCACATAGTACCGAGACTTACAGAGGTAATTAACAAAAAAGTCCCTAGTCTACCAGAATAGAATCTTCAACAGAGAGGTTCTAATTCGTCAAGAGGGGTATGCCTAATGTGCAAGTGTAAAGTGTCTTACACAGAACTTTCCATTCGTGAATGCATTAGAATAGCAATAATTCGTGCAAAATATGGAAAGTGTCTCAAATTAAGTAAATCTAAAATCCATAAAGTCTACAAATAGCAAGTATCAATTCACAAAAACTTAAATAAAGTAGGTTAATCTCCAAACATAACATATGTTCACAACAAGCATGATTATTGCACAACTTATATCATGAAATTTTTAACAATAAGCTGGAGCATAAGGAAAAAATGAAGCATAATCAAACGAAAAGAATGATTAATCACTTTCATGTAGAACATTAGAATTATATTCATATTATTAACATCTTTTAACATGTGGTTGATTGCTTTTAATAGTACTAGACTGACTCAAAATATACTAACAAGATGCTAACAATACTTAAACATTAATGGGTGCATTAAAAATATACAAAACACAAGCGTTGGAAGACATCTAAATCACGTCATGCACAGAGGATCCTTTTTCCAACATTAAAACAATGGAAACAAGGTTTTGGGGGACAAAACTGGCCACAATTAAATTACGTCAGGCTAGGACGATTCATTCAAATCCCGTCAGGGGAACGCGACATGTTCTTACTAAAATTGCATCATGTACCTATGACGCATTTCACTATTTCCTTTGACTCTAAGTTCAAACTGAGCATGCAAATCAAGGGCAAAAAAAAAGGATTAAATCACATTCAATGTACAAGACGCATTTTAACTATGTCATTGAAAACAAGGCAGCACATAGTTTGATGCGTACTAGGAACAGGACTCGGTCAGGTCTAGTATGAATTGCATCAGCATAGAGCGACGCATTTCAAGTGAAGTCACATCCGATCGGGAGGACGCAATAAGGTCACCCATATTCCTTTCCACTAGTATGGATGCGATTTTGGGTATCAACCTGAAAACATACAAAAACATATTGAGATCAAGTATTGGGCTATAACTTGGGGTTCTAGGGGTTTTTAGATGGAACTTTCAACATGAAAGTTGTTGAAAACTTGAAGTAGAAGAACTCTATGACTTTAGTTTGGATCAACATGACCTAGGGATGCGTGATTCACAAGATGAACAAGAAAAACCCTAGAATTGAGTGACTATCATAGAATGCTTACTACACATGATGTACTCAATAAAAATTGGGCAAAATGGATTCATTGCAACCTAGACTCGACAATCTTTCCATTGATATATGAGTTATCATGTTAGATCCCGAGAAAACCTACATTTGGTCATTGTAAACCTAATGTTGTTTGCAGAACGTTGCAGGTTGCAAGTTGAGGAGGATGACCACGTTGGGGGAGATTTCTTCCTCAATAGTAGCCCTTGAACACCTCCTCACGACCCTAACAAATTGTAAAGTCATTCCTCAGAGGTGGTATTTATAGAGTTAGAATTGTTTAGGAGTCCTACACTAGCTAAAACTTAAGAGCTTCGAATTCCCTATCAAGTTTCCTAAAATTGAGATTTCTTAGCTTGTCTTTTGTGAGGGCAACCTCAAAAATGTCTTCACATGTCAGGACTTGTTCTTTGGCCATTTAGAATCCCATTAAGTTAAGTTTTAACCCAATTCAACTTTTTTTTTATGATGCCCTTGTTGTCCAGATAGTAAGCCCAGAGGGGGGTGAATGGATTGCTGAAATTTCTTTTAGAATAATTCGTGTAAATAAAAAGCTTGACAGAAAAGCACTAAATTCGATAGTTAGAGCTAGTGTTAAATAAAGACAAAGAGCACATGCACACAGACAACAGGAAATTTTATCCTGGTTCAGATCTCCTATCCCAAGAAATCCTACGTCCAGTCCCCAAGCAACAACTTGGGATTTTACTAAGCAAGGGTACAGTCCTCCTTAAGGACACTTACACATCCAGCCATAGCTAGCCTTCTCTTCTCTTCCAGAAGAGGAACTAAACCACCTGATGCATAGGTCTTCTCTTCACACCCGAAGAGGATCACTCAAGAAGAATGAATAAAAATGGAAGACCCGAAGACCAAGCTTATACACACAACTTGATCTGAGGCAAAAATTGAGAGACAAAGATTATCAACAATAGACTCTCTCAGATCTTTTCAAGCTCTCAAAGGCTAGGCAATTTGAAGTGGAGAGCTAAGAGCTACTGAAGGTTTGAATGGACGAGCTAGCTCTTGTTGTTTTGTAGGTGACTGAGAACTTCAGGCTTCTCAAAGGTTGTTCCATAAGTGTAAGAGTTGTTTTGCATGAAGTCACTAGTCTTCTATTTATCTTCTTTGAATTAATTTGACCGTTGAAGTATCCGTTGTCTCACATCTTCATGCACGTTGGAGTGAATGGTCCGAAGTGTGGAGCAAGAAGACCTGCAACCGTTAATGTTAGGGAAGACATTCACACACAAAGGAAGATTGTCTGAATCTTCTAGCTTCTGTCAGGTTGACAGGTCCATCTTTGTAAGGTGCGTTTCTACCAGAAACCCTGCACACAATAAATGCTGACACATAGACAACTTATCTTTGTCTAAACTATCAGTCAACATTAGTAGTCGTGCTATATGAGGAAACACCAAAAGGGTAATGTCATTCGGTTATCACATAAAGTGTGACTTTATGTGACACAAATGAGATAAGCAAGGATATATCGTGCAGAGATTTGTTCCATCATAATAAATGTCGAAAACTACATGATACAGCATGATACGCGGGAAGACTTGAAATCCACAGAGATTTGAAAATGTATTTGAATATCATGTGGAATGAATACTTAAAAAGGAATTTAAATAAGAATATTCAACAACTATCTAAAACATAATCTTTAATAGAGAATTAATGTATGATGATAGTCTATGTACAGAGAGAGTCAATGTTGATATCAAATCGATGATATAATCATAAAACATGTGAGAATGTAATCAATGTTGAAACTAAGTCGATGTAACCATAATCCATAAATGAAATTGATGTTCTTGATGACCAAACTTTCCCCATATAAATTACTTCACTTATTTATATATATATTAATTTTGATGATTAACAAAATAGTACTAATGAATTACTTGAGCTTTGAGAACAGGAAATAAAAGAACAATGAAAATTCAAGACAATCAGGTAAGTCTCATTTCATGCTTTGTCCAAGTCTTTGTATCGACTTCTATTGATAAGCAGAATGATTTCCTTTCTGACCGAAAAGTTCAAACAAATCGATACCGTAACGATTTCTTTAGTCCTCGTAACGATTTCTTTAAAACTCACAACGACTTCCTAGCCGTAACTATTTCTTTAGTCCTCGTAACGATTTCTTTAGAACTCACAACGACTTTCTAGCCGTAACGATTTCTTTAGTCCTCGTAACGATTTCTTTAGAACTCACAACGACTTTCTAGCCGTAACGATTTCTTTAGTCCTCGTAACGATTTCTTTAGAACTCACATGACTTTCTAGCCGTAACGATTTCTTTAAAACTCACAACGACTTTCTAGCCGTAATGATTTCTTTAGTTCTCGTAACGATTTCTTTAGAACTCACAACGACTTTCCAGCCGTAACGATTTCTTTAAATCTCGCAACGATTTCTTTAGAGTTCATAACGACTTAATAAGTGTTCATAACGATTTGCTTTGCGCAACGATTTCTTTAGAGTTCATAACGACTTGATAAGTGTTCATAACTATTTACTTTGCGCAACGATTTCTTTAGAGTTCATAACGACTTGATAAGTGTTCATAACGATTTGCTTTGCGCAACGATTTCTTTAGAGTTCATAACGACTTGATAAGTGTTCATAACGATTTTCTATGACTCATAACGATTTCATAAGTCATACAGTCATCGATTTCATATCTTGATATCTTATTCATCTTAAAGCATTGACCAGTCAAAGTCCACGTAGACATCTCTCTGACGCTTTTGCATTTATGAGATCTGAACATATCTCTGCATGCATGCAGACCATATCATCCTTTATCGTGCCTACTCTGATAACGTCCTTTAGACTTAAGCTATTTGGCATTACTATTTTCTTGACTATTGCTACTACGTTGACTGACATCAGAGACAGCTTATCTGTCTGCTATTTGAGATTGACATCTGTAGACCTCTGAACTAGCTTCATGGTACAACGTTAAACAAATAGAAGCCTTCGGATATCTTTGAAGATCTCATCTCTTTGCGTGCTCAAGTAATCAAAAGACTGTTGACAGGAAGCTTCCAAGACTCCAGATGTCATTCAGTCTAACGACTACTCAAAAGAGAGACAACGGACTCTTTAACGTCTAGATTTCAAATTGAAGATATATATACAAGTCAGAAGAACAGAAGAAAAGCACGTTCAAGAAAAACATTCAAATTCTTCTGAAGAAAGTTTAGAGCAAAAAAACTTCATTCCTCTTAGCTTTTGCTCTTTTGCTCTCTACTAGCTAGTGAAAGATCATTTGAAGAGAGCTTGTGTAGTTCTGAGAGTGAGCCTAGATTTAGATTCTTTGCTCTCAGTGTTAGGTCCTTCAGATCATTGCTTGTTGCAGTTTGATCTAGGGGCTTGTCTTTCAAACCTCTCTTTGTGGTGTTCCCTTCTGGTGTGAAGGAAGACCTGGTGGTATCCAGGGTGTTGTTCCCTTCTGGTGTGAAGGAAGACCTGGTGGTATCCAGGGTGTTGTTCCCTTCGGGTGTGAAGGAAGACCAGCTGAGCTGGGTGTTGTTGTGTCCTTAAGGGGGACTGTACCCTTGATTAGTGAAATCCTGAGGTATTGCTCAGGGATTGGACGTAGGTCTCCTGTGGAAAGGAGTTCCGAACCAGGATAAAAATCCTACTGTCTTGTGGTTGTATTTTGTGTGATTGCTATCTCATTTCCTCTAACTCTAACCTTCATTTGAGTTGTTGTGTAATCTTTTTAGTGAACAGGTATTCATCAACGATCAAATTTTTAATAACCCATTCACCCCCCCCCCTCTGGGCTAGCTAGCTGGGCAACAAGTGGTATCAGAGCGAGTCTCTTCGACAAAGAAGAAGATCCAACGATCTGAAGAGCAAAGATCAATGGCAGCCCAAGGCAACTTCGAAGGTCAGTCAGTCAACAGACCCCCTTTGTTCGATGGTGAAGATTATCCGTATTGGAAGACCAGAATGGAATATTTTCTACAAGGCCACGACTATCAAATATGGTCGATAGTAGAAGAAGGTGACCTGGTTGTCACAAATGAGAAAGCACAATGGACAGATAAAGACAGAAAGAAAATCTCCTTGAACTGTAAAGCCAAGAGCATTTTATGTTGTGCTCTAAGCAAGAAGGAGTTTAACAGAGTCTCAGCCTGCAAATCCTCCATGGAAATGTGGGAAAAGCTAAGGATTACATACGAAGGTACAGATAAAGTAAAGGAGACAAGAATCGACATTCTTGTCACTCAGTATGAGAGATTTCAAATGCAGTCAGGTGAGTCAATCACCCAGATGTTCAGTCGATTCACTGACATCACCAATGGTTTAGCCAGTCTAGGAAAGTCCTATGAGATTGCAGATATGGTAAGAAAGATTCTCAGATCCTTGCCATCTTTATGGACACCAAAGGTCACAGCTATCGAAGAAGCTAATGACCCTAAGAGAATGTCAGTAGAAAAGCTCATCGGGTCCCTCATGGCCCATGAGATCAACATGGAAAGGCTAGGAGAATCATCTAGCAGAAAGAACCACTCCAATGCTTTGAAAGCAGAAGAAGAGTCATCAGAAGCAAGCTCCAGCGGGAGTGAGGTAGACAGCGAAAATGAAGAAGCAATGCTCTCTAAGAGATTGCAGCGCATCCTGGCCAAGAAGAAAAAATTTCAATCCGCAGAAGGTACTTTAAGAAAAATAAAGACTTCAAAAGATCATGGCAAAGAATGAAGAAAGGAGAGACCATCTGTTATGAATGCAAGAAGACTGGACATATCAAGGCAGATTGTCCAATGCTAAAGAAAAATGATCACAAGAAGAAGGATAGCTCCAAGAAGTTCAGAAGATACAAGAAAAGGCAATGGCAGCTGCTTGGGAGAACAGCAGTGACTCAGACAGTGAGTCAAGCTCAAGCAGTGATGAAGAAGAAGCCAACCTGGCTCTCATGGCCAACATCGAAGAAAAGGTAACCTCTGACTCTTCTTTCGATTCTTGCAATAATTCTGATTCAGATTCTGACAATTTGGAAAGCGCCTTTAATGAACTTTACGACAAATATAAAGAGGTGTCTAAATTACTTAAGATTAGTAAGAAGAATAATACATGCTTAGAAAACACTAACTCAGACTTAAAAATAGAAAATGAAGAACTAGAAAGCAATTAATCGAACTAAAAGGAAGAAATGAATTGTTGTGTGAAGACTTAAAAGTTAAGAATAACAAATAACAAATTAGAAAAACAAGAAAGTGTAGATGAATTAAGAAAAGAGATTAAAAATCTAAATGAAGAGAATGAGAAATTAGCAAACCATTAGAAAAATTTACAAATGGTAAGAATCCCTTAATATTAAAAGGAGCTAGACGCTCAGGTAAGAGAAAAGATGGTGTAGGCTACACACCACCTGAAAATGCAGAAACTATAATTCCACCTAAGGTGTATCCAACTCCAAGATTTGTTCCTGAGGAAAATACAGCCTATAATGCTAATTTTAAGTATATTGAAAGAGTAACAAAAACATCATGTTGTAGTCACTGTAATAAGCTAGGTCATTTAAAATCCACCTGTCCAACAAGACATAAGAAGTGGATAATGAAAGTAAAAAATAATGATACTGACCCATCAGGACCCAAAAGAACTTGGGTACCTAAAGCTTGATGTCTTAATTTCAGGTCAATCCTCGAGCATCCAAATGGTATTTGGATAGTGGGTGTTCAAGGCACATGACAGGAAACCTGAAGCTGTTTTCCCATCTCCAAGCTGAAGAAGGAACAGTCACTTATGGAGATAATGGGAAAGGAACTGTAGTAGGCAGTGGATCAGTAATAGCAAAGGAAAAACAGTCATAGAAGATGTGCTATTAGTCAAAGGATTAAAGCACAACCTCATCAGTATAAGTCATGTGTGATAGAGGTCATCAAATCAAGTTTCAAGAATCAAAGTGCAGCATACTAAAGGATGGAGCAGTCATCTTTGAAGCAAATAGAGAGAAGAATCTGTACGTGCTCTACCTTGAAGAACTCAAAGAGCAAAATGTGTGTCTGGCAGCCAGCAAAGACAAATCAACTGAGCTGTGGCACAGAAGACTAGGCCACTGCAGCTTGGACGGATTGAACAAGCTCAGAAAGAGGAATCTTGTGGAAGGTCTACCAAAAGTCAATGGAAAATTGGAAAGTGTTTGTAGACCCTGTGCTAAGGGAAAGCACACAAAGAGTTCCTTCAAGTCAAAGACAGTGGTGACTACCTCAAAACCCTTAGAGCTCCTACATATGGATCTATTTGGACCAATGAGGACTACCAGTCTTGGAGGAAAGAATTTGGATTTGTCATAGTAGATGACTACTCAAGATCACATGGGTATCATTCTTAGAGCATAAAGATGATAGTTTTGATAATTTTGTCAGTTTCAGTAAGAAAGTCCAGAAAGATCAGAAGTTCAGTATTGTGTCCATTCGATCAGACCATGGTGGTGAGTTCCAAAATGAAAAGTTTGCTAGATTCTGTGATGATCAAGGAATTCAGCACAATTTCTCAGCACCAAGGACACCACAGCAAAATGGTATAGCTGAGAGGAAGAACAGAACTCTCTTGGATATGGCAAGAACCATGCTCTCTGAATATGAGCTACCAAGATATTTTTGGGCTGAAGCAGTCAACACAGCCAGTTACATTGTCAACCGAGTAATGATCAGGCCAATACTGAAGAAGACTGCATATGAGTTGTCAAAGGAAAGAAGCCAAAGATAAGTCATTTCAGAATCTTTGTGTCCTTGCTTTATTCACAACAACGGAAAAAGGGACATTGGTAAGTTGGATGCCAAGTCAGATGAAGGCATCTTTATGGGGTATACTTCTAAACCCAGAGGCTATAGAGTTTTCAATAAACGCTCACTATTAATTGAACAAACTGTGCATGTTATTTTTTATGAAACTAACCCTTCCTTGAGAAAGGAAGTAGATAGTGATAATGATGATGCAGATGAACTGTCCAAAAAGCTTAAAGATACATCAATTGAGGACAAGGATGATCCACCTCTGGAAGAATTACAACAAGAAGAAATTACTCATGAAAATCTTCCAAAGGAATGGAGATACAAGAAAGATCACCCACTTGAGAATATCATTGGTGATCCATCCATAGGGGTAAGAACAAGAGGTAATGTAATCCCTTGTGATTATTTAGCCTTTGTTTCTCAGATAGAGCCTAAGACAGTCAATGAAGCTTTAACTGATGAATCTTGGATAATAGCCGTGCAAGATGAATTAAATCAATTCAAGAGAAACCAAGTATGGTCACTTGTTCCTAGACCATCAGATCATCCAGTTATTGGCACCAATGGGTGTTCAGAAACAAATTGGATGAAACTGGTGTAATCCTAAGAAAAAGGCCAGATTGGTAGCTCAGGGCTATTCTCAAGAGGAAGGCATAGATTTTGATGAAACCTATGCACCTGTAGCTAGACTTGAGGCTATTAGAATCTTACTTGCATATGCATCAGCTCTAAACTTGACACTATTTCAAATGGATGTTAAATCAGCATTCTTAAATGGTTTTATAAAAGAGGAAGTGTATGTTGAACAACCTCCAGGTTTTGATGACACCGAATTTCCTAATCATGTTTTCAAACTCCATAAGGCATTATACGGTTTAAACAAGCACCTAGAGCCTGGTATGAAAGGCTTAGCTCTTTTCTGTTAAATCATGGTTTCAATAGAGGCAAAGTAGATAGCACATTATTCATAAAGTCAAAGGTCAATCACATACTATTAGTTCAAATCTATGTAGATGATATCATTTTTGTTCTACTGAAAAATCTCTTTGCAAGTATTTTGAGAAGCTTATGCAGGGAGAATTTGAAATGAGTATGATGGGGGAGCTAAACTACTTCCTTGGATTTCAAGTCAAGCAAGGGAAGGAAGGCACCCACATCTGTCAAGCCAAATACACCAAGGAACTCCTGAAGAAGTTTGGATTCGATAATGCCAAACCACTGTCAACTCCAATGAGCACATCAACCAGAATGGACAGTGATCAAAATGGTAAAAAGGTAGATCAAAAGAACTATAGAGGTATGATAGGGTCTTTACTTTATTTAACAGCAAGTAGACCAGACATCTGTTTAGTGTATGCATGTGTGCTAGGTATCAAGCAGACCCTAGAGAATCACACCTAATTTCTGTAAAAAGAATATTTAGATATTTAGCTAGAACTCATGATTTAGGTCTTTGGTATCCAAAATCATGTGAAATAGATTTAGTAGGATATTCTGATGCTGACTATGCTGGATGCAAGATAGATAGAAAGAGCACCAGTGGTTGTTGTCAATTTCTTGCAGGATGTTTGATATCATGGTCTTCAAAGAAACAAAACTCAGTGGCACTATCAACAGCTGAAGCTGAATATGTAGCTGCTGGAAGTTGTTGTACACAACTCCTTTGGATAAAGCAACAACTTGAAGACTTTGGATTAAATATCAAATCAATTACATTGCTGTGTGACAACATCAGTGCTATTAATCTGACCAAGAATCCAGTTCAGCACTCAAGGACAAAACATATTGAGGTTAGATATCATTTTATTCGTGATCATGTTGTAAATGGAAATATAGAAATATCCTTTATTGATACAAATAGCCAACTAGCAGATATCTCCACAAAAGCCCTACCTGAAGAGAGATTTACATCTCTTAGAAGGGAATTAGGATGTGCAATTTGTGAAAAGATTCCTGCATTTAAAATGGCATATAAATGTTTCAGAATAAATGAAAATTTTCTCTCTCTCTCTCTCACTTTAAGCAAAACTCAGTTTATTTACTCTTCCTTGACCGCTATTGTGTTAAAAGCAGTTTGACTCGTCAAACCCTTTTGTCGCCTTGTGCCGTTACCGCCTTTTGGCGCTTCCTGTTTTTGAATAAAATAATCTAATTAGTCAAATCGTTCTGGGAACGACTCATCTTCTACCTTTACCTTTCTCCTTTATCTATTCACCCAAAGCCGATGCCCTAACGATTCCGGCATCGACTCTCTGCAAGATTTGAAGCTTTCCCCTCTTCCCGCGAAGAATCCCTCGAGGGCTTCCATCTCTTCCATCATCTCCCTTCTCCAGAACAGTTCCTCTTCTCTCTACCCATGGCCGCTCCGATGATCTCCGGAAGTGTAGGGGGCTACAGTGCTGAGTACCTGTCCGCAGAACAGCAGGAAAGGTTCACCTTCGTGAAGACAAAGGTATGCGGAAACAAGGCAATGGATGTTCCAAATCTCGAGAAGAATGGCATGGGAAGTATAGCAGAAACTTTGAGAAGGATGCAGTGGATGGAAATTGCCACTTTCACCGAGGTAAGCTATCCCGACCTGGTGAAAGCATTTTATGTGTGCTTAAGGTCAGAGGCAGATGGGTCCCTTGTATCATCGGTAAAGGGAATCCAAATTAAAGTCGATCATGAGTTGTTGCACATGTTGTTTGGAGTGAAGACGTCTGGATTCAGTGGGGTTCACGCAGTGAACGATGAAGCAAAAGGCCTTGGCATTATAGGTCCAGGGTTTAGGCTAAGAGACGAAAATTGGATATTAATCAGATGAATGCATACAACCGTCTTCTTCATTTCATTATCTGTCAAATTTTGGTTCCTCGCAGTGCCACCTTCTCAACGTGCACTAGGGCAGATTCTGATATGATGTTTTGGGCGATTCAACAAAAGGAGATTAATATGGCGCAATGTTGGAAAAGATGAAATTTGCCAGAGATCAAATATGGGATACAAAAAGTAAGTTAAATGTCTCATTGCCCTATGCTCATCTACTTACAAAGATTTTCAAACACTTTGGAATAGATTTATCTGGGGCAGTTGTGGAGAAGATGGGCCAGTGTATAAGGTCCAGAAATCTCAAGAAAAGTGGTTTCTCTGTAATTGAAGGTGTATGGTCTAAGACCACTGTGGCCGAGGGAGAGGCCATAATTGGTGATGTAGAAATTCCTGATGTTCAGGAAATGGCAGTAGTAACACCATCAGCAGATCAGCAATCAGTAGCACCAGCAGAGCAGCAGCAAGCAGAAGAGTCAGTAGCAGAGCAGCAAGCAGCTCAGTCAGCAGCAGAGCAGCAGGCAGCAGCACCAGCATTTCAGCCAGAATCTCTTACAGCTTCTGTAGTTGAGGAGGAAGTGGCAGATAAAGCCAGTGATCGCCTACCTCAATAATTGGCTCAATTCTTAGGAATTTAGTTGAATCAGCTCTCACCACTCGAATCGACTCACAGTCTGGTGAAATTGAAATGGAAGAAGCTGTGGCAGAAGGCCACATTGAAGAATCAATTCCTGTGGAGCAGTCCAGTGCTCCAGTAGATCCAGTGAAGAGGAAGCTCCTGCTCAGGGGGAGCAAATGGAAGTTGAAGAGGAAGCTCCTGCTCGGGGGAGCAGTCTATTGAAGAACCTGCACCTCAGAGGAAAGGCAAAAGGATAGTTCACAGAAAACTCAGAAAGAGCCACAGGAAAGTCAATCTGAAACCGGTTTTGGAATTGTTGAAGGCTCAGGAGAGATTCTGTCAGCAGTGCAGTCCAGTGTGCAAGGGATACTTGCTAGTCAAGCTTCGACCACCTCTGAGCTCTCTTCAGTCAGAAATGCAATGAAGTGGTTTAATAAAGAAATGTCTGATATGAAGTCGATGCTAGCAGTTCTTTCAAGGTCAAGTGGAGTTTCTCCTACAGCTACTCAGAGCAGACCAGCTGCTGTTCCTCGGCCAGCAGGGCCATCAGCTCAAGCATCAGGGCCACCAGGGCCATCTGTGCAAGCTTCAGGGTCATCAGGACCCTCTTCAGTTGTCAGAGAAGGTCAAGACAAAGAGAAAGAGCCCATGACAGCTACTAAGGCCCCTGACACTTCTACTCTTGCAACTCCAACCCTCACCTCACCTCCATCTCCTTCTACAGCCCCTCCTGCACCACCAACTGTAAAACACCCTGTGCCTCGCACCCAACCATCTTCCTCTCTCATTTCATCTCAACCCTCTTTCTCTCCCACTCCTTCTCAGCTCCATCATCATTCAATCCCAAACTTCACCACCTCAAACTCAAACACCTCCAGTTCACCCACCTTCTTCTTCAATCCCAACACATTTTTATCCTCCTACTCCTCCTCCTCTGTCACCTTCCCTCCGGAAAAACCTCTACTCTTGGTGTCTTTGACACAAACCTTCCGGATGATTTTGAAAGAAACACCCTCATCACCATTCTCTCCACTGCCTCTCATATCCACAGGACTGATCCTCCCAGTCCTGCCAAGAAAAGAAGAAAAACTTCCTCATCTCTTAGCATTCCCTCTGTAACTCTTTTCCTCCTCTTTGGTATTCTCTTACCCTCGACCCTAAGAGAAGACTATCTACAGGGACTATCTTCAAAAATGCATCCTTTCCACCATTTATGGTATTCCTTTTATCAACCTATCTGAGCATTTGAACATTGTTCTTCCTCTTACCCAGTTGTCCCACCCTCAAAAATCCAAAATCTTTGAGGGCACTAAGTTCAAGACTGAAGATCAGTGGGCCAATGTCAAGGGCAACAAAGTCAATATGAAAATATTGACTGCCAGAGCAGATCTCTTACCCATAGAGCTCATTCACTCACTTTTCTGAGTGGTTCATTATTCAGCATAAGAACTCTTGGGGACCCTTCATTTTGAAAGAGATTCGTATTGCCAAAAATTTTCAGCTGTACAGTGATTTTTGTTATTTGAACAAGCTGTCAGAAATTCAGTTCAGCCAGTTTCATTCCACAATAGTTTTGCTGAGATCAGAACATCCAGTTAACCTTCCACTCAAGGTAGATTTTGCCACCTTCAAGATCGACTCTCCAGTTCTTCTGCCAAAGCTACACTCTTTAGTGTTTGACTCAGATGCTGGATCCCATGCACTGGATATGTTTGCTAGGCAGTGGGCCGTTTGTCAGCCAAGTTGGGTAGATTACCCTCCTTCTTGCGGTTCATTTTCAGAGAATATCACTCTGGCCGCATCTCTTCCCAAACCTTGGCCCCACTCATTTCTGAGTGTGAGAGACTTTCTCCCTCAGAATAGGAAACTCTCTATCAAGCATCATATCTTCACTTGGAAGCCATTAACAGTGATCTAGCTCGTCAAAGGAAGCCCATTCTTTCAGCAGAAACTTTCTTGGATCTCAACTCCATCACTCCAATCCAAGATATCTATGTTCTGTGGGCAGCCAGATACTCTGCTTTCTATGCTTTGAAGCAAGATCTTCTGGATCACAAGCTTTTCTATCCAATCTCTCTGGATAGATTTCTCCATCGGGCCAGTTTTGGCAAGAGCACCTTTTACAGATTTATCTTGGATACAGACCAGTATGGAGTATTCCTGGAACAGCAAAGGCAACTTTACATTCAAAGGACCATCCCATCCATGGGTCCTACCTTTTCAGTTGCTTCTGGTGTGTTCCAACAGATTTTTGAAGATCTTGAGAACAAGGCATGGGCTGTCATCTCACAGCATGCCTCTTTGTTGTCTCCTATGTACTATCTTCCTCCCACTTAATACAATGATTTCTCTCTTCTTTGTCTCATAGACTATTTTTTGCTTATTGACAAAATGGGGGAGAAAACTAAAGCTATTCTGAAAAACATGTTTGTGTTGTATGATGTTTAGTATATTTTGTCATCATCAAAAAGGGGGAGATTGATGACCAAACTTTCCCATATAAATTACTTCACTTATTTATATATATTAATTTTGATGATTAACAAAATAGTACTAATGAATTACTTGAGCTTTGAGAGCAAGAAATAAAAGAACAATGAAAATTCAAGACAATCAGGTAAGTCTCATTTCATACTTTGTCCAAGTCTTTGTATCGACTTCTATTGATAAGCAGAACGATTTCCTTTCTGACCGAAAAGTTCAAACAAATCGATACCGTAACGATTTCTTTAGTCCTCGTAACGATTTCTTTAGAACTCACAACGACTTTCCAGCCGTAATGATTTCTTTAGATCTCGCAACGATTTCTTTGGAGTTCATAACGACTTAATAAGTGATCATAACGATTTGCTTTGCGCAACGATTTCTTTAGAGTTCATAACGACTTGATAAGTGTTCATAACGATTTGCTTTGCGCAACGATTTCTTTAGAGTTCATAACGACTTGATAAGTGTTCATAACGATTTGCTATGACTCATAACGATTTCATAAGTCATACAGTCATCGATTTCATATCTTGATATCTTATTCATCTTAAAGCATTGACCAGTCAAAGTCCACGTAGACATCTCTCTGACGCTTTTGCATTTATGAGATCTGAACATATCTCTGCATGCATGCAGACCATATCATCCTTTATCGTGCCTACTCTGATAACGTCCTTTAGACTTAAGCTATTGGCATTACTATTTTCTTGACTATTGCTACTGACGTTGACTGACATCAGAGACAGCTTATGTCTGCTATTTGAGATTGACATCTTTGTAGACCTCTGAACTAGCTTCATGGTACAACGTTAAACAAATAGAAGCCTTCGGATATCTTTGAAGATCTCATCTCTTTGCGTGCTCAAGTAATCAAAAGACTGGTGACAGGAAGCTTCCAAGACTTCAGATGTCATTCAGTCTAACGACTACTCAAAAGAGAGACAACGGACTCTTTAACGTCTATATTTCAAATTGAAGATATATATACAAGTCAGAAGAACAGAAGAAAAGCACGTTCAAGAAAAACATTCAAATTCTTCTGAAGAAAGTTTAGAGCAAAAAAAAACTTCATTCCTCTTAGCTTTTGCTCTTTTGCTCTCTACTAGCTAGTGAAAGATCATTTGAAGAGAGCTTGTGTAGTTCTGAGAGTGAGCCTAGATTTAGATTCTTTGCTCTCAGTGTTAGGTCCTTCAGATCATTGCTTGTTGCAGTTTGATCTAGGGGCTTGTCTTTCAAACCTCTCTTGTGGTGTTCCCTTCTGGTGTGAAGGAAGACCTGGTGGTATCCAGGGTGTTGTTCCCTTCTGGTGTGAATGAAGACCTGGTGGTATCCAAGGTGTTGTTTCCTTCGGGTGTGAAGGAAGACCAGCTGAGCTGGGTGTTGTTGTGTCCTTAAGGGGGACTGTACCCTTGATTAGTGAAATCTTAAGGTATTGTTCAGGGACTGGACGTAGGTCTCCTGTGGAAAGGAGTTCCGAACTAGGATAAAAATCCTACTGTCTTGTGGTTGTATTTTGTGTGATTGCTATCTCATTTCCTCTAACTCTAACCTTCATTTGAGTTGTTGTGTAATCTTTTTAGTGAACAAGTATTCATCAAAGATCAAATTTTAATAACACATTCACCCCCCCCCCCCCTCTGAGCTAGCTAGCTAGGCAACAGTCTATACAAAGTCGTTGTTTAACAGAAGTCGTTATTGTGCTGAAATCGATGTGCAGAAGAAATCGTTGTTTGAAACGAAGTCGTTGTTTCACATGAAGTCTAAGTGAAGTCGTTGTAGAGATGATATCGTTGTTTAAGTGAAGTCGTTGTAGAGATGAAATTTTTGTTTCATATGAAGTCGTTGTAGAGATGAAATCGTTGTTACGTATGAAGTCGTTGTAGAAATGAAGTCGTTGTTTCATATAAAGTCAATGTTTTACTGAAATCGATGTAGACATGAAGTCGTTGTTTCATATGAAGTCGTTGTTCTACCGAAATCGATGTTTAAGTAAAATGAAGTCGATGTAGCAACGAAATCGATGTTTGAATGAAATAAAATCGATGTAGTAACCAAATCGATGTTTAAGTAAAGCGAAGTATGTAGCAACCAAAACATTGTTTAAGTGAGGCGAAATCGTTGTTGCAACCAAATCGATGTTTAAGTGAAACGAAATCATTGTAGCAACCAAATCGATGTTTAAGTGAAGCGAAATCGTTGTAGCAACGAAATCGATGTTCTAACTATGAAGTCGTTGTAAGACAGAAATCGTTGTTTTACTTATGAAGTCGATGCTAGAATGAAATCGATATTTTACTAATTAGGAAGTCGTTGTTTAAGTGAAACCGATGTAGAGATGAAATCGATGTTTTTCTAAAGAAATCCTTGTGAGTTATTATATGGAAGTCGATGTAGACTTAGACAAAATATATGCAATAAGCTTCAAATGACAGTGAGTGAAGATAACTTACATATTTTGATTGAATTACTACCTGGATTAACTTCAGAAAATGTTTGTTAGATAATACTTTTCAGGGTTTTGTTAATCACCAAATATATATATAATTAATAATAAATTATGTGGAGATGGACTGATCATCAGCCCCATTAGGCACTACGAATTTATGGGAATTTCTTCCAACCCGATTATTCATTTGGCCCAATTGGTTCATTTGGACCCTATTTTAGTTGTGGATGTTGAAGAGCATTATTTAGTCCCAAGATATATATTTTATAATGGAATTTGATTAGTTTTCGCAAATGTAATAATGACTTTTCTGTTTATCAGGATTTTACAAAAATCTGTGTTACTACGGACATGGTCACTTACACGTGGAGGTGTTTTCAGATGTAGAGCCGGCTCTATTTTTTTTACTGCAAATCCACTTTAGGATATTGCTTTTATGTAACGACCTCGAGAACCAGACCCTCGGCCCAACCCGAGGACCCGATTTTCGCGGTCGCCGCCCACGGATCTAGGGACCCAGAAGGGCTATAAACAAGTCTAACATAATATGTAAAGGAAATAAAGGTCAACTACAAAACTAGGAGCACATGTGCAGAAATAGAAAGAAGGGTGAGACCACGACGTAACACTCTAGGTACAGTCCCAACACACACACAACAAGTACAAGTAAAAAGGGGGAGGACAGAACCCTTAGGAGCATACTTCGAGGGTGAAGTACAACTGAGAGGGGGAGACCCACTGCTAATTACGGGGAGGACGACTACCGCCCCATCTCCTCCGCTCGACGTGCACCCGGCCGCTGCTGAGAAGTCTCACCTGGAAAAAGAAGGAATGAGCTTCACAACAGAAGCTCAGTAGGGACTACCAACCTCCTACTGGCTCTAATATACAGGAAAGAATATATAAACAAGTAAATGATAGTAGTTCTATATATTCTAATCTACACAAGAAAGTGCGGAAGCAAAGCTAACTAACTAGCAACAGTACGGAAGGACACCACGGTCGGAAACTCCGTACGACCTGCACATCGTGACCACCACACTGCTGTAAACACAGACAGGAGGAACCCCGCCTAGACAAGCGACACTAGCTACGGAAACCGCTACCACTAGTCAACCGGTCAGGAGCGTCCACTGACGTCTTACCCTCGACCCAGTTTCAACCTCCACGTCTCGTCAAAGTGGGGGTAGGAACACAAAGTAACACAACAGTACCCGCCGTAGTCTGGCCGGACTACGGTCCCACGCCTGGCCTCTCTAAGTGGTTCTGAGGCCACAAAGAGCGAGGCAGTGAGAAGAAGAACTGACTGGCCTGTGCCAGGAAGACTCCAAAACGGCCTCGGCGTCACAGACCAACTAAGAGAGCTCTGCAAACGACTCAACACCATTGTCTTAACCACTATTTTCCCCTCCGCTCCAGAGTCTGTGACTCAAGCATGTCCGCCACCTGAAGCACTCCCTCAACAGGCGCACGGGGACGGGGGTCCCAGATAAATGGTAATAACCTCTCTCATGGGAAAAGCCCTCAGGTGCTGAGCACCAGACGAACGACTAGTGTAGGACCGTACTGGGAACTAGCATTGGTGCCACGGGTACAGTAAGAACTAGAAACGGCGAAGACTCTATGGGAAACAGAACTCCGCAATAACTTACCTATCTCTGATGCTGTTGTGACGCCATAGGCTGTCGCGACACTGTCGTGACACTAAGGCCGGTCTCGACCATGTCGCGACGCCCTAGGGCGTCGCGATGGTGTCACGATGGTCGTGCCAGTCGCGACATCATCGTGACCCCTATGTCGGTCGCGATCTCAGTCGAGAGGGGTCCCGGTACAGTCCTTTCAAGGACCACCCCAAAACCGGTACAAATCACACCATAGGGGGAGGTGAGCATGGAAAACATATAGGAAAGCTTCTAAATAAGGCAAACCACCCTCAAACCTAGGGGTGTAAATGAGCCGAGTCGAGTCGAGCCGAGTAGTATGCTACTCAAACTCTGTTCGTTAACTTTTAATCGAGTTCGAGCCGAGCTCGAGCTATATCGAGTATTGAAATTGTCTATTCAAACTCGCCTCGTTTAAATACTCTTGAACTCGAGCCCTTAGCGAGTATCTTAACGAGCTTAATTGAATTTGCGAGTTTGTATATATAAATAAATCCAATCCAATCTATAAGTAAAAAACTGATCGTTCATAAGACCTAAATTTATCTTATTTTAAGCTCATATCTCAATAGTTTTAATAAGTTAATTAATTTAACTATTTTAATATAATGTTTGAAATATATTCATAATTTGTCACAAGCAATATGAGATTAATAGATAGACACCATAAGGGAGAGGGTTGGTGTGCGACGAGATAGGGGTGGTGCTGCAACTCCTCTTCGCACACCGCCCAAAGCCCCCTTTCTGCACTGTCCGTGATAGTACTGCGGCCTCCAAGAGCACCGTCTACCACTGACAGATGGTCCACAGTGGTCGCCTACCAGTGGCCGACAACACGCCCCTCGGCCCCACCGGGGGGCTCACCTACTGCGCAGGTCGGTCTCGGGAGGAAGAAGATGCTTGATATGCTGGGGGACCTTGCAACACTAAATTTTGTGTTCATGCCCCTATTTAGATGATTTGTGTATATACTTTCATTTGCATAATTTGTGTATATACACTGTGGATTTAGTCTATGACATTAAGCCCTCATACATATTTTATATTGTAATAATAACTGTATAAAAACAAATAAATATTTTTATATCAATATATACTTATTATATTTAAAGAAATATTTAAACGAAGTGTTAGCGAGTACTTAGACAAGCTCTTAATGAGTATTTAATCGAGCTCTTATAACGAGCTCTTAAATGAGCTGTTCACGAATATAATCGAGCCGAGCTCACATGTGTTCAGACTTGGCTCGTTTATGAATCAAGCTTTTTTTTTGTTCAAACTCAACTCGTTAATTAAATAAACGAGCAGGACTGAGCTTTTATCGAGTCGAACTTCGAACTACTCGTCGAACGTATCGGCTCGTTTACACCCCTACTTAAAGCATGCATTACAAGGAAACCTACACTCGAAGGAAACCTCACTCACCAGGAGCATGGATCTCACACCCCACAATCCCCAAAATCAAGGAGAAACAACGATCTCAAGGGGAAGGGGAGCATGCTAGAACGAGAGGGAAAGAGGGGTCACTACCTCAAGGAGTAGAGTCAACCCGTTGGGGCTTCACATCGGAATGGCCACCTCCTCCTCACTCCTAGCACCACACGGACACCGCCCACACAAACGAAGTGTCACTCCTCGCCAAGAACACCCAAGAATAGCTGGAGAAGCAAAGGGGCTCGAAGGGGGAAGAAGAAGGGAGAAGAAGAAGAAAGGAAAGGGAGAAGGGGGAAATGGGCGTCGGCCTCGGTTTTTAACCGATGGTTCCAGAGAAGCGACGGGTCGGGTCGACACGACAGCGAGCATGTTGCGACGCCCACGAGCATCGCGACCGCCTTGTCCAGCGCGACACCAAAAGCGGTCAAACCTCAAAGACCGAGAAAATCATAACGCGATGACCTGCAAGGTCGCGTCAACACTGTATGCGCCTGACACCCGATAAGGTTATTCTAACAGAAAGACAGCGGTCAGAACCAGAGTCGCATCGCCTTTAGACGCTGCAACAAGAACACGACGTCCACCCCCATCGTGACTAGAACGCGATGGCTAGGTGTGCCGCGACCAAAAACATGTCGCGACCGGCTCCTCTGGCGCGACAATGTCGCGACCAAGGGGTCCGTCGCGACCCTGAGGACAAGGCTAAAGACCTGAGAGGGCCGAGTCTCACATCTTATGTTGGTTGTAATATTATCTCTTGGCAAAGCAAGAAGTAAGGTGTGGTAACCCACTCAAGTGAGGAAGTGGAGTATCGATCAATGGCATGTAATACCCCAAATTTCTATTACTATTTATTATTCCAAAACAAGGATAATTAAGTTATAATACCTTAACGTTGTCAATAAATTGAAATAATTGACATGTAAGTATGACTGGTGGTAACGAACATTACCCCAGTGACGCGCATCGAAGTGTGTGCCTCCACAGGGCGATACTGGAAAACGACATCGAAATAAAAATTCGAGAACATCATAATTTCCAGAAAAATGTGGAGAAATTTAATATGTAATTATATGAATTTTTGATGTACGGATTTCAAGGTACAGTCGACGCGACCATTTTTCGGGTGTTTTTCACCTACTGTAAAATAAAATCTAAAAATTAAACTAAAATTGTAAAACCATCCTATTAGCCTATGGTTAAAATTTCATAACAAAAGGACACCATTTAGATGTGTTTGCATAGTAACATTGGACCAGTTGAATTATGGGTATTTACGGTTTGGAATTTTCTGGGAAATTACAAAGGCCTACGTGTAAGGCATTTGGGTGGCCAGCACTTGAGGTAAAACATCATACCAACTTACCTGAGGTGTCCTACCCAGGAATTGCATGTTACCCATGTCTTGTGGTAAAAGATTTCCACTTTTACGGTGACACATGGGTAACCTTCGTGTCACCATGCATGAGAGGTATCCTTTGGTTATAAAAAGACCCCAAGGGTCATCGTGGTCAGGTTCCACTTCCTGATTTCCATGTTCTACTGCTACCATTGCTTGGAGAAACCTCATGTTGGGAGAGTCTGAGTGAAAAGCTTGGTGAAAAAGCCATTCCGAGGGAGACAATTGTCCTTTCTCTCTCTTTCCTGTTCATGCATCTTGTCTCTGCTCAAGTTCTGGTTGAAGTTACTACTAAGGAGTGATTGGGGAATTATCTTGGAGGCTCAAGCAATTACTATACCAAAGACTACATCTTCTTACTTGTCTCTTTGTGGCTATTTTCTTCATCTTCTTCAAACCAAGGTAGGATTCTTTTCTTGTATTCTCCACTCACATATTCTTGACATCCTCTTTAGTTCAAGAAGTTTTGATCACTTGCTAATTGTCTTAAATGTGTGAGTTATCTTTTGAAAAATATGCATCTCTTGTTTACAAGGTTTATCTTAGTATGAGGTTTTAGAGATCCATTATTATTCTTGTTCTTTTCCTTCTACAACTCAGTGTAGTATAGTTAGTTTGAGTGATCAATTCTCCTGAGTTATTGACCTTCAGATTCATAAATTTCCTCCATGATAAGGTTCAAGTATTCATCACCTATGACTTGGTAATTGACCATGAAAGATAATGATATTCTTCTTTACCATTCTATCTTTTGTGCTATCCTGAAATTACGTAGATTGCAATTCTCAGATCTTGTTGATCAGTTATGTAGATCACATTACATGACTTTTCTTTCATTTTATTGTCATGATTAGCTTCATGTTTGAGGCTAAAATCATACCTTGTAAGGTCCTAATCATGTTAGGTATGATAGGTGGGTTTATTAGTATCATTTCTGGTTGATCTTAACCCATTTTTGTAAGTTTACACTGCACCTGTCGACAGACGAGCATTGCCCTGTCGACAGGGGCCTCTATCCAGACCTCAGAAATCGAAATCTGATAGGGGCTGTCGACAGCAACCTCCTTGCTGTCGACAGCAACTGTCAGGCCTGAGAAATCAGACTTCTGGAAAAGCCTCCCTGTCGACAGGAAGACCCTGTCTGTCGACAGGCACCTTCAGTCTAGAAATTTTTACACCTAGTTTGACTTGTTTTGTGATTGGAATCACACCCAATTGATCCAACCAAGTGTTCACTCATTCATATATGTTTTTACCACTCTAAACACCTACTAAATCAGTCAAGCTTATTCCTTTATACCTGAACTATCACTCCAAAGTTCCGAGCATAATTGACTTCGTCAAATTGTTATTACTTGAATTCAATGAAGGGCCACAGTTCCCAAATTCTTGTATTAAGCTATTCTCTTGTGTAATTGATCTATTGCAAGAATGAGTGTGTGAAGATGACAATACTATGAGTCTCGGACTCGTTTGATAATTATGTCAGGCAAATAAGGGCTGGTTCAGTCCTGGGGGGAGCGCCCGAATTCGTACTGGCCGCGCGGGGACGTTGAGAATTTATGGATGTTGGCATGCATCAATTATGTTTGATTAGTCATCATATCATGCTTGTGTTATGAGAATATCTATTTCTGAATTTAAGTATTCTCTTGCGAGAATACTCTTGCTTCTAAAAGCTTTCATGTTAATTTGTGTATCTTGATCATGTATTACTTGTTCGTTATCTTGAACCATGTCAGTGATCCACACTTGTTTCTATCCTTGATTATATTCATCTAAATCCTCTTGATTTAAAAGAATTGAATTCTACTGGGCTAGTTAGCTCATTCAAATTAATTTTTCAAGTGATCAAGATGGAGTTAATACTTAAGGGGAATTTTGTGTGCCGAGCGGATAAACCGATGCCAAGCAACGTTACCAGTTTTTGCTTTCTTTGTAGATAGAAAGGAGAATGTAACAAAGATACAATCTACTTTTGTTTAATCCTTATTTAGACTATAATAAGGAGTATCGTGTAATAACTTCCGCGAACCGAGTTGGTTATAAATATACCTTTCGTTATTTGCGTGTTTATAATCTGCCATTTCCGATAAATGGAATTTTATTAGGACGTGACATGGCATATCCCGCTTGTGAGATATTGTGACTCTCCAATCTCTACTTCAAGAATTTAGTTTCTCATATTTTTGAGCCAATATCGATGTATTACAATCAAATAACAATCTACATTGCAAATAATCACGATTTTCATGAACAAACTAAATATATTGAGATGGACTATTATTTTGTTCGAAAAATGGTGTTGTCAAATAAAATTACTACTCCATTCACCTCCTCTGATGAGCCAATTAATTAGCTGATTTCTTTACTAAAGTTTTTCACCTCTCCCAAGTTCTCTGCCTTGTGTAACAAGCTCAGCATATTATGATACCTATGCTCCGGCTTGAAGGAGGTGCCAAGAGCATATATGTTCAAGGAATCTTACCCCCAAGGAATAAAATAAACACCTGTCTCCCAAAACCTAAATGGTGGCGCTGGCGTACAACCTGCAGCCACTGTTGTGGCCAGATGATGGAGAAAAGATCATAGGAGCTAGACAGTAGCTGTGTTCTATGACTATCCAGATTTATAGAGCAGTACTGGACATCCCCCTCAGTTGGACGTCCGCGATTCCAATAATTTCCCGAGTTTTAAATTACCCAAGTTTTCTCCATTGCTGTCCCCTCCCTAATTCCAGTACTAGACCAGCCTATTTATGTCAAAAATAAAAGAAAAATAAAATTGAAGGAGAGGAGGAGAAAACTATATTGGGTTCTTCCTCTTGATCAGTTGCAGCCTCCACCAGCATCTGCTCACCCTCTTGTTACGATTCCTTCTTTGTCCGACTAGGAGACAGCTGAGATCATCTCATGATTCAAATGGGTGTTTCGTCATAATTTTTCAGTATGGTTTTGAGATATTAGTTATAGTGTGTAAGAATACGATCTTTTCCCACTAACCAGGGGCATCAAAAAAAAAAAAAAAATTTACTAGTTGTCTAGAAACACTAGCAGATGAAACAGCTGTTGTGTGCATGTCCCACGTGGTCGAGCGAGAGCCACCTTGTGTGAGACAAGGAACAAGTTGACTTGCTGGTTCCGTCATGGGTCCTTCTCTATAAACAAATAAATAAACTAAGTTAAGTGATATGTCCCAACTTAGAGCTGTGCACACGTTTACTGGATCAATGATAGGAGAGCTGTATATATATGTGCTCTTTCACGTAGATAGTAACTACACTTCGACTTGAGGCCTAGATTTTCTTAACCCTGATCATAATTTCCTTGGCATATTAAGTATGGGACTAAATGTTGTTGATAAAAAGGATACGTATATGTGCATATATACCCATGCATGATGATTAGATCTTAATACATCTAGTGGAGAGAGCACACAGACACAGGGAAGTCTTTCTGGCTTGACACGTTCTATGGGCACAGAGAGAGAGAAGAGAAGAATAAGAAGAAGAAGAAGATGCTCGCTACTTGCTAGGAGAAACCAACAAAAAGAGAATGGAGAAGGCTAATGTATATATAAAAGAGGGGGGAGAGAAGGATGGAACAGGAAAAGGAGATGAGAGTGGGAACAATACCTATCCCACTTTCCACAGCGGCCTATTTGCATCCACAAGTGTTGATACACAGGACCATATCCCATCGCCAGTCAGACCAAAACGTTTGCAAGAACAGTGAGAGGAAAGGAGACGAGACGAGAAAGGGTGCCATTAAGGGGGGGACCCAAAAGCTTATATCCCACGCTGGCCTCGCACTGCACCGCCCACTTCCACATCCACGCCCTAAAAGTTGAGGTGTGACGTTGGAACAAGATGAGGATAACCTGAAATTGTTTTCACTAATGCCGAGTACTCTTTAGAAAGATCTGGAGGTTACTTTGTTCTCACTTTCCGAACCAACATAATTTGGATAAATTTGATATTTTTTATAATAAAAATAAGTTCTACTATTATGTCTCGTCTCATTTCTTATCATTCAAGTATGTATCTGTCGTCCCATTCATCAATTACTGCACAAAAACATGTACTGCTCATAAAATTGTTGCAGAATCGCTTGTGTAACACCTACTTCAAACCTGACAACCCACACTAAGAGCAGACCCATAGAACAGCCTTTAGCATGGGTTATCACATAAGTTCCTGCAAATCCATTTTTTCTTGCTCACTGGGTCTCTCTCTCTCTCTCTCTCTCTCCCCTAAAAGGAAAATTCTCATACAGATGAATTAAAACCCATGGATGGTCCCAAGCCTTTTTAAATTCTTATGACTATGGGTGCATGGCTCTGTAAGGGAGTCCTTTAGTTATCAGGTAAGGACTTACATAGTTTTTAGTCCTAAATTATGCATAGCAGAGCTTGCAGAATTCTGTATGCCAGTGGTGGATGACTGTGGGCACTGGACTGCAATGCAGAACTTCCATCATATAGCACATCTTATTTGACTTGATACCTTCGCAAACTGTCCCCCCAGAAAGACTTATGGGAAGACTTCACACCTCATGTGACAAATTTGTGTAGAAGATGTGGGTCTCTCAAATAATTGAGTGCCAGTGGTGGACTGCAGCACTCCTTCCCCTTTGAAACCCCCCCCCCCCCACCCACCCAACAATACACATACACACAACACGCCAACGTAAAAGAAGACAGGAAGAATGGAAAAAAAGAGGACTCCTTGCTTCTTAGACAGAAAGAAAGATAATGGGATGCTTCTATCTTTTTTTCTTCCGAATCGGTACGAATCAAGAGAAATTTGAGTCCTGATTCGCCCTGATTCATATATATATATATATGAATGAGGGCGAATCAGTCAAAGCCTCACGAGGCGTAAGCCTCAAAGCGTACCGAGGCGTGAGCCTCAATAAATTTAAAAAATATTATAAAATTATATAAATAAAAATATATTTTATATATAAATAATATCTTAACTCAATGATAGATAGTAATCACATTGCAGATATACTGATCATTCAAATGATGCAAACAATGCATGTGAAAACCGGAAAACAGAGCTGCCGGAGATAGCCACATGCACTGCCCACTGGACTCCAAGACGTGAGGAAAATGCTTGGGGTTGCACCTGAACTCTAAGTCATGGGTCCCCTGAAAAATCCCAGACCAGCTGTAATCTTATGCTGCTTTTCTTGTAGATCTGCTGCTTTTCCTGTAGATGGCCGCCAGAGAATACGACCTTGAAGAAGTCCTTGCGAGGAAGAAGTCGTTCCCCTGTCCGTCTTCTCTCGAGCAGTCGAGACTCGAGACCCGAGTGGGACTCCACACAAGAGAGTCCCGAGACTCCCCACCTATAAATGCTATTTTAATATTTAAACTAATTCATCTTAACCGTGAAATCACTCAAATGGGGGGGCGTACGCTTCAGTTTAGCCTCATCGCCTTGGCGCCTCAACCCGCCTCATCCGGAAAAAAACGTAAGCCTCACAGATTTGTCAGGAGACGTAAGCCTTGAGGCTATTTGTTGAAGCCTCGCCTTAAGGCGTGCGCCTCACAGCCTTGAGGCGGTGCCTTTTTAAACCTTGTATTATACATTATAAATATGATATATATCGTGTATATATATATATAATCAATATAAATATGTCTGAAATATGATATATGTAGTATATATAATATATATGTAATATATATATTCATACGAATCGATCTGATTTGAATCGATTCTGAGAAAATCAAAACGAATCAGGAGAAATCTAATTCGCCTTCTGATTATGATTTCTCTGTACACCTATATAGGCAGCACCTCCGGATTCGGAACCCTCATCTCAAGAAAAAGAAAGTTTTATGGACCACATGTATTATTTTGGGGGTATCGCTGTCTCTAACAAAGATCGCTAAACCTTTGAGCATTTTCTCGAAAGAAAGATCCATATTAAACCCACGGGCCCTGGGTAGTTTCCTACAATTGTGGGATATGTCGAACCGGAAGATAAAATATTAAAGGACTTAAAAACTCAAATGTTGAAGTGTAATTTTTCTTTGTCACTCTAGAAATGATGCATTTCTCTTAACTAGGATTAGATTAATGGTCATTGCAAGGGAGATGTTTGAGTAATGTTTGTTGCACAACTGTGTTAATTAAGTGTGCAGTGAATCTCATGCGACTTGTTCAACTCTTTATACAAATCATTTTTATAAAAATAATAGGACATGAGGATAAAATATATTTTTATAATTTTTAACTTTAATAAAATCATCTTAGTTTCATATCTTATAACTCTGTATAAATCAACTATATAGTAATTAGACAAGCTCACCCACACATGCACCAAACATTACTCATCTAAATTATATATCAGTTGAGAGAAGCAAGTCCCTTTCTAAGACAGTGCTCGGAAACAATAATTGGGGATTTCAATTTTTAAAAAAAGTCAAAATCTCCTCAAAACACAACTCTTGCATAACTTTTGAAACACTAAAACCAAGGCACCTTAAGTGTCATATTTCTCTCTCTCTCCCCCCTCTCTTTTCTCTCTCTTAAAATTTACTTTTTACCTTTGAGAACATTGTTGGAAAAGGAAGAATTTCAATGATTAGAATTTAAAACCTCTTTTTTCAACAATAAAAATATTTTCCAAACGACCGAGTAGAAAACTTACGTGATTTGAAGACTTTTAGTGATTAGAATTCAAAATCTCTTTTTTCAACAAAAAAAATATATATTTTCCAAACGACCGAGTAGAAAACTTACGTGATTTGTTCGGACATCCGATGTGATTGGTCTGGGCGTCAAAAGATTTCTCTTCCAACAATATTTCCCAACGCTGCTTTAAGGAGCGTACAGCACCATGTAGTTGGGAACCATTAAACTGCATAACGGGTGGTCCATGAGAACGGCTGCAAACCGCCAACCACCCTCCGGTCCGACGCACGCTGACTTGCCACTTCCTGCTAGAACACACTGCTGCTTGCAGTGGATGGTATACATGTTGTCTTGTGTATGCATGCATGGATAGTTACATGTATGCTTTAGAATGTGTTAGAACTTATTGTAGGTTCATTTGATTGTTTCAACTTTATAATGGTTAAGCAAGCGAGATGATGGACTCATCTTTAAAATCTGTATTTAATCCATACGACGACTCTTTCGTACTTACTGGTCTGTTTTTGTGTGTGTGTGTGTGTGGCATTTAATTATATCGCACGTGTCAACTAAACTCATATTGTAGTAAGAGAAGTGTTAGGTACACGATTAACCGAACAAATAATTTACTCGGCCAACTCTCCCATTGGTTGGCGCGTCCATGCCCGGCCACCTAATATTTCTGTGATAGTAAAATGCAGTTGTATCGATGATCCACCACTCCAAACCACGGATTCTTCTTAATGGGTTCTCACCAGGACATCTAGTTGGGAGATGCGATTATTATAGTTGGTTGTGGGCCTTCTGGACTGGATGGGACGTATGCTTAAATCTATGGTTTGCTGAATCGGGGCGAATTGGCCCGATTCTTCCGAATCGGTGCGAATCAGGAAAACCTAATTCGCCTGATTCGCCCTGATTCCCTTTATAATATATATCATATATGTAATATATATAATATACTCATGCGAATCGGTGCGATTCGGACCGATTCTAGGGGAAACGGGACGAATCAGGAGCAACCCGATTCGTCTTCCGATTCCGATTCGGCAAACCTTGCTTAAATCAACTATAGGATACCAGAACTACTGGTAATCATCCTTGCTGCATTCACCCTTTTATTAAACAGGAACTGTTCCTCGCTTATTTTCTTGTCTTTTGTCTTCCTTCGCCATTATTTTGAAGAGAAGTGAACAGACCGGGTCTCCGTAGTACCACAGACGATCCATTACTGGCGTCAGTTAGGTGCCCTGTCAGCGTGCGTGCCATCTACAAAGGATCTGCTGGGTACGAAACCTCGTGCCGTCACTCTCCTTGGGAGGCCCACTAAAAACCCGTCCTAGCGGCAATGTGCAATAGGTACAACAAAAAATATCGGCTGTTGAGTTGCTTTGGTGGAGCATGGACTTGAAAACGAGGTTTATTGAATGATTTGGGTAGTTGTTAAGAACTTGCAGAGTGGCTCATAAGTGCATGACAATTGATCGTGATGGAACAACAAGTTATTAAATTTCTAATTTCTTGATAGATAAGTGTGAGGACGGAAATTTAAATCTAAGACTTAACCACTGAATTTAAAGAGGTTTTTGTGGCAATTCAAGTGAAAGTGTGCCAGGTAAAAGCACTCATCTACTTTGATATGATAAGATGTTAAAAGTAAATGATAACAACTGTTCGATTAAGCTTGATCTTCCAATCGAAGCGGGAAGGTCGAAAAGCATACGTGAACCTCAAGCCATGACCAAGAAACAAAATAACTTAGCCTCTGTTTGGTAATATGTTGGGGTTAGAGATAACTCCAACCCATGATTAAAGTTATACAGAGTTAACTCACTTTTTAATTTGTTTTATTGTGTGTTAACCCAGTTTAACTACAGTGAATTAACTCACTTTCTCTTGATTGCTTTGACAAGATAAAGTGAGTTAACCCACTTTCATATCAAAAAGTGACTTGAAAAGACAAAGTAACAATTAATGTTGTGTTGAGAAAAATAGAAAAAATAATTAATGTTGTGTACCGTCAGGACAAAAAAATAATTAACTCAATAGGTTAACTCCAATCCACATCTAAAGGTGAGTTGAAAAATTATGAGTTAACTAACATCTGACCCACTTTTAATCTAACCCACTTGAGTTAATATTTTTTTGTTACCAAACTGCATTTTGAATTAACTCTGAGTTAATTTTGAGTTAATTTTAAGTTAACTCTACCAAACTGAGGCTTAAGATCTCAAACCTATAATCAAATATATATAAAGGCATGTACTCAAAGAGTGGCTTAATAATAGTCCTCCATAAAGAGATCAAAGTTTCAAATCCACCTACAACAGATTTACAATATATATATAAAGATATCATCTTGTATATATGTAAAATATATCTCCAAGAAAGATTCCTTGTTATTGAAAAGGAGAATAGGGATTCCGAGGGATATGAACCAGCCAAGTTTCAGAATATGAATTGGGTAGATGAAGATATAAACAAATCACAGACGAATGAACTACACAGGCTAGTGTATACGGCTTTATATGATAGTGTAGCTTAGATTACACCAATGGCGTATAAAAAAGACCCTAGAGATATCAGAGAAACCATATGAATAGATGGCGTGGCTCCTTAGGAAATAACACTATCAACGAATAAATGAATTTAAAAAGCCCACGTCCTCTGTTGAATGTAGTTTTTTTTCAACAAAAAAAAAAGACAAAAAGACAAAATAAACAAAACATGCGCGTAGACACACCAGAAGGAAAGAGGGGAGGAAAAAATTTTAAAAAAGAAAATTATACCACTTTTTTGTTTGACCTTGTATTCTCTACTACTTGGCCCAGGCAACAGCATCTATTTCTGCTTGGGCAGCCTTGTATAACTCGAGTCTCTTGGCAAGAGCCGTTCTGCGTTCCATGATCGCCGGGTCCTCATCCAGCATCTTTCCTAATTGCTTTTGCTGCACGGATATAACCCAAAGCAAATGATTTCCGAGAGATAGGGCAAAAAATATACATACATATATGACAAAGATGCCTGCATGTTGTTTTGGATCATTGCAATGCAGCTACTACGATTTATTTTCTGCAGAATTATGACGTTAAAAGTGAAATACGACCTTCATCCTAAATGGCAGCCTCTTATATTCTATGATAATGAGATCAGAATCGGATTGATGTGAATCAAGAGGTCTCATTTCAAACATGACTACATGCACATCTGGAGTTCTGTGGGGTGTTTGATCTTTAGACTGAGAGGGAGTGAGGTCATGGGGGTTACCTCCTTTCCGCCAAGTTCAGTAAAGAAGTGGTCAAGCAAGCTCCTTTTAGCCTCACGAACTTGACAATAAACAATCGACTTCGGAATGGAATTTCGTAAGCTTGCACAAACCATGTTGACATATGACAAAACAGTGGAACCTGCACACAACATTAAACAGTCGGTGGCATGTCAGATAAACATATTAGCATCCGTAGTACATTATGATTATGGCAAGGGACATGACACAACCCACAAGAAATTGAAAGACGCGTGGTTCTAGTGAAAAGGAATTCAAATTAAAAAAAAAAAATCATTGGCAAAAGCGGCTGAATACTTAGTCCCATAAAACATGAGGATCACAGATACACACGCTATAATGACCAAGTGTTTGTTCATATCCTACATGCAAAGGCTATCTCGCTGCAGAAGATATGTTTAGGAAGCAAATATTGGCACAAAAGCTGTAAACCAGATAAAATCACACTCGTGTTCAATTGAAGGATTAAGCGGATTACTAGTCGAATCCACATTCTCAATGAAATGAATTTAAGTTTCCATATTTGCACTATCTGAAAAGGTAAATCGATGGTTGAATTTTTCTACAGTTTCACTGACGCCAAAAAACTTGGCCCACCAGAAAAGAAAATGCTACTATATGATTCTTGCAAGAGAGAAATGTACCTATTCTTCGAAGATATGAATCATTGTATCTATCAAAAATTGAATGTGTTGGATTTCCACCCTTTTCTATATCTTGAGGAAGCTTTCTGAAAAAGTCAACTGTCAGGTAACTGCACTCCATATCAACCAACTTCAGTGTCGCTTTCTTGCTCTCGTCCCTCATTCTCTCCAACGACTCAAAAGCCGCATTTCCAACTTCTACTCTGAGAGATGGGTACTGTTTCAGCTCCTGTAGAAACAAAAAGCAAATGGTACTGCATTATTTGGTAGACCTTTTCATCTACAAAGGTCAAAAAGAAAAAATAATAAAGAGGAAAAAGAATCTCATAATCCATGTAGGATGGGGATTCTGATCCATTATAGTGATACAGTGTATAGCTATACCGGATAGATGACATAATCCAAAAGTACAAATTATTACAAATAGGCTTGCAGATTTCAGACCCAGACCAGAGAAAGCAGGTAGTTGATGACCAAAATATCAGAGAAGGTAGGATAGTAGAAGAAACCAAAAAACAGATTATATCACTCTCAAAAAGTGCAAATATGTGGCGAAAAGTGCCTAACCCAGCAGTCAGAATAAAACACAATGTTAGCAGACAAATCTAACATTAAACTTACAGCAGTTTCATTTATTGCCTTCTGCACAAGCTCCTTTAATATAGAATGAACCTGAAAAAAAGAAGGCAATAATTAAATTTCATCTGGATTCACCAGTTCAAACTTACTGTATGAACCTCACGTCTCCTTGGAAATCCAAGGGCACTTCATTTAGAAACAAGAATGAAATCGCATATTGTTAAAGAATTCTTTTTGGAGAAATGTAAAGATGTACTATGCATTTGATTACCTCGTTTAAATTTTGGAAGGTAGGCTATCAAGGGAGAGGAAGGGGTTTGGTGGGTGTAGAGATAAATGGATCATGCTGACCTACCGCATCAACAGCTGCCTCAGCAGGACCTCGGATACTGACTAGAGAAGATTCAATTAGACGGCGATAACCTTGTTCAGGGGCTATCAAGTGCGGCTGATAACCATCAGCTTCAGTTATTAGCTTTCTTACATTCTCCATGGAGAGCTGCTTGTCAAACTGCAGTCTTTTCAGAGCTGCAGGAAGCTGATTATCAAAAACATTGTAGACCTTGTCACCACCAGGACGTCTGTCAAAATCCATTCAACGAAGGTTTGTCAGACAAAGTTGTCAACCTCTTGAATCACAAAAAGGCATTGCTATCTAAATTTCTAATAAAAGCAAATAGTAAAAAAATGGTAAACAAGATAACAGAATGGATATGTTATAAGCAACACTTTGAAATAAAACTGGAAGTAGCTAGTAACCAAAAAAAAGTACAAAAAATAGAAGCAATTATGTGTAAAAGCTATCTAGAGAAAAGGACATTGATGGTAGTACAGGAAATTATTCTATTAACTTCACAGTTTGGACCATCACTCGGAACAAAACTCCAAGAAGAATGCATATTGCAGGTCACTGAGGAGCCAGAGTGTGAGAAAAAAATAGCATTGAAGTATATTACAAATTGCTAATGTTGGGCAGAAGAATTATACAATTATGCATACATGTACTACTGGAGGAGCATAATCGGACAAAAGCCTTGATATATAGCCTAGAGTAACTTCACAGTTTGGACTGTTGCTCTGTGCTGATCAAACTCGAAGAAGGATGTGTGCATGTGTTGAGAGAGGGGGTGAGTCATCGACACATAACATGAATTATTAGTGATGTAGAACAATTGTACAATTATTCATAATTTCAGATGTGTATCATTGAATTGCAGAACAGAAAAGCATTGACATGTGGCCCATAACCTGGCTCTGATACCACGTACAAACCAGGCAGCATGAGTAAGGAAAAAGAACACACGAAGAGAGAACCAAGAATGGGGCTGCAGTTCTGAGAAACCAACTGTTCTCTTAAGACTGCAAGAACCCACCACTTTATATATTAGGGCAAGAGAAACAACTAACCCTTAACAAAAACTAAAATACCCCTGATACACAAACAAGCCAGGGCCGCAATACACCAGATAGAGAAATAATAGGAAAAGACCTAACTACCTTCATTCTTAACAACCCAAACAGGTTGGAACCTGGCCCTTATACCAGTTTGGCAACCACATATTTCAGACCCTGAAGGTAATGAGTGGAAATGGCTCCACCATTATAAGTGCAAATATATGTCCCTTTCCATGTGGGACTATTCTGATAGTTCAATTTGCCATTTTTGTCGTGTGATTGCTGGAAATTGCAAGAAACAGGCAAAAGAAGAAATCTTTTGATATATATTATTGACTCAACCACAACTACATATATACGGTGAAAACAAAGTCATTCTCACGCTAAACCTTAACAGAAACTCAAAGGGCTAGGATAAGCACATTCCCCCCAAATTTTATAACTTGATTTCTCTCAACTGAACCTCCAAAATAACTTCATAAAATGCTCAAGTTATAACAGGTCTCAATTGCACCAAATTTTAAAATAAGAAACATATGTAATGGGTTTAATTCATGTTGCATACTTGTGTATGCAAGACAAGTTACCCATTCAGTTTTGCAAGAGGAAGCTCCAGGGGTCAGCTCTGAAGAGGGTTCCTCCACAGCAGCACAGTTATGAAAGTGCACTGTCCGATGGAGAAACTTACACCATCATGCCGATTATTTTGGAAAAACTATGTGGTTGTACCACCAATTTTATTAAAAGCAAACAGAGACAACACAAATCAGTAATAGAGAGAAGAAGTCTCTTTTTGCTCATGAAAGAATCAAACAATAGACAACTAAAATAAATGGAGTTCCCTTCTTAATCAGTCCACCAGCATGTGGAGAATGCGTCAACAGCAGTAAAAAAACAAAGACAAAATCAGGAGACAGATTCACGAAGTAGAAATAGGCAATAGCTTTCCTTAAAATGACAAAATAATGATAATAGAAGAAAATATTGGGGTGGTTCCAACTTCCAAGTGCTCTGCCATAGGTTAAGTGTCTGCCAACAGAACCAGAAAAGAGAAGGAAAAATACTATTCTTCCAACACAAGAACGCAAGTGGCATGTTGAAAGATAATGAAATAAATCCAGGAGTATGAAAAGCTTGTTAAGTAGAGAACCTACATGCCATCAAGATGTTCTTTGAAATTTTGATCAAAAATACGGCAAATCTCCATAATCATGTATAGTTTTCCCTGCATGTATCCAACTGTTAAAAATGCCTCAAAGCAAAAGGAAGAGGGAAAATTAAGCAGCATCCATTCAATTAGATCAAAGGTATGGATGCAGAAAATAACCAGTTCCAGGAAAACCATTTTGGCATCACTTATATTTTAATGAAGACATTTGGAAGGCATATCACCAAATTATAGACTGCATATGTTTTATTTCTTGTCTGGGAAAGCAGAGTAAACAGCTGCGTTACTTTGAGTTGCAATGAAGATATTTTACAATTGCTGAGCTCTGTTCATTATCATGCAGTAAATACTTGACCAGACATTAATTTTTAATCGAAATATTTTTATATACAAAACTCATTTAAACATTTCTTTCAAATGGGAATCATAGAAGGCAAGATCGGATCGAACCCCTGAATCGGTCTGGGCTAATCCCGATCCAAATCGAGATGGGATCAGCAATCTTGGATATTACATGTAAATAAGGAAGTACCCCCATTTGAATCCAATAAAAATATCAAAAAAATCATCTCTTACCGATAAAAAGTCAACTCTTCCATCTAAGAAGAAAATCTTGATTTTGGTGATTTCATCAAAATGCCGACTTTCTATAATTTAGCCTAATTAAAATTTTCATAATTCAAATAAACCACAAGGAATATTAAAAATCCGAAGTATGATGAAATAAGTCAAACTTATACTTGACTTCTCCAAGAGACTCACTCTACTACTGACAGCATGGAAGGCAAAACGCCAGGATCGACCCAGAATCGGCGATCCTGGATCGGATCGAGGGCTATGGATCCGTTATGGGGGGGGGGGGGGGGGGGGGGGAAGTCCCTGAATCGGCAAACTTCCAGCGGATCGGCCAGAATCGAGTTGGATCGACTGGATCAAGCAAGGATCGACCGATCCAGACTGATCCAGGCCGATCCAGACTGATCCAGGTCGATTCCCTCAGGCTACCTTCAGGTCTCTTCAGGCAGGGTTGTCAGGATCCCCCTTATTTACCATGAATATCATTTAAGTAAATGTTTATTTACTTAAGATATTACATGTAAATAAGGAAGTACCCCCCATTTGAATCTAATAAAAATATCAAAAAAATCATATCTCTTACCAATAAAAAGTCAACTCTCCCATCGAAGAAGAAAATCGCGATTTTGGTGATTTTAGCGAAATGCTAACTTTCTAATCTCTCGTAATTTAGCTTATCTAAAAATTGATAATTCAAATAAACACATGGAATAAACAAAAAATTCAAAGTCCAGTAAAAAAAGTCAAACGTGCATGTGACTTCTCCAATGGAGCCACTCTCCTACTGACAGCACTTAGTCTGCTTGAGACCTCTCCAGGATTTGGTCAAACTTAGTTATCATCATCCTAACCTCTCAGAATTTGGTCAAATTGAGCTACCATCACCCAACTCATGACACTCATGAGTTTGGGTGATGATAGCTAGTTTGACCAAATCTAAGAGGTCTCAAGTAGACTTAGTGCTGTCAGTAGGAGAGCGGCTTCTTGGAGAAGTCATATGCACGTTTGATTTTTTTTTTTGTTGGACTTTAGATTTTTAGTATTTTATTAGACTTATTTGAATTATAAAATTTAAATATGTCAAATTATGAGAGATTAGAAAGTTGCTACTTTGATAAAATCACAAAAATTGCGATTTTCTTCTTGGATGGGAGAGTTGACTTTTTATTAGTAGAGATGTGATTTTTTTGATATTTTTATTGGATTCAAATAGGGGATATTTCCTTATTTACATGTAATATCTTAAATAAATGAAACTACAAATTTAACATTTACTTAAATGGTATTCAGGTCAATAATACACTAAGTCTTTAAATTTTATACTTTTCTTGTATTATTATAGTAGTAATAATACACAAAATCTTATGTTTCATATTTATGAATGCATGTATGATTGGTTTTTTATGCAAATATTAGTTCTTTCAATTTATCAGATTTTCCTCATTTTTGCTGTTTTTTTCTGTTTTTTTCTGAATTTTCCTGAATTTTTCCCCCAAAAAAAACCATTTTATAAACTGGCCGATCCAGGATCGGCCAGACTTCCCTTGGATCCATGGGATCTTGCGATCCTATCCGATCCAGGATCGGATCGAGCCTGGTCGATCCGATGATTCCGATCCTGCCTTCCATGACTGACAGTGCGACTAGTATGCTTCGTAGGAGAGTGAGTCACTAGGAGTAAGGCACATGTACGTTTGACTTATTCACCAGACTTCAAATTTTTAGTATTCCATATGGTTTATTTGAATTAGGAAAATTTTAATTTAAGCCAAATTATGAGGGATTAGAAAGTCAGCATTCTGATGGGATCACCAAAATCACGATTTTCTTCTTAGATGGAAGAGTTGACTTTTTATTAGTAAAAGATATGATTTTTTTATATATTTTTAATGGATTCAAAAAAAAAAATGGGAGAGGGGGGGGGGGCTTCATTATTTACATGTGATATCTTAAGTAAATGAAACTACAAGTATAAACATTTACTTAAATGATGTTCTAGTGAATAAGTATACATATGGTTCCTCAATCGGGCAATCCCGATTCAAATCGGCTGATCTGGAAGGATTCCAAACGATCCAGGCGATTCAGACCGATTCTGGCCGACCCAGCCAGGATTCTATTAAATTTAAGGGGTTACCCCCCAGATGCGGAATCAACAGATTCCGATCCAGATCGGCTGATTCTGCCTTCCATGATGGGAATTGCTATGAGAAGTTTAATAGTGTTCTTAGTATGAGAGAACTTCTATTTTCTGAAATTCAGCATTCATATGTCCATACACGAGAAACACTTGTTTCCCAGGCGAAATGCCAGGCCGCTTGTGCCCATAGGCACAAGTGGGTGTAGCAGAGGGGCCCACCGACTTGTGCCTAAGGCTGGACAGCCAGCACTTTTTTGCCCGGGCAACAACTGTTTCTCGTCCATATACATAGCTTAGAAACAAAGTAATCTTGTGCTTTTTCTTTCATTCAACAAAATGTGGCTTCTGGTCACCTCCAAAAAGACAAAAAAAGAAGACATCCACGAAACAGTTGATAACCAAGTAACAACAGTTTGTCATTATGGATGGGTACCACATTGATTCACAGGGGTCACTCACAGAACATCATTATCAACATCAGATATGAAAACAACGTGGTTACCAGTGATGAAACAGCTAACAAAAATGCAAAATAACACAAAAAACAAAAGTTGATGATGAAAAAAAAAATCAACTGCTGAGAGAAGATGGAAAGTCCAAACGAACAACACTTCCTGAATGTCACTTATCAAACAACAGTTGGCTTCAAAATAACTTGCCTCCAAAAGATAAGCAAATTAAATCAAAAGAAAGCTTACACCCGCATCTGTTGCAATGGGCTTTCCGAGACGGCTCAATTCAGCTTCCAATTCAGCAATGCTTTTACTGATAAGTGACTGAATACCAGGTATCCGGGATTTAATCACTAATTCCAAATGCTACAGAGATCATAAGGACATATTAGTTAAATGTCTATTAAGTTCCACAGAAAGAAAGACCAGATTAAGCATCCAACAGCTTTCATCAATCAGAATGAAGGAAAATGGAAAAATATTAACTGACCTTTGAAAGCACCTTTGCCAAGTGCTCTGAACCCATTCTATGGGCAAGATGTTTGTATTCTGGGGTACTTGAGAAATACTCACGTTCTCTACGCCGAGCAGCAATCATATCAACATTCTTGTTGATATCAGCTTGAGAACGATTGACAACACCAATCCATGGGTACTGTAGTTTGTAAGATTTTCCCTCCAGTATCTATAAGACAAAAATCATATTAAAGGTTTATAGCATCAAATGTTGTAACCAACATGTCAAAGAAAAAAGGGCTTCAAATGAAGGTTCCCATTTAGGAATTAAGAATACCCAAGAAAATCCAGGAATTTCTTCTTCCGCAAATCACATATCCCACAAACAAAGATGAAGAATAGAACAAAACAATAGGTCAGGAATCCAACAAGAATCTAAGAGGATTGCATTCAGCCACTTCTAGACCCCAAGGCTAATGCTGAAACCTCTCAGACACATGGAATTTGAATGATTAGGCATTTAAACACACACACTGTAAACTTGCATGAGAAACTTAGATAAAATTATCAATTAGTTCAGATCAATATATACATCTAATGTCATTATGAAACACAGGAAAGGAATTATACTTGTCAGAGGCATACATGTTAACTTTCTGCAGGAGGACATAAAATGGGCATTAAAAAATGGCAGCCATTTATGCTATTTCACATTCTCTTAATGCAGTATCCTCAGTTGAATCACCCTTCAGAATTCAAAATTGACAAATGGATGCAAACTCCAGGAAAAATTCAAAGATTCCTCGTGGGTTGCATGAGCTTAAACAGCACAACAAGAGGGGTAGGTTTCAACCCACAAACCAGGCTATTAGGACTTTCGACATCAATTTTCTCTCCACAATTTCTTTCGTTAGATACTTGCACCACACCATAAGCGGCTATCTCATACACCATTCTAGCAAATCAACTGTGGATAAATAGGACATAGGTTGCAAACATGAAGATGAAGGTGAAAGGAAAGAGAAACCTTGTGAGCACTAGTAGCAACGAAAATCATAAAATGTCAATAAGCTTAACACATAAAAAATGGTAAATGCAGACTATGTTTAAAGTGAGTGAGAGGATAATTCACTAATAGATATGCAAACATGTTAGTGGCTGACCACCAATGCAATAAATGTGGATTCTTAAGATTAAAATGTAAACAGTCATACAAGGAGAGAGCCATAACACAAAACTTCTAAGATGGATTTAGCGCATTGGATCAACATAACAATGACCAGTACAAAATAAGGTTAGACTTACCTCGACAGCATCTGTACCCTTATCCATAAGATCGATCTTTGTCAGAACTCCAAATGTCCTCTCTCCTGCGGGAAAAAATCACTGGATGCACAATCAGCCATAATCTATATAAGAAACAGCTGCACGCACTTGTACTACCTGTACTCAAGTAAAAAGTTTTCTATGAAATCTGTTTATACTTATACTGAATAGTGATTTATGTATATATACACGCATATACTCAGAGATCATCAACATAGATGTATAATGAAAAAATGTTTTAGATCAAGTATTCTCTGAGAAACAAAGGAAACGAATCATTCATACCTTTAGGGTCCACTTCACGAGAAATCTTGATTGCATCTGATGTAGCAAGATCTTGGTTTGCCGGCGAAATGGCAAGAATTATGCAATTAGGCTACAAATCAGAGGCAAAAAGGTTACAAATTTTCCTAATATCTTGGCTACAGTTCCACAAGTATGATGGTTGAGAATCAGCCTGCCTTTCTCTCTAAACTTATTTTTCTTTTAGTAGTTCACCTGTGATACTCAGTTACTGACTAAAACAGTATTGGTAGATATATGGAAAATTTAATTAAACTCCAATGCACATTCTTCAAGGTCGATAACCCAACATATTCATCATAGTGCAGAAAGTTAAACTCACACCCAAAAAATGATCACTCCATAAACAAAAGTCTCTCATAAAAAAGAAAGAACACAATTCAAAAATGTTCAACCAAGGTTTTATTAATAATTACAAAGAAGAATCACACAAAATGCTAGCACTATAGATATTCATGCCACCCAGAGCCATTGCCAGTCCTCTGACTTGGTAATAAGGACACTAGCTGACAATTTTCTGCACTTATTACTCTTTGGGCACATGAAACTAAATATTCAAAGCAAATGCACTGAAAGTTATTGATGAAGATGCAAAGATGATTAAAAAGAAAAAGCATCGTAAGGAAACACATTCATGAACATAGACTGGATGGTGAAACAAGCGCATTATCATTTCCTTCCAGGCTTCCAGTCAAGCATGGTTTATAGTGAAGATAAAAAAGTACATAACATGATTAAAACAATTTAGTCTATGTCCACCGATTTATTGTCCAACCTGTCACCATGTTTCCATTCCCTTATCTAATTTGTTTTATTATTTTGGCTCGTCTCATTTAATTTTTTTCTAAAACTGAATAGGGACTCCAAGGCTGAAACAACAAGGATAGGTTGCAGGTGTTCTGTGCACACTAGCTTATCCACCCCCATGCAGATTCTCAAAACGACAGAAAAGACAGTATGCAGTCTAATATTATCAGTCTTATTTTTCTCATTTAATATGGTTCCCTAACAACACACGCCATACCCATTTTCTTATTATGCTACAGTTAGATCGTTTTACAAGAGGGAGGTTACAAAACAGTGGTAACAGTAGACAAGAGGAAGCAATCTACACGCACTCTTTACTGTACTACATGTGTAACTGCATTTAGCAATAAAATAGTAATCCAATCTGCCTTCTTTCAGACAGGAAGATGCATGGAAAACCAATGACATGATTAGTAAGAGCATTACCTTTTCAATATAAGAGCGAACCATGTTCTCAATATCTTGGACAATGCTATCCGGTTGGCCCTCTACATTCAGGGTCAAAGATCAGGACTTCAAACGAAAAGAATGCAAAGATTATTAAAAAACATTTAATAACATATGGAAAACCCACCAACAGCCACCTTGGTAAGTCCAGGAAGGTCAACAAGTGTCAGATTTACAACTGCCAAGTCCATAAGTTCAGACAATGAGTCAAAATAAGATCATAAACAGGAGAGTATCATACAATTTTAAATTGCAACATGACAATTTGAGTGTTCAAGTACCTTCGATGGAGACATTCTATTATGAATAAATTTTCAACCATTGGGAGAGTTGTCCACACGTTGTTTATTTTTTCATATTACAAGTTATTTGAATAAAAAACAAAATAATATGGTGAATTGGTGATATTATGACTAGGATCCAAAAGGCCGGTAACTTCTTCACATGATGGAGCTAAGTGACTGGCAGAGTATTCAGAGGGTATAAAGCAAACAACATCATTTCAAAAAGTAGATTGAGAACATGAGACCCTTTTGAATGAATCAAGAGATGATGACCATTATAGGTAAATAAGATTGCTCCTTTAACTTACCATTAGGAGAGAATATACTAAGATGAATTGGTATACTCGAATTTGCTTGGAGCGACCTGTTTCACGATCAGTCTCATCAGCAATCTCCTTCCTCACCAGAGCTGCATGAATTCAAACAAGCTTTGCAGGTGTTATGGCACGAAAGACATGTGCGATCCCAACTAATAATCAAATAAAAATAAATAAATAAATGAACAAATGGGATAATGAAGATCAAATCAACAAGCCAACAAACAGGTGTCATTAAAAAGGTGCCAAGAGGAGCTGGATTGGCAGTAAGAAGCCAAAGACCAGCCTACCTCTGTGAATATTTGACCCCAATAAACCTGGAAAATCTTTTCAAGGGCCAGTGCCAGGAAATCTAGATATGCTTTCTGCAAGCGACTCCAAAATCCAAGCATCTTAGAGGTCCATATTTAAATACTACTACACAAAGAACCATATTGTACGTGGGGGAGAGGGTCTTTTGCACGTATACCCATATAAACTATCATACTTATACATATATACACACCCCTTACTTTCAAGAATCATCAAGAATACCCTAAATACAGTAAATTAGTTGTAGCTATAGCCCTGACATGTTGGGTATCATAGGGGCACCAGGCATGATGAGATGCCATATCTCAAGGGTGTTTTATTTTGTTTAATACTTATGAACATTTTCCTTAGCATCTTTTGATGGTATAAGAACCAGATGTGCATAACTTCAATCATTATAAAGTATTCAAGAGTACTTTTGACACTTCATGAAATGTATAAATAACGAGCCATACTAGTATAGATACAAAATCAGGAGATCACTTTAATTTTGTCTAGGCTTTACCAACCATTTCAGAAACTTAGCTTCCTTCAGATACTGCAAGGAAGCATTCAGCAGTGGAATGTCCTTTTAAGATGGTATCTGACGGTAAAAAAACACAGAGACTAAAGTGTAAAGTGGGCCCATTAACATCTTTTATGATGAGGACCCCCATACACCACCATGACAAGGAGATTAAGAAAACATGTGAAATCTTCTAAATAAGGACATCACTTGGAATTGCAGTGTGCACACCACAGACAGCACCACCCCAGTGAAAAGCCCTGGGTTATAAACAGAAGAAAAGTAAACATTTCACTCGTCACCGAGAAAATTTCCTACACTATTGTTTTGCCATGTGCCATAAGGTTTGCAATATTTATAATGTCAGAAAAAAAACTTTAGCTGTCAGGTTGTCAACAAGTTAAACAGCAATTGCTATAGGCCATGCTACTCAATTCTTTATTACCAAAATCAGTGAACCGCTTCCTTGGCAAGTGAAGAAATTCAGCATATTCCCTCCCTTCATCTATCTTTTGAAGCTGCAATACAAGTGGACGCCGTGTGACAATTCCTGCAATTTTTTAGTGATAACATTTATATAGATGAATGCTTAAACAAGCAAGCGTAGTGATAATTCATTAAAAAATTCAAATTTTAGATATGTCTTAAGATACCAGATCCCCGTGGCAAGAAGTCCTTTCCAACAATGCTCTCCAACACAGATGATTTCCCTGAACTCTACAGAAACAAAAGTACCAAAATAATCAGATAAAGCATTGTATCTCAAAACACAAATGGATGTTTCCCCCAAATGCTAAATACTAATATTTTCCTATGAGATGTTATGTTATTATGTCGCTTGCATTATTTAGACATTTTCTGCTTGCATAATAAATGCTTAACATCTACGCCCATAAAGTGTTCGTTACCAAGTTGGATTTGATGTATTTTGCCTTTGTCAGTGCCAGATCCTTGAAAATGAGAACTGACTTAAGCAGAGAAGTTTCCCAACAAGGTATTAAATTGCAACCAACTATTTGTTACTAAATTTGAAGCGTGAAAACAAACTGCTTAATAGCGATATCTTGTTGTACGTTAGTCAAATGAATATTTCCTTGTGACGCCATTAACTTTGTAGTACATTTGACTATCTTCACTCTAACAGTCATGGCATTATAGAGATCATCAGTGTACAGACTACAGAAGACTTTAAGGAGCAATAACGACGACGACACTCCCTTAGAGAACCTATCTAGTATGTTCTTTTCTCTACTCTGTATATCCTCTTTCCCCATAATTCACTTGTAGACCTAAAGATGATCGACCTGCCGTCATCAGATTTCCTTTCACGATTGCATCATAGAACTTCAACACCTTCAGAATTAAACAACATCTTGCCGTATAAACAAAAATCGATGCAAGACAGACCAAAATATTTGCACCAGAAGCACATACTTCTCTCGAGATCATAAAGAAACCAGCCGTAAACACGGACAAAACAGCTACAGAGGAAGGAAAATGATCGAATCTGCAGAGATCCACCGCATCAACCGAAGAGAAAGGACAAGATCTGACTGAAATGGAATTAAGAAAGCACGAGGAGGAGGAGCAGGAGAGGGAGATCCCGAGAACCGGACCTGTCCTCCGACGACGGCAATGGCAGGCAGAGCGTCCCACAGCGTCGGCAGCGCGTTCTCTTCGCCATGGTCGCCCAAGGCGGTGCACGCTCTCTGGATCTTGTTCACCAGGGATATCAGATTATCCATGGCTCCTCCTTCCTCGGTTCCTCCTCTTCTCCGGGTGGGCAAGGAAGACTAGACGGGTGCCAAGGACGGCGCCGGAATCCGATCAGGTGGAGCAGAACGGCCCGCCTCTTCCGCCGGAGAGTGGAGAGAGAGGAGGGAGCGGGAGAGGGAAATCGGAGCTGCCGACCGTCTGAAGGGTGGGTTGGAGCGGGAGAGAGGAAGAGAAAGGGAGAGGCTTACCTGTTATTATAACGGGAAAAATCAGAAAATGCAGCGATGCCGCGTGGCATCTTACACTCTCCCCCTCGCATTTTGAAAATCTTACATGTATATACTCTCTTTTCAAATTCAAATTTGAGGAATATTTTACAAACACACCTCTCAACCTACTGTATTTCATTATATGTCCCCACATTCTATAGTAGCCTACTAGAAGAGTAGACGGAACCTAGGCTTTACTAAAAGAGTCATTTAGGGTCTGTTTGTTTGAGGGGAAAAGTTGAGGTGGGAACAAGGTTCGCCGTACCGTTCGGATCGATCGTACCGTATTTTCTGTGGTACGGTACGTATCGAACCGTACCGTACCGCTGAGGTACGGTGGAAAATTGGTCTGTTTGATTTATTTTTTTAATTTTTGACTTAGTTAATATTTAAAATGAGCAAATTTCAAAAGAAAATGAGTAAAACATAAGAACATCATGTAAAGAGGTTGAAAAATATAAATAATTTATTTACTCATTTAAGTCAACCCACCACAACCATTTGATATTCATTTAACATACATACAATCATACCAACATGTTATCAATTTTGATACCTTTTTGAATAGCTTAGTGGAGCACCGTGATCTCGACCATCTTGGGTAGTATGCGTGAACTCAGACTCCAATGAAAAGCGCATGCTACCACCACCACCACCATCACCACCACTACCACCACCACCACCACCACCACCACCACTGCCGCCTGTAGTAGATGGAGAAGAATGATTGACGTAATTAATCCATAAATCAGCTAGTCCGAAGATCCAAAAAAATGCTTGACGTAATTAACCCACAAACTAGCTGACCGAAGATCCTCTTGTAAATCCATTCAAATAATATCCATTTGTCTTGAAATTTTAGCTATAAGTTAATATAATGGTTTTATAAATTATGGTGATTTTAGTTTCATATTTAGAATTTATTTTATACTGGTGAAAAATCACCCAAAAAATAGTTGCATCGGCTTAATATCGAAATCCGTATGTCAACAATTCTGGATATTTACATTTCTGATATCATCACATTTTTTTGAAAATTATGGTGTTCTCAAATTTTATTTTCGTTACAGTTTTTCGGTGCCGCCCCGTCGGAGCGCGCACTTCTGAGTATGACATTGGGGTTATCATTTATTAATGCTAATTAATTCCAGATATTAATAAAATTATTATAATTTGTATCATCTCTTAATTAGTTTATGTTTAAAATTTTATCTCAATTAGACACTAATTAGACCCCTTAAGTGCACACAGAGTTTGTCGCGGTATGACGAACTCTCTGTGCACGTACTTCAACGGGACGACATTTGGTTTCGAAAATAAAATCAAATATGAAGTCATCATAATTACTAAAAAAATGTACTGATTATAAAAATATAAATATCATGAGTTATTGATGTATACATGTCGAGATTAAGTCGACCTAATGATTTTGGGGACAATTTTTACTTGACAAAAAATTAATTTAAAAATTAAACTAAAATTATTACAATTTGTATCACATGTTAATTAGTTTATGTTTGAATTTTTATCTCAATTAGACACCATTAGATCCCTTAGATGTTGAGATTAATCGATTTATTAATTTTTAAGATAATTTTTACTTGATAAAAAATAATTAAAATAACTAAAATAAATTACTATAATTTATATCATCTCTTAATTAACTTACGTTTAAATTTTCATCTTAATTAGATATCATTTACATCACTTTAATACACCTAATATGAAAAAGTTATAAAAAAATAATAAAAAAAAAGATGACGTGGGCGGCCGGTCCGGTGTGTACCGGACCGGACCGTGGCGTCCCGCCGCGTCTCGCGGCGGGACGCCCGGGTCGACCCTGGTGGTCGACCCGACCGTGCCTGGGCGCCGCTGCCGCCCAGGCACGGTGCGGTTCGACCGTGCCGCCCCGGTACGGGCGGCACGGTCGAACCATGGGTGGGAATGGTTTTTCAGGAAAATTGTAGTTTTTATACCATTTGGTACCTTGAAAATTGAAATTTGGAAAAGTGTGTCCCAAAAAACCTGGATTTTGGCATCCACGGTTTTGCCCCGGATGCCATTTTCCAAAGGGGTACTGTTGCTGCTACAGTAACCGTTTAGGCACTATTCACATGAGTTATATTTTATTTTTTTCTACTTATTTAAAAAGTCTTTATCAAATTTAATTACTTTCATTAGTTAATTTAATTTTTATTTTTATTAAAATATCTATAAAACACTATTCATTCAAATTGTGCTTTTTATTTTATTTCTCCTACTTTAAATTATATTTGTCAAAGTTACTTATTTTTCATTAGTTATCTAATTTTTTTATTTTTTAAAATATAAAAAATAAAATAAAATAAAAATTTTGATGAATAATGTTAGTACACAAAGAGTATATGACTCTCTTTCATTTGAGTGGATCATAAAACTTATACCCCTCCATACAACTTTATATTTTCCTAACAACCAAATAGACAATTACGTTTTCATTTTCACGGAAAAGTTATTCCTGTGAAAACTATTTTCCTCTGAAACTATTTACATACAACCAAACGGACCCTTAGTGATTAGTTTTCCATATACACATTATAACGAAGTTTAAAGATTTAGTGATTAGTTTCTAGTGCACGATCGAGGGCCAAGTTGACAATTGAATAATAATCTGGAGTTAAGTAATCTTAGAATTGCTAATGATTGAGAAACACTTATTGTATTTTTTTTAATTGCATTTTGGCTTCTTTTCATTGGTCAATGTAATATGGGCACACTGTGATCATCTAATGTGAAGTAAAAAAGTGCAATAAACATTTCTCTTCAAATTATAGATCTTGACATCTATAACTGAAACTTGGACATATGTGATTATACACTTGCATGTGGGCTTTATAGTTTATATCACAATTTGAGTACTTGCCTACTGATTGGCCACATCGGTAATTATCTTGTATCGTCAAACAACCTTTAATTGTGATATCCCACTATAGAGGGAATGTCCACCATCAAGACCCATCAAGCCTAAAACTAGCCCACCAATGCCTGAGGTAGCCCCAAATAACGGCCCCCGTTACCACAGCCGTGGGAAGCGCAGACTGGTGAAAAGACCCCTCACATTCACTAGAATCCTTCAAGCTCTCGCGTCCGACCATTGGGCTTCCAACTATAGGGCACCCGATCGTCACAAGTAGGCTAGGAAAAGTTTGGCACTCGGGAGATTGACAACATCAAGGACCAAGGTGGAGCAATGCCCGAATCCTGCACCCGAGCACCCTAGAGGAGAGACAAGTGACAGAAGATTTTATGGCGATGGGACGTTCATGACGTATGTGACTTGGAGCTCCTTTTTTCTCTGCGGGAATCCACCCTAAAAAGGTGCATCATTAAGCATCATTACACTTGGGGACTTCACGAGAGATAGCAGTCCCCAACATCTGGAGATCCTCCCCCCCCCCCCCAGGGAGGATGCTTGTCGCTGCCACCCCCACGCCGCCACCCCTGCGTCTCTCTTGGTCCACCCCACGAGGTACGTTGTGAGGCCTTGGGCCCTTGTTGGGCCCTTGTTGGACCCTTGTTGGTGTTGTGTCCCTGGTTTTGATGATGTCATAAGTCAAGCAAAATGTCATAAATATCTAACACAAATTTTTGTATGACAAGAAAACTCATAAAGTCAAAAGTTTTCATTTGTGTGTTGACTCTGGTTGCTTCATAGGTCGACACACATATATCAATGAGTGAGTTACTGGAGTTCGGTGATACACATGAGTCGACTCTATTCAAAAGATAGGTCGACACTTGATGGATTTCCAGTAGCGCATAAGTTTAAAGTAATGCATAAGGTCGACTCTAGTTGAAGAACAGGTCGACTCTGGTTGATCTTATGGCTAGCGTTGAAGGAAAGGAATTGCATAAGGTCGACTCCAGATGAGATTCAGGTCGACACTAGTTGAATTTCCTATTAGCGCTAAGAGAAAAGAATTGCATGAGGTCGACTCCAAATGAGGATCAGGTCGACTCCACCAGTCTATGAGGTCGACTCTAGATGAGGATCAGGTTGACTCTACTAGACTACCAGGTCGACTCCAGATGAAAGTTAGGTCGACTCTACCATTATGTAAGGTCGACACTAAGATGCTACAAGGTCAACTCTATACTCATGGATAGCCAGTCTGAAGAGCAGTCAATTGGATGAGGTCGACTCATAAGGGCATGGAGTCAACTCTACTGAAGCATCTTCATTGTTCCAAGTCAAGTTCTTTATGTGCGTCGACACTATGCTCAAGGTGTGTCGACTTTCTGACCCTTGTACTCCAATGATGAAAGTATCTGCCAGCGCATAAGTTCCAGACACGTGACCCGAGGCCCAATGATTAGGACTCCGGGTACACCCTACAAGGTTCTGGAAGATACCCTTCTTGGCGGCAAAAGTACCTCCCAATTATTTGGGATTCTATTGAGGGACCCACCTAAAAAGATTTTGTGATGCTAATCAAAAAGGGTATGTCATCCTCTGCAGAAGAAAATACACACAGAGAACAAGTGCAGAGCATCTGAGAGCAAAAAGTGCAGAGAGAGCTGAGAGCTTGAGTTCAGATAGAAGAGCAGACTTTGGAGGAGCCAACTCATCAAGATGAAAGGATGTTGGATCTCATCTTCTTCCAATATGAAGATTTTGTGTTGATCAATTGAAGCAGAGCATCGGAATTCAAATCAATTCAGAGACAAATTGATCCTTAAGCTGCGACCATAAGAGGAGTCTGATGAGCTCAAGCCTAAAGAAGATGCAATTGGGAGCTCGAGGAGAAATCTGATCAGATCTTAACTCCAGTGAAGCTGCACGCAGAGTGTTTGCAATATTTCTACATTTCCTCAGGTTGATTTTTCCTATTTCTCCTATTCACCAAACTGCTTGGTTGTCTGCTCCAGTTCGAGTAGACGGATTGATCCTACACTTTGTGTGTAAGGATTGTGAGATTGATACAATCTTGAAGCTATGAATCAGCAGGCTGTAAGAAGTTGTGAATCAGTGGTTGTGTGAGTGTTTCACACATTCGAATTGTTAGTGAAGCCTCACTTGGTTTAGTGAGGGGTTAATGTAAGTCTCCACACCGGAGCCAAACCACCTTAAAATTTTTACTTGCATTGTGTGGTGTGCTTGTGCATTGGGTAAATTGCTTCATCTGGTTTAATCACAACAGTTCTCTCATATTATAGTTTCTATCACGAGCTCTTAATTTTGTTTAAGTGGTCAATATCTATTCACCCCCCTCTCTAGATATTCATTACATACACAACAGTTGGGCCTTCTCCAGTGTTGATTGTTGACGACAAGACATATGTCGTCAACATGTTTGACAACAATGAGGTTTGTTACTTGGTTAGGTTTGACAACAACACCTTATGTCGTCTGCCCATGGTTGGCAACAGTAAAGGTTTCGTTTACCATCAGTTGACGACAACAGATGTTGTCATTGAGTTAGAGTTTTCTAGAGTTGAACTTGATGACAGTCGATGTTGTCGTCAAGTTAGATCAATGGCAGCTGATGGCGGTCTTTGTTGATGTCAACCCAACCGGACATGTTTTTATACAAGGTACTCGAGAGCTTCCTCTCTCACTCCCTCTCCACTTCCACAACCGCCTCTTACACACTTGCATCTCCTATCACCTTTGGCGGCCAACGAAGGCTAGTAGGTGATGCTCTGATGCACGTGGCGACATTGGATCGTGGGGAACGAGCTCGAGCTAGGAAGGTTTGCTTGTTGGGATCGGGGAGTGGGGTGGTGGGCGTTTTCCGTATTTTTGTTGTCTGAGGTAGGATACTGCCCCATGTGCCCCCATTTGTTGTTCAGTTGTGATGCATGCGTGGTATTTGTTGTGTAAACGTGGTTTTATGGGGGTTATCATGTTGGGGATAGATAGTTGCACCACATGATCCGAGCATCGGATCAGTGTTTTCTAATTGTCTACTGGTGCTACTTGACACCGGAAAGAGTTCCCCAATATTGTTCTGTGTTATAAGGCTTGGTTTGCCCTCAGGAATGTCTTAGAGCCATTCAGGGTTCTAGTTGCGCAAGAGCTTGACGGCGGGATATCCTGCCGTCAAGATGATCTTGATGGCAAGGTCCGCTATCGCCAAGCTTAGGTTGATGGCATGCGATGTTGCCGTCAACCACTGTTGATGGAAGTTGGGGTTGCGGCCTACTCTATGTGAGACAGAGGTCTTGTAACGTCGCGCGTTTTTCGGATCTTCGTGGATCCTTGGTTTAGCGTATGGGGTGGTCACACCTTGACCAGTGCGACTTGTGTTGTGTGTTTCTTGTTAGATCCTTACCAGGGTTGGTTATGGATCTGTGTTGGTGTTCAGTGCGCTGGACATCAACAGTGGGTTGGCGTCCAGGTGTGTGACGTCTAATGTGTGTTGGCGGCAATGGTGATGTCGTTAACATGTTTTTGGCGTCCATAGATGTGGACGTTTACCGTTGAACTTGGCGTCGAGCGATGTGGACGCCTAGTCGTGGCAGTTTTGGTCAGCGGTGCAGAGGTTGACGTTAACCTGAAGCGCCTGTGTTTTTAGGAGAACCCAAGCCTTCTTCTTTCCCCACTTTCTCCCCTCTTCTACCCCACTGTATCCTTGTGCCTCTTCACTACTTCCAGTGGTCGACGGGACACGTGGGAAGGCCGTGATGCGCGCGCAGTAGCGGCAGATCAGGCGGGGGAAGTCGGATTGGAGGGCGGTATTCGTGGAAAGCTCCTGGGGGTTCGGTGCAAATCGAGGTTCTATCGGGGTTTATATGCGTTTCTGAGGTAGGGATGGACCCTTGATCTCTCTTGGTTGATTTGCTATGCTTTGTTGCATAGATCGTATGTTAATTGAGTTTTTGGGAAAGGATTCTCCATGTCGGGAAATTGGGGTGGTTTGATCGATCCAAGAGTTGGATCTTGTTTCTTCAGTTTATTATAGTATTCAGATGTAAGGGGAAGTGTTTCTCCTTGTTTTCTTATTGTTTATAGGGCTAAGTTGCCTATATGATTGGCCTCGGGCCGGTCTGTGTGTTTTGTATACGCTGGGAGCTGAAGATCTTAGCGTCAACATTGATGACTTCAGATTCTTCAGTTGGAGATTAACGTCAGATGTCTAGCCGTTAATATCGAGTTTATTTAGTATTAACGGCAGGGGATGCTGCCGTCTATAACCAATGGACGGCAATCGATGCTGCCACCAACCTGTGCAGGTATTAGCACAGTGTGTTTCATGAGGTTTTTTCTTATTGTACATGTTACGTGGTTGTGTGTGCATGCATGGCAATGACAGATGAGAGCCAGTACACTGTTACGCTTATAGAGCGTGTTGCTCACGAGATGGGCATGCTTTACGTGATTAATGCGTAATTATATGTGTGCATGTTATCCGTGTTGGATATATGTTTTTACATGGTTAATGTGTAGTACACTAGTCATGGTGTATTATACATGCAGGGTCTACGTGTTTAGATGTCGTGCATATGTTTATATGTGCATGGCATATCGTGTAACATGGTTGTTTGTCTTAATTATTATGATTAATCCGTGATGTTGTGGCGATGAGGTTCACGTTGGAACCTAGCCTTGATCCTTTAGAATCTCTGTAAACATCCTAAATGGATAAGTAATAAAGTATGAGTGTTAGTGTATTGTGCATAGTATGGCAGTAAAGGTCACTATGTGACCAATGACAGGTCGTGGTATTATTTTTAATATGGTTCATGTATGTGTTTGTGTAGACTAGCTTGTAGGTCATGAGTGACCAGGACAAGCTATTCCCACACGTGTATCGTGGTTTGTAATAAACGTATAAGTGTGTGGTTTGTGCTAGCCGAGTGTGGTGGTCCGGCGCTATTCCAGAATGCCTCTCTAGTCGGGTACCCCAGGTTCTTTGTGAGCCAGGCACGTGTGTTTGTGTGCTCGGGGTTTGTCCCGGTACAGTGTGGTACCGTCGAGGTCTGTGTCGTCTTCCTGGACACCCTCACTCCTGAGTTTGAGTTGTACGTCCGGCTGAGGGAAAGACGACAATAGGGCAGCGGCTTGTGTTTGTGGGTGTGCAGTCGCTTGTAGCGCGCTCGTAGTTGGGGGTACGGACACCAGTAGACGTCACTGGTCCCCAGCTAGTCCTGTTTTCCAGTGCCTCACTTTAGGGTGCTCCGGCAGAGACCCTAGAGGTGTCGCTTGCAGCTGTGTGTCTGTAGGTGTGGTGTTGGTTGGTCTCCATAGTTGTTTGACTTGTTCTCGTGGAGCGGCAGTGGACCTTTCGTCCGTGACGCGAGGCTGAGAGGTTGTTCTTGTGTTGTGTTGTCTGGTTGGATACTGGCCTGATCAGCCAGTAGACGTTCCCGTGTGGTGGCGTCGTTCTTTCTGACTCGTGCTTTGCCTGCTCTGGCTGTGGCTTGACTCGTGCTTTGCCACTGGCTGTGGTTCGTAAGTTTGTGGTTCGTGAGTTTGTGACTCGTGGTCGAGGTTTGACTAGTTTGAGGTGTGCCTTGGTGTTGGCACAGTTGTGACTGAGTTGTGGTTTGTGTGACTCGTCGATTGAGGTTTCACCTGTAATATTGTGCCTAAATAAAGGTACAATATAGTTGTGGTTCAGTGTGGTGTTTACCACCTACTTGTACCCTTTGTTCGGGTGTAGTGTTGTAGTACCTTGAGGTAGCAGGTACCTGTACCCTTCGTGGGTTACTTTATAGTTTTGTGGTGGTACATTGTGTACCAATCTTTTCAGGCTTTTCGTGTGTTGTGGAGGTCTTGTGGTTTGACTTGCCACTTGTTGTATCTTATCCGTTTTAAGTAGATCTTTGTTTATAAGTTATTATGGATTAGTTTATGGTTGTTAATCCTGTTACCCTTTGTGGGTAATTTGCCGATGAGGCTTATGTCCTAGGCATACTGTGGTTTGGTGGAGCTGTGCTCTGTGGAGGTCGTGTAATGAGAGCTTCTACTTGTGATGTTTCACCTTTCTTTAGGTAAGCTTTCGATTATGGTTTTAATATGTGATGGATTGGCCCGCTGTAGCCGATCATATTACCTGGTGTGTGTAGTTTTTGATATATCGTGGTTTGGGGTTTAATGGACCAGCACTTGGTTGGCTGTCCTAGTACCCACGTGGTTGAGGTTCGCCTGGGAAGCTTGCAGCCTAGGCAGTGACTTGCCTGTGTGGCTTATAGCTTAGGCAACCAGTTGTTTAGTAGTGTGCCAGTGAGACTGTGGTTTAGGCACTTTAGTAGTGGGCTGACTAATGATATTAATTAGTCCTGTAGTCCCACTTTCCTTCCGAGGGATTTATGTTTATTATTATGATTATGTTAATTGTTATTTATTGTTATGTTGTGAGCATGAAATGGTTTGGCTAATGGTGTTGCCGGTGAGACCCTCTGGGGTTGAGGTCTCTTCTGTTTGGTTGTTGAGATTTTTGGGTGGTCCCTGCTGAGCCTGTGACTCGTTGAGGCTCACTTCCCTACAGTTCTTTTCAGGGCTTGCCGTGTGTTTGGCTTGCAGCGGCGTTGTGTCAGACTTGTACCACCAGCAGTAGTGTAGTAGTTAGTGTTGTGTGAGCTTGTGCTCCCTCGGGGTATGCCCCAGGTAGTTGTACTTTTAAATTGGACATGTATTAATGTAATGGGACAGTTGTACAAATTTGTGAACAGATATAAGCACATGTACTTTCTTGTGTTCTATACTGTGTAGTTGTCTTTTATACTCTTACTGGACATGTGTGTGAGATATCCCTTGCGAGACTTCGGTCCGTTCACGGGAGGCGGATCTGGATATGGAGCCTTATCGGGCATAAATACCTCGGTCCGTCATAGGTCTCCCCGTGGTTCTCTTGTGCATGCACCTTATTGCTGGGTGTGGACAGTGCGGTGACCACCCCTATAGCACAGTGTTTTTCGAGCATTGAGAGCCTCTCCGTCCATGTGGTTTTCACTCGTGGTTGTGCATGCGTTTGTGTTGTGTTCCCGGGTGTTGAGCTGGACTCCACCTGAAAGACTGGCATTGAGTTAGTTCGCCGGTGAGCCTGGGCATTGAGAGTGTCACCACTCAGTGCGTACCCCTTGTGATGGTTTTAAGCCAGTTGCCATGGGTCCCCTTCTCCATCCGTTAGAGTCCGACGTAGGGGAAAATCGGTCGTGGGCCAGATGTAAGAGAGAGTGTCTATGTGTGCACATGTGGCTAGGGTTTGAGGACTCTATGGTGTCGAGGCGCCAAGCCACAGGTCCTAGTTGATCCTACCTTGTGTGTAGTTGTGATGTGTTGGTGTGTGTTGTACTTGTGAGGTGCTTGTGTGTGCGCTCATTGCTTCTAGAGTAGAGGTGGTTGTAGCAACGCGATTTTTAGCATGTGGTACAATTGTGTACAGTCTTTTGGGTCGCGGCAGAGCGACTGTCGCGACGTGGTTCCCATCGCGTCGATGTCTGGTTCTGCTTGGGATTGCGACAGGGTATGTCGCCTTCTTGAAGGCGACATACCCACTGTCGCCTTCTGGTTTGATGGATGACGACATAGGGTATGTCGCCTTCTTGAAGGCGACATGGCCTATGTCGCCTTCCCATCGCGTCGCCCCACACGCCGTCTGACAGACGTGATGGGCGTCCTTTATGTCAGTACGGCTCTGGCGGTGTCGGGTGAACGCGACAAGATGGTTGTCGCTTTCACTTTTTCGAATTCCGAGATTTGACCGTTGTCAGTGGGTTGCGACGGGGGGTGTGTCGCCTTCTGGTTCCTGTAGCGACATGAGGTATGTCGCCTTCTCAGCTCCGCGGGCTTAAAGTTGGGGGCCCGAGCTCCTTCCCCCTCTCTCGCGCCTCTCCTTTCCCCCTCTTTCTCTCGCCCTCTTGGAGCTTCCGACGGTTTTGGGGTGCCTCCCCCGTGTTGAGGCGGCCGTGCTGAGGAGGGTGACGCTCCGTTCGTGCAGGGGTTGTGTTCGTGCCGTGCGGTGCGGTGCGAGGAGGAGACGGCCAAACCTACGAGAAGGCCCCAATGGGTGCGTTCTTCGCGTGGAGGTAGGGACACCCGACTCCTTCGCCCTAAGCATGATCCCCTCCCCGTCTAGACCGTGGTTCTCGTGTGATTTGGGTTTGGGGAGTGTGAGAACTCCATGCTCGTGTGAGTGAGGTTTTCTTCCGAGCGTAGAAACCATGTTCTTGGGGTGTTCGAGGGTGGATTGTGTGTTTAATGACTTTCTAGCATGATAAGCATGCTCCCCTCCCTCGCCGTGTAGTGTTTCTCTCGTTCGGGGAGGTTCCCGGAGAGACATAGGCCATGTCGCTACCTGACTGGTAAGGCGACACCTTGGGTGTCGCAACCAGGGTTGCGACAGGGCCTATGTCGCATTCAGGATGGACAGGGCCTATGTCGCATTGAGAAGGCAACAGGGCCTATGTCGCCTTCTCAGTCCAGAGGCAGGTTGTGCTTCCGCCGCTTCCATTTCCGTTTACTGTACCGTGGCACCTGTGCTAGTTCCCTAGTACGGTCTCACACTAGTCGTTCGCCCGGTGCGCTGGCACCTGAGGGCTTGTCCCGTGCGAGAGGTGTTACCGTTACCTGGGACCCCCGTCCTCGAGAGCCTGTTGAGGGAGTACTCGGGCTACGAGTGTGCTCGAGTTGGCAGCCGCTTAGGCGGACTCTGGAGCTGAGGGGAAAACGGTGGTTAGGACAGTGGCGTGTGTGAGTCGCTTGCAGAGCTCTCGTGGTTGGTCTAGGACGCCGCCGAGGACAGTTAGGAGTTCTACCCGGCGCAAGCCATCCAGTCCTTCTTCTCACTGCCTCACTCTTTGCGGCCCCGGAACCGCTTAGAGAGGCCAGGCATGAGACCGTAGTCCGGCCAGACTACGGTGGTTACTGTTGTTGTGCTTGTGTCCTACCTCGTTCTGACGAGACGCGAGGGTCAGGACCTAGGTCGAGGTAAAGACGTCTATGGACGCACCTGACCGTCTGACTAGTGGTGTTGTTCCCGTAGCTAGTGTTCCTTGTCCAGGCGGAGTCTCTCGTCTGTTTTACTAGTCGTGTGGTGGTCACGACGGGCAGTCGTACGAAGTTTCCGACCGAGAGTACTTTCCGTACGTGTTAGCTTTAGCTTCGCTTCCGCACTTCTTTTGTAGGTAGAAAGATATAAACTGCCGTCTTTCCTTATTAATAGTTGTATATGTTCCTCTGCCTGTTTAGAGCCAGTAGGAGATTGGTAGTCCCTACTGAGCTTCTGTTGTGAAGCTCATCCTCTGTTTTCCAAGTGAGTCTTCCCAGCAGCGGCAGGGCGCGCGTCGGGCGGAGGAGACGAGGCGGTAGTCTTGGTCCCCGTAGCTAGTAGTGGTTCCCCCTCTCAGTGTACGTCACCCTTGGGGTATGCCCCTAAGGGACTTGTCTCTCCCCTTTCCTTACTTGTACTAGTGTGCGTGCGTTGGGACTGTACTTAGAGCGGTACGCAGCAGTCTCGCTTTACTTTCCTGTTTCCGCTTGTACGCTTCTAGCTTAGCAGTTGACGTTTACCTCCGTTACATATCCTGTCAGACGCGTGTTCTAGCCCTTCCGGGTCCCCCTGGTCGGTGGGCGGCGACCGCGAAAATCGGGTCCTCGGCGTGGGTCGAGGGTCAGGTTCTCGGGTCGTTACACTTTTACTTGTACCGTACTTACTTTGCTGCACTAGTCTACTCGCATATCATTTTACCGGGGGGTTTGTGTCTCTACTAGACCTTGAGTTGAGGCTCACTCCCTTTCCCTTTCAGGTGAGGTGCCGTCAGTTCACGGCACAGAGATGCAAAGTCGCTTCAATGGTCCTATCTAGCTGCCAGCTCTATACACTGAGTAAGTCTTGTTGTACGTTCTTTCATTGTACTTGCTCTGAGTTGTACATGTTATATGTTTATATAGTGGAGTGTTGTTCATCTGTTTGGTGTGGTTCCTTTAAATGTTCTCCTAATACCACTTCTTTTTAACCCTTCCGAGCTTCAACTTGTAGGTGGCAAATTCAAGGTTCGAGTATACTAGAGGGTTATCAATATCTCAGATCCTAGGTCGTTACACATGAAGGCCAAGAGGAGAGGACACGTTCCTATTTAGAATTAGGTAGATCCCAACGTAAGAAGGTAAGCAGCGAACACCGCAAGTAGAGTTAATTCCTTTTGGTGAATAGCAGTCTTGAATTGTCCTCGCGGCTTGCTCCTGGCATCCATACTATCTCTAACTTGAGCGCGGGAGGGGGACCTGTGACGGCCCTGGATATCTATACCCAATAAGGGTCCATATCCAGATCCGCCTCCCGCGACGGACCGAAGTCTCGTAAGGGATAGCTCGTACAAGTGTCAGGGAGAATATAAAAGACAAACCACAACAGTAAAGACACAAGAAATGATATGTGCTCAAACCTGCATATACAATTACAACTGTCCCAAACCATTTCATGCTCACAACAAAGCATAATTAACAATAAACTGAAACTAACTAACTCAATTGCTGCAAGTCTCGGAAAGACAAGGAGATAGTAACACTATTAATCCACCTAATAACTGGAACGCATAGGCCACAAGCTTCACAGGCACACCACTTCAACAATTGGCCGCCTAAGCTGTAAGCCACACAGGCAAAGCATTGCCTAAGCTACTAGCTTCACTGGCAAGCCTTAACACACAAGGGTAACAGGATTGCTAACCAAGAGCTAATCCCTTATACCCTTAAATCACGATGTACCGAATACCACACTTAAGAATAGGACTGGCTATCACACTGCCAATCCATCGCATACTAAATCTTATACATAAACTTACCCGAAGAAGAGTAAACACAACAAGTGGAAGGTCTCACCACACGACCTCCACTTCACCATCTGAAAAGGCTAGTACTCAGCGTACTACGAGAAACCAGTACTCACAAAGAGTACAAGTACCTACCACCACGAGGTACCACCACAGAACACAAACACAACTGTGCCACCACCAGGGCACACCACAACTAGTGAGTCTCCGCTCACTAACCTCAACAACAATTGTGCCAACACCATGGCACACCTCAACACGAAATACCACAACTATAACACGTTACAACCAATAGCAAAGCATGAGTCGGAAAGCACGCCACCACCACACGGGATAGACTACTGGTTCATGACGTCAGTATCCAACCCGGACAACACAACACAAGAACAACCTCTCAGTCTCGCAGTCACGGACGAAAGGTCCAACTGCAGCTCCACAACACAAGTAAAGCCAAGAAACTGTGGAGACCAACCAAACCACCACAACCTGCAGGCCACACACCACGCAGGCCCATGCCTAGCACCTTTAGAGACTCTGGCCCGAGCTCCCTAAAGTGAGGCACTGGTAAACAGGACTAGCTGGGGACCAGTGTCGACTACTGGTGTCCGTACCCCCAACTACGAGCGCGCTACAAGTGACTGAACACTAACTCTCTCTCAAGTCACTGTCCCACTGCCGTCTTCCCTCAGCCGGACGTACTACTCAGCACAAGAGTGAGGGTGTCCAGGAAGACGACAAGACCTCAACGGTACCACTGCACCGGGACAAACCCCGAGCACACTCACGTGCCTGGCTCACACAGAACCTAGGGCTCCCAACTGAAGAGGCATTCCAGAATAGGCGCCGGACCACCAAACTCAGCAATGCACAAACCACGATATACACTTATACATTCTTTATTACAAATCACAGTACAAACGTAAGGACTAGCTTAACCTGGTCATCTCGTGACTCACAAGCTGTTCTACACAAACATACACTTAGATCCCAATAATCAATCACACTTGGCTCATCATTGGTCATCACATGACCTCCTTGCCACATACACCATATACATTATTTACACGGTAACCTTTAACCTTACTTGCATTATAATAATAAACCATCTCTATTAGTCCACAAAGGATGCTACAAGACTGAGGCTAGGTTCATACTGGAATCATCATTGCCTAGTTACCACGATAATCAGTGCATGTGCCATGCACATTCTCAAACCACGATAACACACACAACTATTCAAATAACATACTTTAGAGGTGTAACAGATGCCAATGCACCTCACATCACACCAATTATGTAAACAACCTACTAACCATGTAGGTAACCTGCTCACAGAGTTTCACGGGTGACAATGCACCTCTTCTCAAAGCCATGCACCTTAAACAACTATCACCGAATAACCAAAGCACCAAGAGCAAGCAAAACAAAAACACTCGGCTGCTGTCGCGACAGAGGCAAGGACCGCCTTCTGATCGCGACACCACGATATGGCGCGACAAGAAACTTAACGCGACAGTGCGGCCTACCGCGACATGGTCGCGACACCCTGGACCGTCGCCTTCTCAGGTGAAAACACCAATCCGGGAACCATCTCCGGATTTCCATACAAACCACATTAATTCCCGATTTACATGCTTTAATGTATAACCTAGCATGCCGCCTATTGTTCATAAAGCATTAAACCTATCAAACACACATCATATGCTAACCACGCAACCAAAATGGTGGAATCTCCCTACCTCTATGAAGAACACTCAAACCGGCTACAGCACGGCGTCTCCCCCGCTCCATGCAACGTCCCCACGTCGAGAGCGCGACGAGAACACCATAGAAACGCGTTACGTTACAGGACCCCCCAAGAAACATTCCCTATCTTCCCTGACCCTCACCTTCCATTTTGCATGAAGAGGAGACCACCAACGAGCACACGCTTAATGCCCAAGACTGTCCCTCTTCACCCACTTACCGGACTTAAATGAGAAAAGTACTACCACCATAAGGTCAAAAGAAATATTTGAAACAAAATAATTATTTTGAATGTTAATGGGATTTAATTAGTGAAGTCTAATTACAATAAACTTCCCACATCCGATTAAGTGTGTGATCACCTCACTTGTTAGGAACATCAAACGACGCGCGTTATCTATAATATGGCATAATTGGCATGATTACGAAATATTCTCAAAAGATTCCGACCATCCACATGCCATATGGATTCATCAATTTTGCATTTTTATAAAGTGGGCTATTGCAAAATTGAACATGCATAAAGTAGGTTTAACACAATGAGTCATTTGTAGACTCACCCGTGGTTGAACTAAGTCTATAGCATGGTATGTAGCTTTCATATGAAGCACTAAACTCTCCAAAGGAGATAACACAAGATAGATTATTTTTAGGTATAAAGAAAGATAAAGAGTGGTTATCATGTCTAATTGTCAATACACTAGTTTGAAAAAGTTACTCAAGATAACTTATCAGAGTTAACCAAGTCGACTCAAAGGGTAGGCTATACTAACCATTTTTATTAGGGATAAGTATATGTATACCCCTAAAATCTTATTGAATTACCTCCATACCCCTGCCTTTATGAAAATTACCGTAATACACCCAAAACCATTTAGCTAGAGCCCTCATAGTCTCATACCCTTGGGTTAAAATTAGAGGAAATAGAGCTAACAGTCCATATCGTTTGACCGTTTTACCCTCGGTCAACATTTTTTAAAATATTTTATTTTTTAGCATGTTTTGTCTAGTCACCCAGCCACCTGCACCAGTGTCTCCACTGCTGCACAAGCGAAGATGATAGCAGCGTCAGCAACCATTTGAGTCTCTGTTGGTTGGCCTGAGGTGGAGGCAGACGAGGAGGTGGAGCAGGTCGGAGATGAAGAAGATAACCGAGAGGATCACTATGATGAGCAACATGCGTACGAGGAAGCCACAACAACAACATCACCTTGTTGGATTTGCTCTCTAAGGCTTCCAGCGGATGGCCACCATTCAAGAACCCCTCTCTTGTGGCGTGCCGCGATGGCCACCAATCTGAGGACGCCCACCGTGCTGCTCCCTTCAACACATCGGAGCTCCACTTGCTAGAGATCTCGATGGGGACACAGCGTCGGGGGACTCCATCTCTGGTGCCGGAATGGGGGCCTCCTTTTCTAGTGCCGGAACCATCGGGGGCGGTGACAACAACATCTCGATCTCGTCGCCCATGTCGCAGACGTTAGGGGGAACAATGAAACCGCTCACCTACAACATGGAGATGTTGTAGGGCCTGGCAGCTACGGTCTTGATCAGGTCCACTGGGAGGCCAACTCCCGATTCGGCGAATGCCAGAGGAGGTCTTGGTGAGGTTGATGAAGCCCATCTTGTCGCTGGCCAAGCTGATGGACTGGAACAGGGTGGTGAGCTGCGTGGACTGCTGCTTCATCGCTTGGATCTTGGGGATGTCGTAGTAGTTGAGGATGAAATGGACATTGAGGATCTTCTGGATGATCTCCAAGGGCTAGCCAGAGAGGGCGGCGAAGATGGAAGAGTTGTCTACAGTGAAGACGGTGATGGTCTGGCGGCAGTTGATCTCGGCGGCGGACTTGGTTTGGGAGAGGTAGATGTTGAAGGTTCAAAGTCAAGGGTCTAGTCGAAGATCCTGGTGATGTTGAAAGTGGCAACGAGGGAGGAGTAGAGGAAGAAGAAGGTGATGAGGAGGAACATGGTGGCGTATAGCAGCAAACCTGTGGAGGGCCATCGCATCCTGAGAGAGGTGTCAAAGGGGGAGGGTCACCCTGTGCAATACTCGTTGCAGGAGAGAGAGAGAGAGAGAGAGAGAGAGAGAGAGAGAGTGGAGGTTTACTTGAGGGTCTCTAACCCACCATTTTCTAACCAAGATAATGATTGAAGCACGATAGTGGTACGCTGACACTAATTTATTGATTTCGAACATATTACGATAGTTTTCATAAAAATAGAGGTACGGAGATAATTCAATAAGATTTCAGAGATATATAAATAATTATCTCTTTTTATTCATGTTTGTTTGCTATCTACTCACTCAAACCACAAATGGAGATAACTCCATCCTATATTAAACAGTCCCAAGATTACTTATCTTGCATTATCTTACCCTGCCATTGAACGGACCAGGCCATAGTAACTTATCAAACTCTCAAAGCCTCCCAGTTACTTTGCTCAACTTCTAAATTACCCTACATAGCTACAAAGAGTTATGTTCCTGATCAATAGCCCCCAAGAAGCACTTCCTATAAGGATGTTGGTTTTCTTGCATTTACATTTTTACACGGTTAGATATTGAGCTTGGCATACTTGAAACCCGGCCACATGTGTATAATTTAAACTATTTGTTTTCTTGTATTACATGAAGGTGCTTATAGTTATTTCTTAGATTGTTAAACACGGATTTTGTGTTAAACCTACTCGTTTGTTGCACTTTACTCGGATCCCGTTTAATTTTGGGTCAGGGATGTCAACTGGCTGGGACTGTGCCAGAGGTTGGGCTAGTTTAAGTTGGCCCTAGTCGGCATTAGAATTCTAGTAACGGCCCGGCCCGGGAGAACCATGTCCCCAAGCTTGGGCCTCTACCTGTCATACACGGTTATGGCCTAGGATAACATCCTCTCGGGGGTTTGAAAAATATAACACTTTAAAATTAAAGGCTTCTTCTCATAAGTTTGGACTAAAATAAACCTCTCGAGTCCTGATGTACTTAGAGGATCTAAACTACTGCTTAAGTAAGGATAAAATTTGTTAGATACGAGATTATGCAACAAGTGTCTATTTAAGGTACACATCTCTATGTATACTAGTCAAAGAAACGCTCTACGCACATGTAATATATATGTAGATGTACAAATAGAATAGCTTATTTAAGTAATTAAATATATACTTGGCATGGAAAAAAGAATTGCTTCATTATATTAGACTTTTTAGGTGGATTATGATCAAGTCAAATTATAGTGACATCGACAGATAGCGAAAAATTTGAGCCCTTTTTTTGGCAAATCAATGGAGGACAATTGACCCTTCCAATGATACAAATTGATTTCGACATTCGACAAATTAAACTTCCAATCCAACTAAATCTTCTATGACAAACTATAGCTAAATATAATAAGCAATATAGGCCATACCACACACTACCAATATATTACTTTCGTTCCCTAGAATATTCATGTAAGATATAACATATACGTAATTAAGTTGACACAGATACAATTTGGCTTTAATAATGAGGCCATTAGGCAGAAAATGAGTATATATGACAAACAAATAAGAAACAGGAAAAAAAATGAACTTCAGATGTCTACCCGAATGATAAAAAAATATGTGTTTCCACCACTTAAAGGCCATTTTATTTGCCCCTAAAATCCTTCCTACCATCCTATTTCATTGACAATGGTATTCACACCCATTTAACTTTTCGACTTTACGTGGTTTTACATACATATGGGACTTTGTTTTTTTATTTGCTCCCCATTTCCTTCCGAAAAATGGTGGGGAACACAATTAGGTTAATAGAGCAAATAATGTGCTGCAAATGAGAAGAGAAGCATCAATTATTTTCTATTCAAGTTGCAGTTCTCTTGTGTTTATTTTTTGTCTCTGTATTGCTGCAGTTATGAGAATTTTGATGATATCTCCGCTCTATCTCCGATCTATTCAAATATTAGATATGACCTAAATATCTTATATTTTAAGAAGTAGTAGTTGTGTATATCCTATATATATCCACCTTAGTGATGTGTATGTATCCACAATAATATGAACAAAAGAGTCCTCACCTACCACCTCTGCTACCTCAACAAACACCCATTTTCTAACCATACAGTCTTACATGCATAATATAAAATCAGGGCTCCCGCTCTCTAAGAAACTAACAAGAGAGGGCATCCTCCGTCTAGCTATTTCAAAAGAAGAAACTTAAATCTATTGAGATTTACCTCTCAGACTCATAGTTTAAGAAAGTTAAATCTATTGAGATTAAAAATGACAAAGTTAATTGCATGATCATCTTAATTAATTTCAGCTTCTTTTTTGTGAATGGTCATCGTTTTGTTCTTCTTATTTAATTTATTTTCATATGCAAAAGATAATAAAAATAATTGTAAACTACAATTTTAATTATGTTGAAATATGACAATATTGAATAAACCTTATATCTATGCAACAGTGATGAAATGATCATGGACAGAGAATATATATATGCAATTAAATTTAGCTCTAATGCAATCTTTAGTTTTCAGCAAGAAACATGAATACATACACATTTTTCATGTCAAATACGATGTTCTTTTAAATGACAAGATTATATATGTAATTTTTTGAAGTTCTGGATGAGGATATACATGCAAATAGACAGACAAAAATACAATATCCTTTACCATGGTGAAAAATGTGACAGTGATATTTCAGACAGGATATATGCAATATCTAATGAAGTTTATGTTTTAAGAGAGAGAGAGAGAGAGAGAGAGAGAGGAGAGAGAGAGAGAGAGAGAGATATATATATATATATATATATATATATATATATATATATATATAAAAGAGTGTTACAGAAAGATATGGTTCAAATTGATGGACAAGACATTCTTAGGAGTAGTAGTTTTTGATACTTAGGGTCTATCATCTAAGAGAATTGAGAGATTTATGATGATGTGGCACACATGATTAAGGCAAGTTGACAAAAATGGAGAAGTGCGTCAGGAGTCCTCTGCGATCGTCACATACCAGTGAAACTTAAAGGAAAGTTTTATAGAACGACAGTGAGACCTGCTTTATTATATGGTACCGAGTGCTGAGCAGTGCGAAAGGAATACATTAACAAAATGTGTGTGGCGGAGATGAGGATGCTGAGATGAATGTGTGATAGGACTAAGAAAGATAAGATTAGGAATGAGCGCTTCCGTGAGGATTTGGAAATAGCTCCAATTGATAGAAAAATGAGAGAAAATAGACTTAGATGGTTTGGACACATGCACCGTCCCCCTAATTCGGCCCAAGTTAAAAGATATGACAAAATCTTAGTGGATACCAGTAAAAGAACTAGGGGAATGCCTAAAATGAGATGGTGTGATATTATTAAGAAAGATTTGGACCTCTTGAGCTTAAACATAACTATAGCACTTGATAGAAATTTTTGGCGAAAAACAATTCATGTAGCCGACCCCAATTAATGGGATAAGGCTCTGATGATGATGATGATGATGATATATATTGTGTGTGTGTGCGATTCTATCTTTTAAAAAATGGTCCAAGTCAAATCAACAAGATATAAAGGCAATAAGATTTTCAAAAATAATGTAGCAATGTTATACGCATGATCGATTCCTTTCCTGCATCAAGACTTGCCCATTTCGTTTTTGTTTTTGTTTTAAAGGGGTTTTGACAAAATGGCTATTGACCTTTTCGCAGCAAAGAGAACGGAGATGGAGAGCGACGCAGGGTGAGGGGGTCGCGAGCAGCACGGTGACGACGTGGTAGTGCTAGGGGAGTGACGGGGGGTGGTGTGCGGCGACAAGGATGATGTGCTCGTGGCCGAAGCAGTGCAGATACAGTGACAGGGCAACGAAGGGGCGGCCCTCAGCAGGGCTCAGTGGGGCGAACGGCAGAGTAGCGAGGCAGCGATGACGTTAGGAGCAAGCGAGCAGTGATGGCATAGAGGCGAGCAGCGACGGCGTCGGAACGGCGCATGCGTGCGGGCAAATGTTGGAGCGGCCGAACAGAGGCGTCGACACGTGAGCGGGCAGGGGTGGCGCAGAGCACACCAAGCCCAACGGCGGGACGACGTCGGCATCGACGAACGAACGTGCAAGGCGGCCCTCGTGGCTATAGGAGTGCACAAGCGTGACAGCACGCCAATGATAGCACGTAGCAGCGGCAGCAGCACACGGACGTGGGGCGAGCAGGAGTGGAGCAACGGAGGGGGACACGGCCGGGGGCCACCGCATACAACTTAACGATGGCAGCAGTGAGGATAGAGATCTCCTAGCTCTCGTACCAGTGAAGGAAAAAGGCGGAGAGGAAGAAGGGTACATTTTAATTTACGTTGTTAAAGCTGTGTTTTAATTTACATTTCCTTCGTTTCCTCTAGACAAATTCAAACCATTTAAGGGAACAATAAAGGAGGAGCGTTTCCTCACCGAGATTTGTACTACGTTTTAAATTGGATAATTCTGCTTCCTGACCGACGATATGTACTCCGTTTTGATTTGGATATTTAGTTTCAAGGGGAAATAAAGAGTGGCCAAATTTGTACTGTGTTTTCACTTAAACGTTTCGTAGAGTGAATCGGGCTAAAACAAATGATGAACCAGGCTAAACAAATAATGAACCAGACGAAAACTCAAAGTGTCTCTTCTAGTATACTAGTCAAATAAACGCGTTACGCGCGTGTACTATATATGTAGGTGTAGAATAAAAATAACTTTTCATATATTTCAAGAAATAAAATAAGGAAAGATATCACTACATGGTTTATATTTTTGAAATTAGAATATATTATATATTTTTTTCTTCTTTTAAACAGATATTTAATATATTGCCATTTACTCTACATTACTATGTTCACTTATGTATTTGATAGTATCTTAGAGTCTTGTAGAATCAAATGTTTTTGGCTGCCAACTATTCTGAATTTTAAATTCGTCGATATTGAACTTGATATCCTACCAATGAAGTTCTAAGTAAAATCACTATTAATAATATTATCATCGTTTAAGACACAAATTTTTCAACATAAAATATAGTTTGGAAAATAAAATTTTATGTAAGTTTTAAAATGAAATTATTATTTTGATAATCAATCTAGACACAACATATATGAATATGATAATTAATCGAAACATAATGGTTATCGTAAAGTCACAAAATAAAACGAACAATTTCATGATTGAAATGCGAATATAAAAATAAGCTCTAATTATCTTGTTTGTATGCTAATCATCTTGCAAAATAAATCTTCTTCTTTTGATTCTTTTGTTTTCTTCTTTATCTTCTTCTTCTGCATTTGCATCACCTAAATCTTCATCTTGTTGAACTTTTATTTCTGATTTGTCCACGTTCACATATGTATAATTGTAACATTTAAATTTACCAATCTTTTTTGTCACTTTAACTGCTAAGAGATATTGATTATTGATACAACTTTCTATTGTAGGTATATAATCTGAAATGTTTGTGTCCTGCAAAGATTTGAAGAGAGATTAGATAATGACTTTATAGATTACTATGAAGATATAAGAGAGGTTAGATAGCAATAGCTTTGGAGATTAAAAAAATCATTAATTACTTTCTTTTCTTTCAATTGTTGCACTAAAATTTTAAGGATTTTTTTTTTCTGCCAATTCATTGAAACATGTAATTCAAATATTTGATGTACCATCATCAATATTCACCCTTAAATTATACCTATAAAAATGAGCTCTCATTTAACATATTGACATATTTTATAGTTTAGTGAAAAGTATAAATACACTTACCTAATTGTTGGTGAGACATCATCCTCTTCACTTAACATCCTTTTAATTTTATCCATTTTCTTGTTGATCAAAAGTAAACATTGTTCTAGCCTTTGGATGTCGAGAAGAAAGATGTTTCGTTCGAAAATGTATGTAGATTGGTACACATAAGATTTTATGTTCTTAGTATAGACAGAGCAAGTGTGTTCATCCATCGTTACGAGAGAAAAACATAAAGACAATAAACATGAGTTGTAATTTTTTTTTTACTTCAAATAAATAATGATTTTAGAGCAAAGATAATGATTATACTTTAAAGTAAATTTCAAAGTAAGATCACATGGAGAATTTTAAAGCATATAAAATTTCATCTATTTTGTTGATGTAAAATAAATACAATACAAAACATTAACTAACATTTATATGGCTTTAAAAAGATGGTGAAACAAAATTGTGATGCAATATATCATGAAAAAAGCAACATGAAAATTCAAAAAATAAATATTTTCTTCGTGAAAACATTTATTGAAAAGTTTAGTCATCTATTCCTATTAATTTATTGTGTATATTGATATATGATTAATTTAAATGATCATATTTGTTTAAAAGTTGAAAAGGTGCATTCAAATTTAGTTCTGATAAAAATCTATCTATCAACATAAAAAAATATTTGAAATGAAAAAACATACTTACCACAAATCTATACATATATACACACAACTTTATACATAATATGATTGACAATGAGAAAATTGAAAAATAAAAAATGCTACATGAAACATAGAAAAATAATAAATTAACTTAAATATTATAAAAAAACTACCACCAATAAGCCCATACTTTCAAGGGATGTTACCCCTGAAATCTCTTCAGCTGCCCTAAATCAAGCCCAATCTTCAACAGGGACTATAGAAACATAAAAAAATAATAATAAGTTGAAAAAATGGTAGCTCAAATAACATAAAAAAAACTATCACCTATGAGCCCAACCATTCAACGGCCTTGATATCACCCCTGAATTCGCTTCACTATGCACTGTATCAAACCCCTTTCTTTGGACAGAAGCCCTAAATCGAACCCAATCCTCATTAGCGTGGCCGCCGCTGTGCTCCAAAGAGAGAGGGGGACGGAGAGGAAGAGAGGAAGGAGAAGAGGGCGACGATCAATGGATGTCCAACTTCTTCACAGCCGAGGTCCAGCACATCGTGCAAACGGGCGGCGACGTCGCTCGCTGGGTCCGATTCTTCCGCCACTGTGCTCGCCGACGGCCGATGGTGCAACCTCTTCGTTTTCGCCAACCGATTACATCTTCGAACTCCTGCGGTAGGATGGTCATCGCCGACGACGCCGAGGAGCCCAGGTGAGCGATGGAGGAGATGTCGGGACCCCGGGTGAGGAGGCGATGGAGATGGTTGCGGATGGTTGAGGGGGCAGTGGGGTGATCAGAGCGCCACGGCTTCTTGGGCGTGAACTGCAGACACTGCTCCGATCGGATATGGAGTAGGACCCGCCGAGCGTCGCCACCTCCCAGCGAGCCAGTCGCCGATGCCCTGCTCCAGAACCTTTGTTGCCACCGGATTTCTTGGTTATTTTGTTTTGGCCGTTTGTTGTTTTCTAACCAATCTTGTAATGTATTATTCAACTTGTGCTTAATTATTTTGTTACAGATGGAATATAAACAAAAACTCCCAACATAAGGGTTCAAACTTCAGAGTGGCTCTGCTCATGTGCATTTTAGAGATTGGAGTGATTGGAGCGGCACAGCTTATTCGTGGCGAGGGGAAAGGTGGCTTTGTGTGGTGGGAGGGAGGGGAATAGAACTGGAGAAGCATATTTGCCAGTAGAGGATGGTCACTGCCACCTACATAATCGACTACAAATTGGCGTTGGATCACTTCTGCATGCATCCGATAGGTAAGGCGGTAGTAAACAGAAATTATAATGTTTGTATGCTTCTCATTATTGCTATCTGTTCATCCTCTCAACAAATTTTCATACATATGCTAAAATAATAAACAAATAATAGAGTATGTCTTCCAACGGATTACCTTAGAATCAGTAGTGAGTGAGTAGTGTTTCTGTTAGAGCAAGTGGGATCGGCCTAAGCCGAACAAGGTGGGACCCAAGGGACAACGGCGATGCGTTGATGCTGGCGAAACCGAGCTCCGACTTGCAAGACCACTGAGGGACCTCCGTGGGGAGAGACTCTGACGTTCAAGTCAGATCGGTAGGTCGGCGCAAGAGAGTTTTTGTGCTAAGAATAGCGTATCTTTTTCGTGTTGGGTGTCTCTCCTTTTTATAGGGACCCAACGGCTGGATCACTGGAGGTAACTTGTGGACGTGCCCACGACCTCATCCTAGGTTCTCGCGAGATGGAGTTATGGGTGGCAGGTACGACTGGAGGGGTTCCGGATACTCCGGGTCGGCCTTCGTGGCGCGATCCGCAACCGTGATTCGCGGGCCATTCCGTGATTGTAACATCCCCATTATGGACGTGTGAGGGCGGTTAAGGTACGTGGCCCGTAATCCTCGGACCATTGCCAAGGAAGTCCAGGCTTGCCATTCCCTTCCCCAGACAACAACTTTCTATTATTCTTGAGACGCTTGAAGGTCGGGTTATCAGAGCCACATACGGAGGTCGGCCGGCTCGGGGTCGCTCAACCGAAAAGGTCGGCTAAGAACAATCGGCAGCACCAGGTAAGAACGACCTGTAACACCAGGTCGGAATGAGCCGAGTCTCTCCACCCGATGTGGGAGGGGATGACCTGTATCAAGTAGTATTTCCCCAGTAAATCTTCCTGTGCTCTGTAACATTTTGTCAGATTAACATGGAAGAGAGCGAGCCTTTTGTAAGTCCTTGTGCTCTACAAGTATTTTTGTGCTCCCTATGTTCTAAAATGTGTTAAATTAAACTTTAGGAAACCATGTTTCACATTTGTCTTAAAATTATAAACAAATAATAGAGTACTTGGAGAGGTAAGGATGGATTACCTTAGAACCTGTGACTTCATGTGCTATGCAGTTCCAGTGATTCCATATGCTTTGTTTTCTGTACTCTGCAATTTTGTATTAGAGTATTAGAGCGATGAACCAACTGGCTTGCGATTGGTTTTTAGTTTATGTTCTTTTACACTGCATTTTAATTTACCTTTCCTTGGTTTAACTCTTGTATTTGAAATATACGTTTTCGTTACACTCTGTTTCAAATTCTATGTAATCAAAGCAGTACGTTAACGTTAACACTGCGCTAACTCTGCATATCTACCAGAGTTATAGACTACACCAGTACATTTCGCTCTGGAGTTTCAAACCATTAAATGACAATGGGCTAAGAATAGGATGAACCTGAGAGTTATAGACTACCAGTACGTTTCGTTCTGGTTAGGGCTGCAACCGAGTCAGATTCGGAACTGAAAACATAGATTCTGATTCCGATAACCAAAATATAGTTCCGATTCTAATAAAATCGGAATGGTTAATTCCAATTCTGTTCCGATTACGATAATATTATCGGAACCGAAATTCCGATAAGCTAAGGTACTTACTGTTATTGTAAGCGTAACATAGGTCGGCTCAGGTCGAGATGACCTCTGAAGTGCTTCTCACTGAAGAGTGAGTCGAGACGACCAAGTCAATGAGTCCCGTCTGAGGCGCGCTTGGCCGATGTGTGACGCTAGTTCCGAGCTCTTGAACTGACCTACAAAGCCCGTCGAGAGGTCTCGGCGGGGAGACACTCCAACGCTCTTGTCCGTCGCTAGCCGAGCAGAATGACCTAACCTGGGGTAGAACAACGTACCTTTGCCTGTGGAGTGTCTGCCTCTTATGTAGTGTTAGGACATCCTCGTGACAGTTCGACGATCCCGCCAATCACACCGGGGTTTCATTGATCGATGCCGGATTGGAACTTGCCACCGTCTTGCCAAGTCATCGTGACTGTGATCTTAATAGCCGTAGTTATTAGTCCGTAAACTTCGGATCTTACCTCATCTGCCTCGTCAACCACGTGAGCTCCTCTGTGGGACATGCGAGCCTGTTGGTCACCAGGTCAGCTATGTTCGAGCTAATGGAGTTTCTGGCCGAGCTTAGGAAGATGAACCGAGGTGTAAAGCCGACGATGCCCCGACCTGACCCGTCGGATAGCTTAATGTTCTGCCTAAGATGTGGGACGTCTGCCTGTCTTTCACTGGGGGCGGCCGACCTCTAAGGCAGTCGATTTGCTGGGATGTCCCCGTATCATTGGCCCCCCAGGTTCATGTCGAACTGTGAACGCAGGCTGAGGTGAAGCTGAATTTCCCTGCCGAAAGTATGTGTCTGGCCACGTGGTTCTGCTAGCCCACGTAGCCTGCTCAGAGTCGCGTCACCCCGTCGATCAACTTTTACGAGTGCTTAAGTGGCCTTGTACTCTCAAGGTCGGCTCATTTACTGAGGAAGGTCAATTCTCGAGGTCGGCTTAGACCTCTATAATTGAAGAATAGGTCAATTCTCGAGATCGGCTCAGACCTCTATGACTACTGAAGATACGCCAATTCTCGAGGTCAGATCGGACCTCTATGACTACTGAAAATACGTCAATTCTTGACGTTAGCTCGGACCTCTATGACTATTAAAGATATGTCAATTCTTGAGGTCAGCTCGGATCTTTGAAGATACGTCCATTCTTGAGGTCAGCTTGCACCTCTGAAGATACGTCAATTCTTGATCTTGAGGTCAACTCGGACCTCTGAAGATACGTCAATTCTTGAGGTCAGCTCGGACCTCTGAAAATACGTCAATTCTTGAGGTCAGCCCGGACCTCTAAAGATACGTCAATTCTTGAGGTCAGCTCGGACCTTTGAAGATACGTCAATTCTTGAGGTCAGCTTGGACCTCTATGACTATTGAAGATATGTCAATTCTTGAGGTCAACTCGGACCTCTATGACTATTGAAGATATGTCAATTCTTGAGGTCAGCTCGGACCTCTATGACTACTGAAAATACGTCAATTCTTGAGGTCAGCTCGGACCTCTGAAGATACGCCAATTTTGAGGTCAGCTCGAACCCCTATGACTACTGAAGATACGTTAATTCTTGAGGTTAGCTCGAACCTCTATGACTATTGCAGATATGTCAACTCTTGAGGTCAGTTCGCACCTCTATGACTATTGAAGATATGTCAATTCTTGAGGTCAGCTCGGACCTCTAAAGATACGTCAATTCTTGAGGTCAGCTCGGACTTCTATGACACTTGAAGATATGTCAATTCTTGAGGTCAACTCGGACCTCTATGACTACTGAAAATGTAACACCCTCCTCCGACTTCACACAAACACATACATATACCACACACATAACCTTTGATCGGAAGAGGGGTTACGCTGACAAACTTTTGTTATGGGTAGACAAGTCCGTGTAATGCTCAACATTAGCAAACCATTCCACAAAGGCGTCTTTGAACATATTATACTTCACAAGGTAACAAAGTACTAATACTCATTATTTACAAGAGCTAAGTTTCTCTCTCTAATTTAATACATCATTCAACTAAAAGAAACTACTAAACTATGCTATTCTTCTTCATCTCTTCATCGTCTGCAGCGGAATTGAGATTCATCTGTAGCTGAGATTATACACACCTTCAATCTGAAAGAGTTGGAGGAACAAAGACATGAGTCGGAAGGACTCAGTAGGTGAAAGTAAGCATATATGGATCAAAAACACATTTGCTTATGAATTTCATACTTAACAGAAACATATAGCTCAAATTGAATTCATAATGAGCTCAAACAAATTACAGAATAAGAGTCATATTTGTCTTTCAGAATTCAAACCATAACTTGTTTTGGAAACAAATTTGACAGACATCACTGCTCTCAAGAGGTTACTAAATAGACGTAAATATATATCCTCAGTGCTTAGGCGATTCCAGCACCTTAGATCTTGTTCATTGCGGAAGAACGGGGTTTATTACCCACCGTCGTCAGTCCATTAATTTGGATTTACCTACAAACTGTTGCCCTCAGCTGATCACAAGTGGCTGGTGCTACAACAAGTGATCCTAAACTCTCTTTTGAAAAGAGCACTGTCTTCATATCATAAATTTCTTTTCATGAGCATAACAGAAATTGGAAATCCAAAGATAGTTTTGATTGAGAATTAATACAGATATCTTGGTGACAAAGTTGTTCGGAGTTCAATAATATAAGAAAGACAATTGGTTGAGACATGGTTATGACTCAAAGCCAATAACTTTAGAGGATTTAAATCACATAAGAATCTAAGAAGATGAAGATTCACAATTGTCATCACAAATTATTCACATCTCATAAGGTGTTCAAACATATGAACTCTCAGATGATCAGGTTTTATAGACTCAGTTATCGAATACGGGAGAATAGACTCAATCAGAGTACTATTCATAATTGACAATGTTAAGAATAATTCAAGGGAGGTTAAGGTACATAATGTGGGTAAACTTTGTTGTAGTATGATAGTAAATACCAAGGTAAATGAGTGGGTAGCTTGCCATACTAATAGGTTGAAGTTTTGACAAGGATTAGTACAAGAAAGATTGCTGAAATTCAGTTCAGGACAGCATGTGTCGACAGCCAGGAGGTGGCTGTCGACAGATAGAGGCTTCCAGAACTGGGTTTGCTGGTCTGGGACAGTACCTGTCGACAACAATGGGCTGGCTGTCGACAGCTACTGCTGTCCCAGCAGTTCACAGTTCTGTGAAAGTGAAGTCTGTCGATAGGTAACTTCCCCCTGTCGACAGCCGTTGGTTTTTATTCCAGAAATGACTTAAAGTTCATCCTAAAAACTCTAATCATGGAATCTATGGACCAAGGCATGATTTATATCAATTAGAAGAATCTAATTGTAGTTTTCACAGTGATTTGTAAGCTAAACAAGTAAGATGAAACATGAGGTTTGCAATCCATACTTGCTTAACTAGAAACTAAACATGGCGTAGTACTAATAGTAGAGCCTTGATAGCAATGGTTCAATAGAAGATTCCTACATGATGAACACTAAACCACAAAATGTTTCATGGATCTAAATCAAAGCTTGAAGTACCAAACAACTGAACCGAAGTCTTCATACTATTCTAAAGATAATTGAGACTTCTACAAAACTCTATAGCATGAACATGGATCAAGGGTGGAAGAAGAAGATAGAAAACAATCTTTAGAGTGGAACAAGGTTGTTCCTCTCCCGTTAAGAACGTGTTTACCAAAACTGAAAGAAAAATAGAATAGCTTCAGGTATATCATCTTGTATGCTTATCAAGAGATTTTTCTTATCATGTGGGGAGGACAGAACCGAATCAATGGGAGATGAATCCTACCTTGCTAAACAAGTGAACTTCCGCGTGATCTCGATGAAAGAGCCTAACCCAGTAAAAGAAAATTAACTCTTTCCCAAAGTAAATAACTTGCTAGCAACGGCAGTAGCTTCAACAACAAGTTGATTCCAAGGTAGAAATAGCTATAGTTGCAGCAAGAGCAGAAACCGAAATAGTTGCAGAAGCTATGAAGCTAGGAACTCCAGTAACTCCTCCAGCAGCACTTCTAGCAGCAAGAAGTAGGGAAGACAAGAACATGGGCAAGTACAAAGGGTGTAGAAAGGTGTGTGCGAAGGGAGGGGAGTGGCTTTTATAGACCACATAACTCCTCATGCAGAGGGCACGTCGACCATGAGGTGTCATGATAAAAACCCTTTGGTTTTCACCTCAACACGTAGCTCATGCAGGTCTCCTATGGTTTACACGTAGTTACCCATGGTTTTAACCTTATCCTAATGTGTGCTGGCCCCCTCAAGGCCTCACACGTAAGCTCCAGGAAAAACCCAGAAATTGGTCACCGTAAATGACCCTTAATTCAGCTGGCCCAATAATCCCTATGTAAAGGTGTTCAAACGACGTCCGTTTGTGTTGAAATTTCAACCATAGCCTAATGTGATGGTTTTATAAATTATGGTGATTTTAGTTTAATTTTTAGAATTTATTTTACAGTAGGTGAAAAATCACCCAGAAAATGGTCGCGTCGGCTAAATCTCAAAATCCCGTCGTCAAAAATTTCGGATAATTACATATTTGATATCACTACATTTTTTCTAAAAATTATGGTGTTCTCATATTTCATTTTCGTTACAATTTTTCGGTGTCGCCCTGTCGGAGTGCGCACGACTGAAAGTGATACCTGGGTATGATAAAGTGTCTTAAACACACCCTAAATATCTCAATGTAATTCTCATTAGTTTACATAAACATGAATTTATAAGTAAATCACGATATTTAAAATTTGAGGGTATTACAGAAAATACGTCAATTCTTGAGGTCATTTCGGACTTCTGAAGATACGTCAATTCTTGAGGTCAGCTCGGACCTCTATGACTGTTGAAGATATGTCAATTCTAGAGGTCAGCTCGGACCTCTATGACTACTGAAGATACATCAATTCTTGAGGTCAGCTCGGACCTCTATGACTACTGAAAATACGTCAATTCTTGAGGTCAGCTTGGACCTCTATGACTAAAGTGATGTGGGGAAGACCTTACTGACCTTTAGTAGCGTTTCCCACAGACGGCGTCAATGTTACTGTAAGCGTAACATGGGTCGGCTCAGGCCGAGGTGACATCTGAAGTGCTTCTTGCCGAAGAGTGAGCCGAGACGACCAAGCCGATGAATCCCATCTGAGACGCGCTTGGCCGACGTGTGACGCTGGTTTCGAGCTCTCGAACTGACCTGCAAAGCCCGCCGAGAGGTCTCGGCAGGGAGACATTCCGACGCTCTTGTCAGTCGCTAGCCGAGCAAAATGACCTAGCTTGGGGTAGAATAGCGTACTTTTGCCTGTGTTGTATCTGCCTCTTATATAGTGTTAGGACATCCTCGTGTCAGTTGGACGACCCTGCCAATCACGCCGGGGTTTCCTTGATCGATGCCGGATTGGAAGTTGCCACCGTCTTGCCAGGTCCTCGTGACTGTGATCTTAATAGCCATAGTTATTAGTCCGTAAACTTCGGATCTTACCTCATCTGCCTCGTCAACCACGTGAGCTCCTCCTTGGGACACGCGAGCCTGTTGGTCACCAGGTCAGCTATGTCCGAACTGATGGAGTTTCTGGCCGAGCTTAGGAAGATGAACCGAGGTGTAAAGCCGACGATGCCCCCGACCTGACCCGTCGGATAGCTTAATGTTCTGCCTGAGATGTGGGACGTCTGTCTGTCTTTCACTGGGGGCGGCCGACCTCTAAGGCAGCCGACCTACTGGGATGTTCCCTTATCACTTACTATGGTTTTACCTTTTGAGTTTATAGATAATTTATTGGATAGCCGATATCAATTCCGATTTCGACTATTTTTTTAATTATGATTCCAATTCCGATAATTTATTGAAATATACAATACCGTTTTCGATAAGCTATCAGTATCAATTTTTAATTTCGAAACCGATAAGAATTATCGGAATCAAGTCGAAATATCAATATATCGAATTCTGTTTGCAGTCCTAGTTTTGGTGTTTCAAACCATTAAATGACCATGGGCTAAGCAAAGGATGAACCGAGCAAAGGGAAAGGTGAATTGGAGGAAAATACATTTCGTTCTGGTGTTTCAGATCAATAAATGACCATGGGCTAAGCAAAAGGTGAACCAGACAAAAGGAAGGATGAACTGGATGAAAAATTGGAAGTGTCTCTTTTAGTATATAAATTGTAGATAGTTATAGATTGATTCTTAATAGAGATTGAGAGGGAGAAACATACATAAGAGATATTTATTGCGAGAAGGATATCACAATAAAATTGAGTTGGATTGTAAGAGAATGCTTTTATTGGTTGAGAACTCCTAACAAGATTTTTGGTACTTAATTACTTTCTTATATTCCACTTCCATTTTATTACAACACCCTGCTCATGATAAATTTTTTTCAACATGCAACCCACTTCCTTTATAAAATGCTTTCTTTTTTTCAACTGTTAAATGATGACATGACGTGTATTTATTTGGTGGTATCAAAGTTTGTATGTAAAATGGACGTTAGCAAACCAGTTTCTAGTTTAGTGTACTACACATGCACAAGTGGGAGTTAGCTTTCGTGCTCGAGTATGAGCTACTGCTCAGCTGTGTCAAGGACTGCGCAGGGGATACTTGTGGTTGTGGTAGAAGACGTAGTGGTCTTAGAGCTGGCAGCACTGTTTGACGAAACAGCAAGGGTTCTTGATGAAGAGGTCGCCGTCTGTCACAAGGTCTGGGACCCGATCGGGCCGTAGTTGATCACCGGCATGCGGGCCGGAAGCGGTGGCGGCGAGGTCTCGAAGTTTAGGGCCGCCGCTACCTGCCGCATTGACGGCCTCAAGTTGGGGTGGGGGTTGGCACACCACAGCCCCACCTCCAACAGCCGCTCCATCTCCGCCGCGTTGAAGTTGGCTCCCAGCCTCCCGTCCGCCGCGTCCAGCAGCGTTTGCTGTCCGTACAGGACCCAGACCCATTCCACCAGCGTCATCACCTCCTCTTCCTCGGCGATGGTGTGTCCGGGGAAGATGGGTTTCCTGCCGGACGCAATCTCCAACGCTACCACCCCGAAGCTGTACACGTCGGACTCCTTGCCGGCCTTCCCGCCGATGCCGCATTCCGGCGCGAGGTAGCCCCAGGTCCCCGCGGGTACCGTCGTGTGCATGTCCAGCCCGTGGGCGACGAGCCGCGCCAGACCGAAGTCGCCGAGCTTCGCATTGAAGTCAGCGTCCAGCATCACGTTGCTGGACTTCACGTCCCGGTGCACCACGCACTGCTCGTACCCTTCGTGAAGGTAAAGCAACGCGGAGGCGAGCCCTCGGGCGATGCTGCACCTCGTCGGCCACGGAATAAGCGGCGCTTTTCCGAAGAGGTGGGTGTCGAGGCTGCCGTGGGGGAGGTACTCGTACACGAGGAGGAGATCGTTCCCGTCGTGGCACCACCCGGCCAGCTGCACCAGGTTCCGGTGGCGCAGGCGGCTGATGATATTGACCTCGGCGAGATACTCCTTCTTACCTTGCCTGGAGTCTCTGGCCACCCTCTTGATGGCCACATCCGAGCCCAGTTCTCTGAGGAATCCTTTATACACCTCTCCAAAGCCTCCTCTCCCGAGTTTCATGTCGGGCGCGAAGTTTCTGGTGGCACGGGCGAGCTCACGGTACGGGAACATCTTGGGCCCCCTTGCCTCGCTGATCTCGCCGTCGTGAATCGCTGCTGCTCCCCCTTCACCTCTCCGTCCTGTACTGGCTATGGTCTTCTTTTGTCGTAAGATAAACCAGGTGAGCCCACTCATGGCAGCCAAGAAACCCAACCCAGAGATCAGGCCGGCCAGTAACCCAACATTAACCCCGTTAGTATCTCTCCTGGAAAAGACTGGCGCCGCAGATGGTGCAGCTGCTGGTACTTCGGGTGTGCTGTTCCCGCTGCCGGTCGGTTGCCTCATAGGGGAGTCGAAGCTCCAGGAAAGGATCCTATGGATCTCGATATTGGCCCCAGTGCTGGCCGAGAAGCCGACTGTGACCCACTCCGGCAGCACCCGCCTGAGGTCCACTGCATAATCCAAGCCTTGTTCCCTCCCATTATCGCCGGAGAAATGTGCAATTAGCCGGATGGCATGGGCGTCGTAGGAGATAGTTGCTCTAACAGAGGAGTTTTGCCACCGACCAAACATAGCCCAGGGAGCGGTGACATTGGAGACGGCGGACCCGACGTTGATTCCGATATGGACGCCTTCCGGGTCCCTAGAGTTCTTGTATGTGTCGAATTCCACGGCGACAATCTGGCGGCCGGGAGCCACGGCGGCGCTGTCGTTGAACAGGCCGAGCGCGCCGCCGTGCCTCCCGGTGGCCAACGCGGACCCGTTCGGCGCGAGGAAGAAGGCGAGGCCGTCACCCGGATATAGGCCCTGCACCCCCAGCGTGCCCACATAGAAGGAGAATGTGGTGGTGAAGCCCGTGAGGTTCCCGGTGGCGGCATCCCACAGCCGCACAGGGTGCGAGTAGACTGCCCAACCACGGCTGTTGGTCTGGTTCCTGGTGAGTTCGATGGCGGCGTCCATGGAGGCCGCGGCGTCGCCCTGGTAGGTGATGTTGGCCGTGTTGCTGGGGGAAAAATTGGGAAAGTTGAACGAAACGGCGGCGCTCGCGGGGGACAAAAGGAGGAGGCCAAGGAGCTGGGAGCAGAGTAGCAACGCATCCGCGCTCATGGCGCCTCTAGACAGGAAGGCCCGGCTCCGACAATGCATGGTTTGGCGTCGTTGGGAGGGGGGAGGAGAGGGCAGGCGATAAAACGCAGGCGATCGACTCCACCTGCTTGCGGAAATGCCCCGGAAGGGCCTCCAGCGGACGCCTAGTCCCGGCCGTTGACCGTACGAATGCCGGGCAACTTTGACTTGTGTCTTCAGGGTCAAACTTGAGTTCGACCCCGGGGGGGGGGGGTTCCTATACGCGGCCGTCGGACCCTTCGGATCGAGCGGTCGTCGGAGTAAAGGACTCTGATCTGGACGGCAGGCAGCTCCCTTCACAATAAAAAATGGGTGCAACTACGACGGGCTCTACCTCGTCCGGTTGGCCGAGGTTTCCAGAACACGCGTCGAGGCCAAGGAAACCACGTGCGCTCCCACGAGGTCACGAAGCTACGATACGCGGGTAGGCCGCACAGCGACCCGCTCAACTCTTCATGGTTTTATTAGCTCGAAGGAAGTGGCTGTGAAAGTGTCAAGTGTGAAAAGCTAACGAAAGCCATGTACGTCCTCACGCGTCGGCGAATCCACTCTCTGTTTTTGTTCACAGGTCTGTTTTCTGCCCTTTGAAACCAGGGACGGGTGGTTAAGGTCTTTATATTTGTCTATGGTCTGATCAATGATAACTTTGGACAACAATATACATTCGTTATACGTACATAATATCACTTCCGGCAATCATTTAAAAATCTGAAGACAATGATATGCATTGTGTTGCTGTTAATCTCCTGTGTCGGCCTCAGCCCGAGATGATTAGAGTTGAAAAATCTGCGTCGTCGATAAAAGTGTTGTTCAATGATCAATCTGCTGGTGAGACTTGCAAGACTATAGAATGGTTTCGATGGGGAGATATTTCGACATTTAAATTAATAACAGATTGAGAAGAGTGATAGAGTGTGCATATCTATGAGTGTCCAATCTATCTCATATATGAATAGTGGGCTGAACAATCTTGAACCGTCGATTATTCTTGTAAATTTCACACCACGATCTCATAACCGTCGCACTTTATCAACTAAATCATGATCTTAATGATTGCCATTAAAAGGTGCACAATCCACAACACAAGCCAAAATGATATGATAAGTTCCTATATGATATTGTACACTCCTCCAAAAGTGCTATAGATATCTAAAACGTTTTCCCAGCTCAGGTACTTTATATGGGCCACATGAAGTTGCCCCAAGCTACGCCTGATGAGGCATAGCTTCTGAAGCTAGGGATGAGCTTTGGGCGAGATTTGATAAGTTCTCAACGTAATCAACATATACTTGTTTGTGAAAAGCACATATATACTATTAGAAACCACCATATTCTGATATATATTATTAGAAATTTGATTTTATCATTTATACTAGTCCAAATTTGGTAGAAATTAAAAAATCATCAGGTATATCCTATTGATCGCCAAAATTTAAGGAATATTATGTTAACACATAGATAAATTAAATTGTCAAATGCAACGAAAATGTCTTTATCTAACATCAAAGAGAGATAAAGAAGCAGGTGAAGTGCTGTTTTCATAGGATTTTAAAGCGAGGGATAATTAGTCATTTCGTGTTACTACCCCAACATGGTTGGAGTGATCGACATGCATAATTCAATGGTAGGGACATATATATTATGCAATACAATTAAAGACAAAGTTTATAAGAAGTCAAGATTTTTAGTATATACGAGATTTAACGTATTCCAAAGACATATTTTTTTCCTATTTATTTTGAATCTTCTAAATATGTTGTCGTAGGACTGAGTCTTGTCAGTGGGGTGGGATGAAATTTTGAGTTTCGATCTTTATATAAATTTAGAAAACTTAATGTAAGATGAGTTTAATACAAAACTCCTCTCCACAAAACTCATCATGCGGTGTACTTAGAAGATCCCCATTCATAGTAATACATGCAACTAGCTTCTTCCATGATACGGTCCATACGGATGCCGCATAATTTCTTGGATTCCTTGTGCAGTCCTCACAAAGTGAGAAGCATCTAGTGGTGTAGCTGTTATACTCTCCAATTTTGTAGAACATATATTGACTCATGTCAATATGGTACATTGCAAATCTAGAATATCTACTCGAACACACACCACTCTTTTGGCCTTTTTCCCTTCTTCCTCTTCTACTCCTCTCAATTGATATGCAATCAAATTGGAGTGCTGCTATAAAAACAAGCACATGGGTTGGTGATGCATACAAATGGAAATCACTACAGGGGTACGTGGGAGCCCGGGATTGTCGTTCGCTCGAGCGAGATTGGCTTGTTGAGACATGAGTTGGTTTAGAAAGCGATTCTAGAGATAAATCTTTCGATGTTCAAGTCAGTTTAAACTCAAAAAAAAAAAATGCACAAGAGAAGAAAGAAAGGAGGTGAGGAAAGGACATATGCATTGACACTTGACACATGTAATCTCCTTATTCGCTTACTTACATTTGTATAGTTGTTGGTCTTCTTTTGAAATTAACTACCGTAGCTTATGAGGAATCCTTCTGGCTGATATGGAGCTAAATTCTTGGGCCTTCTTCTTCCCTTTCTGTTGTGACTATTGCCTGTTGGGTTTGGCTTTGGACGACTTGGGCTTGGACTATTGGGGCAGGCCTATCACTATTATCAAACGATTTAGTTATAAACTAAAAAAACTGAGCATTGTTTAGGACATTTTCCTAGTCACTTAACAGGGCAAGTTTATAGGAAAATTATATTAAAATGGGGGGTGAAATCTAAATAGTTGAATTAAGCATTCCTCCGGATATAGGTACAAATGCAAGCGAACTCGAGCATTCAAATAAAACATAAACTAAAGAAAACTGTTCAAGCAGACTGCTTGGATAAACATGAGTATTGCTGCAGCATCCAGCGAAACCTTACTGAAACAAGAGACACACACAAGTGTAAGGCAACACGTAAATCGGATAGAGGCGTAGTCCTGTTCCAATGGCCGTCTCTAGGCGCACGTCCGTGCCAGAGCCTGCCGTGGGCATGCACGTTAATTTGTAAACAGAAGACGCACGCAGTCGCGTTACTGTTGGATGGAACAGCAGAGGGATCCGACGACGAAGCCACCAGGTCATAGTTGATCTCCGGCATGCGCCGCCACTACCTGTAGCGGCGGCGACGGCCTCAAGTTGAAGTGTGGATTTGGCGCACCACACCGCCGCCTCCAACAGCCGCTCCATGTATCCCCTGCGACGAGGTTGGCTTCCAGATCACTCCCGTCTGCCGCGTCCAGCAGCGCTTGCTTGCCCGTACAACTGCCAGACCCACGCCACCAACACGATCGCCTCCTCTTCCTCTTCCGGCCCGGCAGCCACCGTGTCGATGGGCGTCTTGCCGCACGCGATCTCCGGCGCCACCAGCACCCCAAAGCTGTACACGTCTCACTCCATGCTGGCCTTCCCGCCCGTGCCGCACTCCGGCGCCAAGTAGCCCAAGGTGACCCTGCCGGCACCGTCATGCACTTTGAGCCGCGCCAGAACGAAGTCGCCTAGCATCGCGTTAGAGTTGGCGTCCAGCATCACGTTGCTGGATTTCACGTCCGCATCACGTTATTTATGTTTACATTTCATTTAAACTAAGTTATTTTAACTTTACAGGTTTTAATTTGTTTCATGTCGACATTGACATCTGTTAAGATTATTATTACATATTATGATGATTAAGTTGTCGCATTAATATTGTAAAAACTTTTGTGAGTAGGTAGATATTATTAAAAGATTGTTTGGTATGCATGTTTTAGTTTACCATAAATTTATTTTAATTATAATTTTTCTTTGGAGACATAACTATAAATGTATATCATCATAAACTCAAAATCTCCTCATAAACACTTTTTTCATATAAACTTATTATGAATTGTTTTATGATGAAGACTCTTTCTATAAATACGATTTGACATAAATTTATTTGTGTTTAAAAAAGCTCCAAACAAGAGTTAACGAAAATATGTTTACCACTAACATGTTTAATATAAATGTGTTAATGACAACGTATTCATATTTTTGTAAGTTATATCCAAATAGATCTTAAAATTATATTTTGTCAAGCCATATTGAACATACTTAAATCTAATTCAACATGTTGGCAGTGCTATCTTAAGAGGGATGTGAACTCAGTTTGTAGTTAGTGTCCAATGTGAAAAGTCAATTTGTGTTTGAAGATCTATTCAATCCAAGAGTTGAACTTAGATGTGGTAAATAGTGGGGTATTTACCTCCATTCTTGATGTAATTGAGCAAGATTTGGGTGCTATTCTTCTAATTATCTGGGTGTTACGTGTGTTTATCTCTTATCTCATAATTTGGACACAATGTCTAATATTTGTGAAATTGAATTACTTTGATATGATAAATAAAAATATTTAGTCTAGACATCTAAATTTACATTTGAATATAATATAATATGATATGACATGATATTATATATGGTCTATCATTGTTAAGATCATATGAATGAAATTGATCTATTTTGATTACCACTTCTTTGTTAATTATTTGGAATCAATAATTATATAAATATGAATGTGTTAGTTATTTCCGACTATGTGAGTTATATTTTATTGCTTATGTTTAAAGTATATATAAATTCATATTAAACTCGTAATTATTATGTGATTTGAAAATTTTCATTTTTATATTATATGTTTAGAATGTGAGTAATTCATATTAACTCATATTTAACACATGATTTAGATGTTTAATATTATATAGTAAGCATGTATTGGTTTTGAATTTGTCTATTGGGTCTTGGTACTCCTACTTTAGTTAGCAGCTAAGTTTGGCTAGATATAATTAGATGTTGAAGGGTAAGCATCATTTAGAAATTTGTTAAGATGTATTTGTAGATCCTGATGAAATACTCTTCTAATAAAATCTGATATGTTGTTCTACTCCCTTCATTTGCAAAGATTTTGTTAGGTCTATCTCTGTTTCGGTTAGAGACCTACTTATAAGTTAGAACAAGGGCAGGTGCTTGACTTAATCAATCATAAAATCAAAATATAACAAAAACCATGCATGGTGTAGGGTTGTATAGTTATGTTACAGTTTCTATATATTTATCCCATCAATACAAATTCTTAAAAATGAGACAAAATAATAATCATATATGTTATAGGATCTCGTACGAATTATCTTACCTCAAACTCATCAAAATTCTTCCGAATTAATAGATTTTTTTTGACACAAAATTTGAGAAGCCCATGGGTCTCTTGCTACAGTAGCATTCCTTCTTGCGACGAAACTCCTCCTTGTTGCTTGGAAATGCTGTAGATCTCTCCTTTAAAATCCTCTAACAAAGCTTCAAACCAACAATCATTGAATATATATAGGTCTATGGCCTATGGGGTGAAAGCCTAAACCCTACTATTGTAATATCTTCTAAAGAATCTGAATGAGATTTGAACTTCTAAAAGGAAATAAGGACAAATAGTAATAGTGGACTCTACTATCTTGTCCCAACTCTAACTTAGAGGTTAGCTTCCTATACCCATACTTGGCCTTCTCTTCTTAAAAAATCTTATCATCATTAAATTTCAATTTTAGGCTCTTTCTAAATTCAACTAATGTATGATTCGAATTCTAATTATTAATGAGATTTCCTTTTTAACCCTACATATAGCAATGTATTACCCATGAATTAAATAATCTAAATATAGAAGTATAATTTACTTATAGCTAACATATATCACTATTATTTTAAATCTTATTTGGCATGTAAAGATTCATAATAATGACTCAAATTAATTATTTAAATTGTTAATCATAACACTTTCCCTTCGCCAATTCTCTCTCTCTCTCTCTCTCCTCTCTCTCTCTCTCTCTCTCCTCTTCTTCATTGGAGATATTTTAGAAAATTCGTCTCTTATTTAACAATACTATTATGGTGATAGCAAAAATTCCTAAAATTCTAAAGCTAACTAATCATAGGAATATAATTGATAAAATTTTCCGATTTTAGAGATATAAAATATAATATATAGATTTCAGAACTACAGCCTCCAATACAATATATTCCAAGGGTTTTCCTAGTATAACACAATCTCTGAACTTGTGACAGTATTCTTAAGTTAAAACAATGTTATACTTTCTAAACAAATTACCCACTATCTAAATAATATTATTTTCTCGTGATGGATCACTAAACACAAAATAGTTATATGTAGTGGCTGAAGAATCGTTCTGTATACAGTATTATTGCAAAAATTATGTGTATAACATTTCTTATTTAAGAAGACTACTCAGCATTCTCCATATCCCGGCAAAAGATATATATATATATATTATATATATATATATATATATATTTCGTTACGAGAAATATCTAGTGCACATCTTGCTGTGACAACTATTTAGATTTTCATCATTGTAAAAGTAAAAGTCTCTCCAAAACTATTATCCTTACCTTTTGAAGCTAAAAACTCAAGACATGATAAATGTTATTTTCTCTCTATCTCTCCTCTCTCTTAAAATATGTTTTTTAAAAATTTATTTTTCACTTTTTTGTTTGAGAAATAGAATGAAAAAAAGAGATCCCAATGATTCAAATTTAAAATCAAAATTTTCACCGTTGTTTGTCAACGTTGCTTAAAATTGACACATCTAATAAGAGTGTGCCATCTCACTACCCTTTAGGTTTAAGAAAATAGAAATGAGGAAGACATTAAGTACCTCAAATTGAAGTGGCGCAAATTTATTGAGTCTATCTATCTTAATACACATCTTTTGATATATATTGAATATTAGAAAAAGACTTAATACATATCAAATAATGTACACAAAATGAACACATCTATTGAAAATATGCCACTTTAGGGATATGAGTATTTAATATATCTCACATCCCAAAATTTTCAACGGCACACGTTCATTAGATGTGTCCATTTTATGCACATTATTTAATATGTACTAAATATTTTCCTATTATATAAGTAAAGATGCATCATATCATTGTCCAGCAGCATCCAACAACAAATCAAACGGCACACTACGAAAATCTATGCACCTCGACTTCTTGCGGAACTCACCACGCCATGGCCCATGGAGCGAGAACTCCAAAGATAGATAGTGCCTTACTGGGCCCCACGCCGGCCCTTTTGCAGTGGTCAACTTTCCGAGTCATTCGAGGTCCAACCCAACCCAAGTCCAGGACGAGGCCCGTAGGCCCATTTCGATTTCGTCGTGTTCGTCGCGGCCATCCGAAGGCCCATTTCGATTTCGTCGTGTTCGTCGCGGCCACCGAGCCGCACTCAGCAGCTCGCCCCGCGAGTCCCAGAAGTCGTTACGTGTCCTTTCGACAGACAAAAAGATCGCAAGGTGTGGGTCCCACAGCCGTTTGTCCCGGCCCTCGACGTGTCGACCGGCAAAAATCTCCCGCTTCCCTTTCGAGACCGGACGGACTCCGGCAGCCCCGACTAGGTACCCCGTCTTGAACCGTCCGTCGAGGGACCACCGCGGCTTGGGGGAAGCCGGAAGGTGGGGGGAGTGGATGGAAGGAAGGCCGCGCGCGCGTTCTAATGGCACCTGCTGACGTGTCCGTGGGACTCCCACGTGACGTGATCCAAAAATGAGGACCTTGTAAACAACCAAAAAAAAAAAAACCTAGAAAGATTAAAAAACCTCCTTTTACATGTACTTTAAGATGTGTATTAAGTTAGATATATTTATTAAGATTATGTCTCACCTAGAAAGATTTTAAAAAACTCCTTTACATGTGGCACAATTTTAGTAAATATTTTTAATTTAGTATGTATTTTTGATGTACACTAAATATTTCTAATTATTTGAGGGATGCTCTAACCAGAGAAAGCTACACTAAAAGATACCAAATGAAGTCTAAATTAAGGGTGCCCTCAGGAGTCAAAAGGGAGAGAGAGAGATCAGAGGAAGCAACATCAAAGGGAGGGGATGGAAACTTTGGCAACAACAAGTCCCTTCAATGAAATCGTCGGAGGAGAGAATCGTTCGTAGACTCTTGCGAAAAACTAGGGTTCAGAGCATCCAGGAAGCAGAGAGGCCCTCCCTAACATTTTGTACTTTTAAGTGGACATTTGTCACCCCTAATATGAATGAAAAATATTTAGTGCTCGGCCAAAATGTTCAGTTGCATGTACTCGCTAATACAAGCAAGTGTGAATTTTGTTGTCATATCATTTAATACTCGATTAAAACGTTCGGTTGCCAGTGCTCACTGACACAAGTAGGTGTAGATTCCACTACTAACATGACAGCATGACACAACGCTTTATATCTAAATACACGCAACCGAATACTTCCCGAGCCGAGCACTAAACATTTCTTCGATATGAATGGGTGAACTAATGATTGGATGTTCTAAAAAAAAATGATTGGATAGTTTTTGTGATAGATATTTTTCAAGTTACTCTTTATTTAGACATACAAAAATAATCTGGGTTAATTAATGGTTTATCTTTATGGCCGACCATGCGACATGTCACGGACCGGGTTACTTATGTCCAATAAAGCTCCATATTCAGATCCCCCTCCCGCGAACGGACCGAAGTATCGCAAGGGATATCTCACACACGTGTCCAGTAAGAGTATAAAAGACAACTATATAGTATAAAACACAAGAAAGTACATGTACTTATATATGTTCACAAATTTGTACAACTGTCCCATTACATTAATACATGTCCAATTTAAAAAGAGTACAACTACCAGGGGCATACCCCGAGGGGGCACAAGCTCACACAATACTAACTACTACACTACTGCTGGTAGTACAAGTCTGACACAACGCCGTTACAAGCTAAACACACGGCAAGCCCTGAAAAGAACTGTAGGGGAGTGAGCCTCAACGAGTCACAGGCTCAGTAGGGGCCACCCAAACCTCAACAACCAAATAGAAGAGACCTCAACCCAGAGGGTCTCACTGAAACACCATAGCCAAACCATTTCATGCTCACATCATACAATAAATAACAATTAAACATAATCATGATAATAAACATAAAGTCATCGGAAGGAAAATGGAACTATATGACTAATATAATATCATTAGTCAGCCCAACTACTAAAGTGTCTAAACCACGGTCTCACTGGCACACTGCTACAACAACTGGTTGCCTAAGCTATAAGCCACACAGGTAAGTCACTGCCTAGGCTGCAAGCTTCCCAGGCGAACCTTAACCACGTGGGTACTAGGACAGCCAACCATAGTGCGGGTCCATTAAACCACAAACTACGATATTTCAGAAGCTACACACACCAGGTAACATGATTGGCTACAGCGGGCCAATCCATCACATACTAAAACCATAATCGAAAGCTTACCTAAAGAAAGGTGAAACATCACAAGTGGAAGGTCCCATCACATGACCTCCACGGAGCACAGCTCCACTAAACCACAATACGCCTAGGCCACCAGTCTCATCAGCAAATTACCCACAATGGTAACAGGATTGGCAACCACAAGCCATCCACCCCACAGCAAACCATAAACGGAGACTTACTTAAAAACAAATAAAATACAACAGGTGGCAAGTCAAACCACAAGACTTCCATAACATTCAAGTACCCAAAAGGTTGGTACACAATGTACCACCACAAAACTGTAAAATAACCTACAAAGGATATAGGTACCTGCTACCTCAAGGTACCACAACACTAATATCTTTACGAAGGGTACAAATAGGTGATAAACACCACACAAAACCACAACTATATTGTGCCATCATTTAGGCACAACGTTACAGGTGAAACCTCAACCGGCAAGTCACAAAAACCACAACTCAGTCACAACTGTGCCAACACCAGGGCACACCTCGAACGGGTCAAACCTCGACCACGAGTCACAAACTCACGAACCACAGCCAGTGGCAAAGCACGAGTCGGAAAGGAAACGACGCCACCACACGGGAACGGTCTACTGGCTGATTAGACCAGTATCCAACATGGACAACACAACACAAGAACAACCTCTCAGCCTCGCAGTCACGGATGAAAGTCCAACTGCCGCTCCACGAGAACAAGTCAACAACTGTGGAGACCAACCAACACCACACCTGCAGACACACAGCTGCAAGTCCATGCCTCCTAAAGTGAGGCACTGGAAAATAGGACTAGCTGGGGACCAGTGTCGACTACTGGTGTCCGTACCCCCAACTACGAGCGCGCTACAAGCGACAAAAGAATAAACTCTAGGAAGTCGCTGTCCCAATGCCGTCTTTCCCTCAGCCGGACGTACAACTCAAACTCAGGAGTGAGGGTGTCCAGGAAGATGACACAGACCTCGGCGGTACCACACTGTATGGGGACAAACCCCGAGCACAACAAACACACGTGCCTGGCTCACAAAGAACCTGGGGTACCCGACTAGAGAGGCATTTCGGAATAGGCGCCGACCACCACACTCGACTAGCACAAACCACAACACTTATACGTTTATTACAAACAACGATACACGTGTGAGGAATAGCTTGTCCTGGTCACTCGTGACCTACAAGTTAGTCTACACAAACATATATATGAACCATATTAAAAATAATGCCACGACCTGTCATTGGTCACATAGTGACCTTTACTGCCATACTAGGCACAATACACTAACACTCATACTTTATTACTTATCCATTTAGGATGTTTACAAGAGATTCTAAAGGATCAGGCTAGGTTCCAACGTGAACCTCATTGCCACAACACCACGGATTAATCATAATAATTAAGACATAGTAAACACAATGTTACACGATGTGCCATGCACATATAAACTACATGCACAACATCTAAACCACTTAGACCCCACATGTATAATGCACCATGACTAGTGTACTACACATTAACAATGTAAGCAATATATCCAACACATGGATAACATGCACACATATATATTACACATTAATCACGTAAAGCATGCCCATCTCGTGAGCAACACGCTCTATAAGCGTAACAAGTGTGCTGGCTCTCATCTGTCATTGCCACGACACACACAACCACGTAACATGTACAATAAGAAAAACCTCATGACACACTGCGCTAATACCTGCACAGATTGGCGGTAGTATCGATTGCCGTCCATTGGTTATAAACAGCAGCATCCCTGCCATTAATATCAAATAAACTTGATATTAACAGCTAGGCATCTGGCCGTTAATCTCCGACTGAAGAACCTAACGTCAATCGATGTTGACGCTAAGATCTTCAGCTCCCAGGTATACAAAACACACAGACCGGCCCAAGGCCAATCATACGGGCAACTTAGTCCTATAAACAATAAGAAAACAAGGGAAACACTTCCCCTTACATCTGAATACTATAATTAAACTAAAGAAACAAAATCCAACGCTTGGATCGATCAAACCAACCAATTTCCCCGGCATGGAGAATCTTTTCCCAAAAACTCAATTACATACGATCTATGCAACAAAGCATGTCAAATTAACCAGGAGAGATCAGAGGGTCCAGTCCCTACCTCAAAAATGCAATTAAACCTCGATAGAACCTCAAATTACACCGAACCCCCCAGGAGCTTCCCGCGAACACCGCCCTCCAATCCATCATTCCCCGCCTGATCTGCCGTTGTTGCGCGCATCACGGCCTTCTCACGTGCTCCCGTCAACCGCCGGAAGTAGTGAAGAAGCACAAAGGTGAAGGTGGGGGAAGAGGAGAGGAGAAAATGGGGAAAGAAGAAGGCTCGGGTTCTCCTCAAAACACAGGCGCCTCAGGTTAACGTCAACCTCTGCGCCGCTGACCAAAACCGCCACGACTAGGCGTCCACAACATTCGCTGCCAAGTTCAACAGTCGACGTCTACATCGATGGACGCCAAGAACATGTTAACGGCAACACCATTGCCGCCAACACACATTAAACGACACACACCTGGACGCCAACCCACTGTTGATGTCCAGCGCACTGAACACCACACAGATCCATTACCAACCCTGGTAAGGATCTAATAAGAAACACACAACACAAGTCGCACTGGTCAAGGTGTGACCACCATACGCTAAACCGCGATCCACGAAGATCCGAAAAATGCGCGACGTTACACACATCTTTAAAAAGGTTTTTTTTAATATAAATTATTGTTATATTAAACATTACAAATTCAATTATGAGACTACAGTGAAAAAATGGAAGCACACAGAAGTTGCTCATTAATTAAGATCTTCTACTATACATTTTAAGTTTTTGGTATAAAAAATGGATACAAAGAGAGAGGTCTGAATAACAAATGATATTGCTGGGTTGTTTAGCAATAAAATTTTCTCTCGCCGACAAAAAGAAGAGAAGGAAGTCGATGTGAAGCAAGTTTCGTGGGGATCGACCGTACTGCATCTCTATGGCACAGTACAGTATTATACTGTACTGCTAAAATACGGTGAGAAAGATGCATGTTTGATATATGTATTGTTTATTTGTGACTAGATCAATACAGAAAATGGGCAAACTTCAAAACAAGTTGAAAGAAACATAAGAACATCACATAGAGAGACTGAAAAATATAAGAAACTCAATTTAACTATCCATGCCAACCCAACATGATCATCTAGTGTTCATCAAACATCATATGCAAACATACCAAAATTATCTCTTACACATACACAAACATATTGAGGATGCAATCATCATTTGTTACAAACTAAATGCAATTCTCATATCATCGTCTTCATTGTTCCTTAACTTCTACATTTACAAGAACAATTTAGTGTGTCATTACTACTTTTAAAAATCATTCAAAATAGTTCACATGTCACATAATAATAGTTAAGAATGATTACATGTAGTGTTCTCATTCATTTGTATAACATCAATTCATATAAAGGAAATGAAATGGTTAAGTTACCCAATGTGACATCTTTCTTTGTATGGTTCTATCTTCTTCTCCAACTCTTCTTCTGGCCATCTGTATGAAAATTTTGAAATTAAGATCATGTTCTTTAACATATAAATACATATATGTAACAAGAAATAAATTTTCTTAATCATCTTCATCATTTTGAGTGTGTATGTCTACAAAACCCTCGTAGTAGGGGGTATAACTTCCACCCCCAAACAATCTCACATTATATGTGCTCTCCATAAAGTGCAAAAAATTAGCATAAGACATGTAATTCGGATACATTTCTTCATACATACGCTAATATTATATATATTTATATGTTCCTTGGCGCACTATTATAGGCCCTGGTGGTGGAATGATCGGAACTTATATGTACGAACCACGAACCCCATATTGGTATCTAGAGGTATAATGGCCACCATATCCATGATGGTGTGCATATGGATCCAGTTATGTGTGCCCTGAAAAGAAACTGACCTTCACTGCCCGGCCTCAGATGATGTGTCCTCCTGTGTGCTCAATCTCTCAAAATCAGATAAAATACCTTGATAACTACTACTATCTACAAGCTCTATGTGCTGCCCTTTATCATCTGCTTCCCACCTTCTCTGTGACATTTGTGGAGCATCGTGATCTATACCGTCTTGGGTAACATGCGTGAACTCAGTCTCACCTGTAAAGTGCATGTTCCCACCACCACTATTGCACCACCACCACCACCATTGTCACCACCTCCACTACCACCACCACCACCACTGACAGGTGTATGAGATGGAGAAGAAAGATTTGAAGAGTCATCTCCCATAATCTATCTCTGAGATGGCTTGAATGATGAAAGAGTCACATATGAGTCATTCACTGTAGTGTCATCTACAATGTCAAGAGGATCTTATTACTGCATGCTTTTCTTTTGCCTGAAACTAAAAATCTTCGTTGTCCATCTAGATTTCTTCGGTGGCCCTCCTTGTGAAGTGTCTTTCTTCCTTTGTTGTTTTGAACTAGTTGACCAACCAATAGATGCTTGCGAGAAGATTATGTCATTAGAAGCAACATAAACAAATAAAATGTATGAGGTATTATAAATTAACATTTATCATCTGAGTTTGAGATGAACCACAATGGTGTGTAGAAGATGACACGCTTGGACAATCGATAACTTCACTATATCCTGCACTCTTGCCTCCTGCCAAGTGTTTCTTTAAACGAGAGACACCTCCCCCACAAAACTGCATGGAACAATACTTGTATTGAAACCAATGCCTATTCCCCTGAAGTAGTCACCCATGTTGCCACCCAATATCATCACTTTGTCCTCGTGGAGAGATCTATAATGTTACAACAATCACATCAGAGAATACTATTAACATACATTAACAAGTTGACATAAATATAAACCATCAAAATTAAACATAATCGTCATGCAATAAGCACTAAAAAATAGCATATGAGATTATAATATGTCTAATTATCAATTAATCAACATTAATGAACGTGCACTCTCATGCACTTAAATGATCACTCTCTGGTGTTATAATATTTCTACACCAAAATAAACATGTTATCATAAACCATAAATTAAAAAAAATAAATTAAAAATCAAATTTATTCATGAAGAACCCTAAGCCATCCCTAAAATGGAATGGATCTCTAGATTTTCTTCTTCCAAATAACTATTAAATATTTATATCGAAGCTTTCAACCTAAATCTTCCTTGTAAATGAAAGAAAAAAAGTAGATCTAGAGTATGATACATATCTTGAAGATGAAGACTTCCCTTAAAAAAACTTTCAAACTTAAGTTGGGAAGGGTGAAGGTCCTCTACTTGAGGCTCAAATCTTGAAAAAATAAAAAATAAAACAAATGACATGAAAATGGTGAGGGAGAAGGGAGGAGGAAGAAGAACATACCAGTGTTGGGAGAGGACACGCCTCGAGTTGGGAGGGATTTGGGAGACATTAGCTTTAAGAAAGGAAAAAGGGGGAAAGGGGTGGGGGAGCGGGTTGGTGGGGCCGATCGAACCCCTTCGGTCTGGTCGGATCTCTTACTGTACTGGTTCGGAAAGTATCGATCCGAGCCGTCTCGCAACGTGCTGCGACAGCACGTGACGGGTCATCAGCATGGGGTGACCCGACTGTGCCAGAGCTTGTTGGAGCCCTAGCATGGCGCTGTACTTCCGTGCCGCCGCGTGCCAACCGGAATGTGAAGATTTCAACTTTTAAAGCACAAAAGATGCACAATAAAATGTAATTGCACATCATTTTTCATAATAAAATGGGTGTTAGTAATGCCTGCATCAAAGTTTACACGAATTTTGAAGTGATAAAAATGAGCAATTCGGAAATGCTTACTGTGAGACATGGACTGATACGAATTATTTAGAAAACAATTCTATTAATTGAGAAAGAGAAGAAAGAAGAGTCTTCTGGAACCCTAAGTCAATAAGATTATTTTCTAAGCAATTCATGTCAATTTTATTGTCAACTTTATTGTAAGAAGTATCTTGAAATAAATATTTCTTAATAAAAATACTTTTTAATACAGTGTCTGACATTATCAATATTATTTTAATTATTTGACTCATATTAGAGTAATTTTCTAAACCATTAGTTTCTCGATGACATGTTGTTCAGACCATAGAAAAGATATATCATTATAATATTCGTAAGGGTGTGAAGTATCGTTGCAACTTGAGACCCACACCGCAGCGGAACATGCAACTTTTTTTTTTCTAGCAGCTAGTTGGTCTAGTCTTTGAATTTGTATAGCAAAGTTCTAGATTATATTCTCTTACAAGTGGATGTGAGTTTCGTTGTCATGATATCCTCCATTAAATCGGCCGAGCAAGTGTTCAATTGAGCTTAAGTCTTTCTCGAGAAAAATATAGATAGGTGTAAAGAAACTATACTTTCTACTATGAAAAGGTAACTATACTTTCTCCAAGGTGGCAATAACAGTACACCCGACCAAATAATGAGCTCCCTCTGTGTCTCCGTGTGTCAAGTTTTGTGCACGTAGTCACTCCTAAGATATATTTATAGAAACCCATCCAATAATCTCTTAGATTGTATTTAATATTTGAATAAATTAAAGATATAGTGAAGATATTAACTTCAAAATTTTAGAGATATCCTCATTCTATCTTCAGTATATCCAAATATCAAACATAGATAGATTGGAGATAGAGTGAAATTATCTTCAAAATTTTGAAATTAATTTTAAAATTTTTAGTATAATCTTGTAGAGGTATTCTTTAGTCCCACATTGAAAGATAGTGAGAACAAGTGTGTGCTTATCAGCAAGAGCCTCACCTCTTCTCCCAAGAAGATCCTTTTAAAAGACAAAACCCCAAACATGAGGACAATATCTCTTGGGAGGCACACTTAAATCACGTCTCTTCATTGACGCCGTCTGTGAGAACGAACGAGAGGCCATGCGCCCTACTCGAACGTCTCATCTTCATGAGACCCGCACATCCTTATTCTCACTGGAGAGCTGTGTAGAGATATTCTTTAGTCTCATTCTATTCTCAATCCATTCAAATACCAAACATATTCTTAGTTCCGTTAGGTTAGGATTGACTCCTATCTCCACAATTTACATTTGAATGGTATATGTACAAACTTAAATACAAAGTAATATATCTAAAGTTTTGATCTTCCAGAAGAACCCTTCTTACACTGAGAGGTGAAGAATTGTTTTTCCTTCAGTATAATCGAGAAGAGCAGATGCCCCAAAGTGCGTGGTCATGCCACCGAGATGTTATACTCATAACAAAAGTGGGATCTCTCACTGTAAAACATATGATTCTCTTGCAAATAGCTAACATCGAATTGTTTAGAATTCTCCCATTTCTACGTCCCGTACACCGCCTTCTGAAGGTTCCGCTTGTGCCGTAAGCGGAGAATTCGCGCAATCCACATCATAATGTTCGAAAATTTCCATGCCCACAAGAATAGTCCGTAGATTAAATGTGGAGTATTATTCTCTGAAAAACCCCTCTCACAATCTTACAAACCCTAGAACCCCATTTTTCCCTTTCAAATATCTATGCCCACAGAGAGCATGAAGACACCATCATGACTCATGAGCTGTGGCCAGAGGACGAATGGACAAAGGCAAGGCTAAGAAGCACCCTCACTTGCCCCCGGATGATAGGGTGATGTTATTTGGGACCCTTCACAGTTGCAACTTAGAGAGAACCTCACGTTTTTGGGTGTACTTGATGACAACTTACCAAACAGCCCCGTAATTGATATTTCTGTCTTACTAACACAACGTCTAAACGTTGCCATCATGCATGTCTCCTTGTTTGACGTCACCCCCTTTCGGCCATTAAGCGAAGGAAAATGACTTCCACCCGTCCGCGTGGCTACGTCAGCACGGATGAACGGGTCGTTCGTTGCGAGCCCCCCACCCCCCCCCCCCCCCCCCCCGAGAGTTATATTTGTGGATGGCCGACTGTCCGCACTGACGCAACCGCACGGATAAGCAGTAACGAACTCTCAGGAAGGAAAAAAGGGGACCGGGTTAATCCTAAGAAAAAGTCATCCGAGTGAACCCACATTGTAAATTAAAAAGAAAAAGAAAAATAAAAATTATATATACTCCTACAAATCTATCTATATTTTTGGAATCTTCATATTATATTTTAGGTATTTTTTAAAAAAGAGTCATCATTTATATCTTATGGCTAGCAATCCGTCAAAATAATAGAAGGATTATTTTGTTACTATGTGAATATAATTATTAAATAAAAGATGAAAGTATTAAAATATTTATTTCCAAAAGATGAGAAAGAGAAAGAGATGACTGAATGGAGTTGACTAAATAGAGTTGATGTTGAGTATTTAGGAGAGAGAGAGAGAGGAGGGGAGCAAGGGAGAAAGTTGTACAATTTTTTTTTTTTAGAGTTGTAGAAAACAAGTTAGTTTAATTATCCTCTTAACTCAATTATATAATACAATATATAAATTTTAAGGATATATATTTGAATAATATATATATATATATTTTTCATAAAAAAAGAAGGATGACAGATGGCCACCTGTCTACGGGGCTTTTAAATGTGTGACCGTGAGAAGTCACCACTTCCGTCCAACCTCAAGAATACCTGTTTTTGTTGTCTTTGATGAATCCAATGATGGAAAAAGAGTGTAGGAGTCAAGTTGTCACTGACGTTTTACTATTGGGACTTGGATTTTTTTATGTACTTCTTTCTTAATTAGGTGTATGTTTAATATTTAATTCTTTTGGATGAGTCTAAAAATTTGGCGCCTTTTGATAACCTAATAAGTCATCAATGATTTTTATTTGATAAATGAAATTATCAAGACTAATAACTTTATCATATTTGAGAGGATGAAATAGAATTATTAAGATTTATCAGTATTTATTAATAATAAAATTTTGATAAATTATTTGTGTTATCAATCACTCTCATTAATTAATAGACTTGATAACTAGCAATTATCAGGAATTAGAAGCCCTTGATTTATATTGACCGGTTTATATGTTGGAAAAAATTTAAAATGGTTCTTTAGTCGATTTTAAGTGTTCGATATTTCTCATATTTAAATTTATGGTCCTTTTGACATAACAATCAAATGGTATACCTCCAAAAATTTTGTGCAGAAAAGGAGAAGATTTTTAATGTGGTTAAGCGATCACTGATGATAATACTTAGTACATATTTAAATGCGTGAGAAAAATTAATGTCTTAACATACTGCCATGTGGTTGATGTATATATAGATAAAAAGAGTTAAGATAAGATATGAGAGGATAACTATGTGGATCAATCACTCTTATTGTGAATTAATGACATGAATATATATATATATATGTTTATCACATTATCTTTTTATGCATATCTGTATATACAACTAATATTATTAATTAAATATGTGTTCTCTTAATATGGGGGAGATATGGACAAGTGAGTTCAGCATTCTGTAACTTTCAGATCTCGAATGTTGGGTCTAGGTGTCAACTTGACCCTTTAGAAGGCAAGTAGCCAACCACATCCATGTAGTGCGTAGGCCAATGTTAATTTGTTGAAGGCGTGCATGAGTGCCCAATGTTCATCGGCTCAGGGGTCTGAATGCAGCTTATTAGGGAGACATGTTTAGGTCATGGTCTCTAGCTCCAGTGGCGGAGCCACCTTAAGGTTAGTGGGGTCCGGTGACTCTATTGGATTGAAATGTTTTCATTAGTAATGTAGAGTTTCACCATTAATGACCCTATTGGATCAAGAAAATATATCTAAAGATGCACCTACTGAATGAAAATTCTAGATCCGTCACTGTCTAGTCCAATCCCATTCTTGATAATCATGGTCTGTCACTAGACCACATTATGATGGTTCAACCTTATATAAGTATGACCCCCTCCGACTGTCCCTCAATTTTCTCTCCCTCCGTGCTCTCTTCGTTCACCTCTTTCTCTTCCTTCGGAGGTTGATGGTGGGTCAAGGACATGGGTGGCGGCGACGTGGTGGTGATGTAGACATGGTGGAGACAATAAAGAGGAGGTGAACAACCTAGAAGAAGACCTCCATAAGTTAGTTGCACCATTGTGGAGGTAGCGTGATGTTCCTCTACTCTGTGGTGATGGGTTTTTGTGTCATGCACCATTTAAAAGCTTCATACATAGCAACCATGGGGGATGTAAGGCCATTTTCATAGCTTCCATGGTGATATCTTGTTGTGTGAGTGTGTGCATTGCTAGCACATCTTTCTCTTTCCCTTCACTATTTTTCATGGTGTTCTTGGCATTTGTGGGTCTAGACTCTAGAGTGGCCATGTCTAGGAGAGCTAGGTCACTTCCTATGCATTGGGAAAGAACATGGCATACTTAGTGTTGCATTCTAAACACGGTCATGAATTATTACCAAGTCAGGTCACAGTTGGCTTGGGGGATGCGCCCTAAACTTGGCTTGCCTGGCAACCACATTCCCAATCTGTCTTAGGTAGTTCTAGTGAAGAAACTTGTCATGTGGTCATGCGTGGCCAGTTATTCAGGGTTTAGTTAGTTGGAGATTGGCCTCCTATTTTTGTTATGTCTGATTGGGTGAGATACTTGTCTGTTTTGCCATCTATGCTTGAATGGGGGGTGAGGGGGTTCTGATCGTGACCAAGTTGCACCCTATGGAGGCGATGCTTTTAGGATCTTGAACATGGCCCAAACAAGTGTTTCTCTCCTATTTGGTGATCTCCAATCTATGCCATGTAATGTCTTGAAAGGTGTCATTTAAATTGTGGATTGATAGTTGTTGTATGCAAACTACATTAAAGGTATGTGTACATGTTAATCACCTCCAAAGTCTAAGATACATGCTCTGCACATATCTTTGATGATGATTAATTCTCTTTGTTTGTCCATTAATTTGATGGTGAAATGTTGTACTGAAGTTCAATCTAGCACCCGAATTATATACAATTCATTCCAAGGACGGGACGAGGTAGGTTGCCGCATTCTTGGTTTGACTTTTTCTGGTTTCTAGTTGACCACCACATGTTTCTATTCGACCACTGATAAATGTGACATAGGTGGTCGTCACGTTATGGTCTCGACCATTTGGGCAAGCAATTTGGGCATATATGAATCCCCTTTGATGGTTCTCTCTCTCACTCTCGCCATTCTCCCCCACCCCCCTATTCGAGTTCTCTCTCTTCCTCTCCTCTAACGGCTGATGATGGGAGATGGATGAGGCGGTGATGGTGTAATGCTTAACAATGGTTTTGTGGTAATGGTATGAGGTGGAGATCACGAGGAGGTGGTGGCCAACCTATGGGAAGAGTCCAATGAGTTGATTTTGTCATTTTGGAGGTAGGGTGATGATCCCACTTCCCTCTAATCATGGTTTCTCACTAAATACTTTGCAAAAATGCATGTTTAAGTGAAAGATCAAGTGGTTTACTGCATTTTTGGGCTAGAAGCGTCATGTGACGGGTGTGTGAAGTGTTCCTAGTGTTTCTAATGAGTTAGATTGTGATTAAAGAGGTTTCCATAATGTCTGTTGATCGTGGATTGATTTCCCCTTCTTCTATTGCACACCCCTCCAGATGTTTTGATGATTAACCAAACTAATGAATGATTAAAGAAAGTAATGCTCATTGAGACCTATCATGATTAATGTTTGCTTACTGGAATATCTATGATTCATGATGCACAAAAACATAATCGGCTATTTCATCAATAGGTTATAAAATAACCAGTTAATCTGCTAAACAGATTAACTGATTATTTCCTGGTCATAATCAAAATAATTAGTTATTATGTGTTCATACAGAAATGATTAACAGTCACTTACATGTCTATAAGATATTCATTTTTGGTAAAAGCAAGCTCGTATCACAAATATGGCATTCAACGTTCGTTCAACTGGAAGGGTTGATTTGACTATAATAAGTGTCAACAAAAAGATATCACATTTCTATTGTTTAATTCAAATTGCAAAAAGGTACTTTACACGTGTCAAGCATTTGAACGCAAAGAAGACTTGTTTACTGTTTATTCTCACGAAGAAAATCAGGCATGACCATTGGTCTATCTAGATAAGATCTTCTCTTTACAGGTCCATTTAATGTGTGATACAGACTGTACGAGGTTTTACACCAAATAGGAAAGCACGGACCAAAAAAGTGTCTTCTGCACATTTCCATTTGCGTATCATGAGAAGACTCAACAGCTACCTCTCCTATGCTGTATCTAACGTACATCTGCATGAGAGATAATGGATAGAAGATGGGTTATGTGTATAGAACCCAGTGCCATAGATTATAACAGAAAACATAGAAAGCGTAAAAGAAAATCGATAAAAAAAGGAATGGAGAGCATAGAAAAATATACTATGAGAAAATTCAAGTTTCAGAGAGCGCCAAAAAGTTTTGAAGCTCCAGCATTCAAAGGTGTCCATCCCTCTTGCACACTGTATCAGATTTCTCATTGAAGAGGGGCTCTCTCACAGTAAAAGAGAAGATATTGCTGCTCAGCTCCTATGCATTCAAGAGTTTCCACGCTGAGCATTCAAAAGTCCATCATCGTTTTGCTACAAGCGACATTCCTTCTAAGGGCTTCTTTTACTGCGCTTCATCTGTGCCATTTCTGTCTAAATTGTAGACATTCCTTCAGGCACTCTTTACTCTTGTTAAAGAGTTATTCCACCTGTGTCTGGTGAAGACATGTGCTCAGGCATATTGTTCCACCCTAGTGAAGGTCTATGGAAGGTGTGTAATTCCATCTGGTAAGGGTGAAGACCTGAGGTGTTCAAGGTGTATTGAGGACCAACTGGAAGTCTATATCCAGTGGTGATATATTGGCTAAGATAGCAGATATCTCAAGGGTGTTCACCTTGAGGACTAGATGCAGGAGTTGAGCTTGGTCAACTCCGAACCAAGATAAATAGTCGTGTAGTGGGTGCTTTTCTATATGATCATTGCACGATGGTTAATCTTTCTGACCCTTGCATTTAATTATCAGTCTTTACTCAAATTCATCTTGAGCATTACATGAAAGCTTGATAAAGCTAATATTTTGCTAAAACAACGAATATATTTTAATATTACGATTAGGACATATTCACCTCCCTCTAGGTCTCTATAGCTTGGGCAACATCTTCCTCTTCACATTTTAAGTCTACTTTGGATGATTTCTGTAGCGGCCTTGGATATGTGTGTCCGAGAAGGCTCCATATCTAAATCTGCATCTCGTACGTGAACATATTGTAGTCTCACAAGGGATATCATACATACGTGTCCAGTAAGAATATAAAAGGTAACCACACAAGTATGAAGATGCACGATAAAATACATGATCTTATACACATTCATATAATTACATTATCTCAATACATTATTACATATCCAAAAGAAAAGTACAAGAGCCTGGAGCATATCTCGAGGTGTACAACAAGAGCAAAGCTCACACTACTGCTGGTGGTACGAGTCTGTCTCTAAGAAACCACGCCACTAAAACACCTGAAAGGGGGGTGTAGGTGTCACGCCCCGATATTTAGCAGCGGAATAAATACCGGGGGACGTGAACGATACAAACAGACGTATCACAATTGAATAGCGCAGAGTCACGATTGAACAAAAGAACACATTTGAGACTATAAGATGGTCATCCAAATATATATTTTATTCCACTTTAGTCAACTAATTACAACCTTACATGGAGAGAATCAACTGAAAAGAGTTCCCCATTCAATAAAACTTCTAGAAAAGTTCACTATTACATAGACTACTCAATTGTCTATTTCTAAATTGTCAACTACTCATATAGCGGGTGCTCATCACTCTTGCCCGGCCCCATCGGACTCCACTGGTTCTTCATCACTTCCTGAAAAAATGGCAAGATGATAGGGTGAGCGACTAGCTCAGTAGGATTTACATCTCAATATTGTGCGGGCACTAGTATACATGATTAACATTTTAAATAGGCAGATGCACATGAATGATGACAATGTATACAAACAACAATTGAATAGCAGAATAGAACGAATATCATATCAGATCAAATGTCGAGTTGCATATACAATTAACAGATATTTCAAGAGTAGAATCGTATCAAAAGAGATTGGCCATATTCAGATAGATATCATGTGTTCACATGATCAGACGTATCATATCAAATCTTATCATATCAGATCAAATCAAACTTATCATATCAAACGAAGGCACAATTTTCACAACTCTTGCTTATTTGTTTGTGCTATACCAAGCACCAGAAGTCCTACTCCTGCGGTTAATAAGTACGTTGGGGCGCTCCTCCCCAGGACCGGACCAGGCCCCTATTACACAGGCATTGGATCAAATTTGGACCGGAGTCCCACGTTGTGCCGAACAAACAGATTCATATTATGGTCACAGAGTTTCAATAACAGCTCGTAGTAAAAGGAACATGATCATTCATAGAGTCAAGGTATGACAAACAGCTCAGGAGAACAAGGCAAGATAACGATGTATCTTATGTTTCATAATTCATTAATGTCTTGACATGAGGATGTTTCTAAAGACAGATCATATGCAGAACATGTGCTCTCAATTTCCCCAAGCAGGGTGTGCCTATTCGCGCAAATGTGTAAGTGACGAGTCACGGATCTTCCTAGCATGTATGCATATGGACAAATAGTTAATGGAACACCGGAAAGCATGAAACTAATGAAACTCATATGCAAATCATGACATTAACACCACTAACAAGTCCATACTAACATGTATTCATCCTCATATTCACATCATATGCTTATCTTATCAGTTGACAATAGGTAAGATCACAAGATAATCCAATGAACATAAGGACAATCAAAATTATCCATTAGAATCATATTCATATCATTACCATTTTTCAATAGGTTGATTCCTTTTAGGTCCATGCATACTATATAACATCATGCACATGCTAGTAGATATCATGAAATGATCAGACCCAAAATATGTAATTTTTTGTAAGGGTAGTGTCGACACAATGCCTCAACACAAGGCAAAATAATGCAGAACTGGTCAAGTAGTGTCGACACTAGAACAAGTAGTGTCGACACCATGCTTCAAATACAAGGCAAAATGATCAAGTAGTGTCGACACTAGATCAAGTAGTGTCGACACTAGAGACAGCTTCTACAATTTGATCAAATACGGTCTCTAATCCTGAAAAAACATGTGAAGAACATAAAGCTAAGTGCAGCCCGAAATCACTGTATCATGCAGAGACTCTCTTACCATACTTATAACTCTCTAACGAAAGACTTTTGAACAAAATGTCAAACATAAAAGATGATCGTAACTTCAAGTAGAAGAACTTTCATGAAGGAAGTTTGGGCTAATTCGGTATAACATCACATACAAAATAAGAAGAACGGGAAACGCCCTAACTGTGCGCGACTTAGGGAAAACTACGAATATGCAATGTATACTCCATGAAAACTTGTCAAACCAAGTGCAAATGAACCCAGACTCAAGGATCTACATGATGGTGTTGGTTTTATTTAATCTTGGCCTGAGAACACCTACCTTTAAATGCTAAGAACTCCCTGCAGATTTCTGGGTTGATGCAGAGCGAGGTTGAGGAAGACCACGTTTTCCCCAGCTGTTCTCCACTTCCCCAGCGCTCCAAACTTGCTGCTCACGACCCAAACTTGTTGCTAAACTTTCCCCAAGAGTTTAAGGACGAGTTCTTATAGATTTAGGGTGTAGTTATGAGTCCTAACGGGACTAGGAAAGGAGGCTGCGAATTCTGCTTCCTTCTTTCCAAAATCTGGGATTCTCACCCAAAGGAGGTAGCAACGGTTTAGGAAACCACCAATTGGGGTTGGGTTCGGTTTTGGCTTACCTTGCATGACTAATTACCTTAATTTTAACCTAACTTGCCCTTTCTAATTATGGCATAATTACATACACAAATTTCTAGGTAATTTCCTGTCCCAATTTATTTTATATCCTTAGGCCAAATGTGCTCCATTGGCCCAATCTTGTTAATGGGTCATTAACACATGGTGTTGGAAGTCTCTCCAATATGTTTATTTAATTTATCCTCCTTTATTTCCAAAATTTTTAAATCACTAAATTTTCAGGGTGTTACATCCTCCCCCACTAAAAAAAAATTTGGTCCCCAAATTTACACGTAATGGTGTAGTTCGTACCTGAGAATAGTTCTGGGTGGTTTTTCTTCATTCTTTCCTCTGTTTCCCAGGTAGCATTGGTAACTCCCTCTCGACTCCATTGGACCTTCACCATAGGTATGGTACGATTCTGAGTCGTTGAATCTTCGATCCAACAGTTTGATCGGCTTCTCTTCATAAGTCAGGTCCTCCTGAATCTCCAAGTCCTCATGGTTGATTACATGGTCGGCATTGAATAAGTACTTCCTCAGCATGGATATGTGGAACACGTTATGCACGTTCTCCAGCTGTGGAGGTAGTGCAAGTCTATATGCCACCTGACCAATCCTTTCCAGGATTTCAAATGGCCCTATGAATCTGGGACTTAGTTTTCCTTTGATCCCAAATCTTTGTATTTCCCTTGAAGGCGAGACCTTCAAGAAAACATGTTCGCCAACTTGAAATTCTAGTTCTCTCCTTCTCTTGTCTGCATAACTCTTCTGCCTAGATTGTGCTATCTTTAGACGTTCCCGGACAATTTGAACCTTTCTGACAGTCGCCTCAATTAAGTCGGGTCCAACCCATTGGTTCTCCCCAACCTCTTCCCAGCAAAGGGGTGATCTGCAACTCCTGCCATATAAGGCTTCAAACGGAGCCATCTTGATACTTTCCTGATAGCTGTTGTTATATGCAAACTCCATCAGGTACAACTGATCATCCCATCGACCTCTAAAATCTAGCACCAGAGCACGAAGCATATCTTCCACAATTTGATTGGTCCTTTCGGTTTGTCCATCGATCTGAGGATGGAAAGCAGTACTAAAGTTCAGTTTAGTACCCATTGCTGCTTGCAATTCCTTCCAGAAGTGTGAAGTAAATCTAGGGTCCCGATCCGATATTATGTTAGATGGAACCCCATGCAATCTGACTACTTCCTTAACATATAGTGCAGCCAATACATCCACTGACCAGGTACTCTTGATCGGCAAGAAGTGAGCCGACTTAGTCAATCGATCAACTATTACCCATATTGCATCCATACCACCTCTAGTCTTGGGCAATCCCATGATAAAGTCCATACCGATGCTATCCCATTTCCATTCCGGGATTTCTAGTGGTAGCAGTCCACCAGCTGTACGGAAATGCTCAGCCTTGACTTTCATGCATGTTAAACAGTATGACACATGATCGGCCACATCCCTCTTCATGTTTGGCCACCAGTACGACCTTTTCAAGTCTTGGTACATCTTTGTTGATCCAGGATGAATTGTGTACTTGGACTGGTGAGCTTCATTTAATAACCTCTTATTGAGTTCTCCATGATCAGGGACACATGTTCTACCTCGGAATAGTAATCTTCCTTCAGCTGATAGAGTAAAGTCAGGTCTTTGCTCTAGCTTCTCCCTGATCTCAACTAAGAATGGATCATCTCCTTGTTTCTCCTTGATTTCGGTCAGTAGATCGGATTGTATCTGGAGATTGGACAGCATTACTTGTTTTTCCTTCTTTTCACGTTTATGTTCAAGCTTGCAAATTGCTCTAGTAACTTCCATTCGCCCAGCATCATACTAGCTAGCATAGCTCCTGGTTGTCTACTTAGAGCGTCTGCCACTACATTGGCTTTCCCAGGGTGATATTGAATGGAAAAGTCAAAGTCTTTAAGGTACTCTAACCACCTTCTTTGTCTCATGTTAAGCTCCTTCTGTGAGAATAAATATTTCAAGCTCTTGTGGTCAGAAAAGACTTTAAATTGCTCACCATAGATATAATGCCTTCAAATCTTCAAGGCGAATACTACAGCTGCTAACTCCAGGTCATGAACCGGGTAGTTCACTTCGTGGATCTTCAACTGTCTTGAGGCATAAGCTATTACTTTCCCTTGTTGCATTAAGACGCATCCCAGACCTGTTCCAGAAGCATCTGAATAAATTTCAAATCCTCCCTCTTCAGTGGGTAAGGCGAGGACATGAGTAGTAGTCAGACACTTCTTCAAGTTGTTAAAGCTTCCTTCACATTCATCGGTCCACACAAACGGATTTTCCTTCCGGGTCAGCTTGGTCAATGGCACTGCAATCTTTGAGAAATCCTTTATAAACCTTCGATAATATCCCGCCAATCCTAGAAAGCTCCTGATCTCTGTGACGCTTGTCGGTCTTTCCCATTTTAGTACAGCCTCGACCTTTGATGGATCAACAGCGATACCATCCTTGGTTACCACATGCCCTAAAAAGGATACCTCCTCAAGCCAGAATTCACACTTACTTAGCTTGGCATATAATTTATTCTCCCTTAAAATCTGTAATGAAATCCTCAAATGTTCCTCATGCTCTTCCTTTATCTTGGAATAGATCAATATATCATCGATGAATACCACCACAAATTTGTCAAGATATGGACGATAAATGCTATTCATCAACTGCATGAAAACTGCAGAGGCATTTGTTAGTCCGAAAGGCATAACAATAAATTCATAATGCCCATACCTGCTTCGGAAGGCTGTCTTGTGAATGTCTTCTCCTTTGATCCTCAATTGATGATAACCGGATCTGAGATCTATTTTAGAGAAGTATCTAGCTCTAGATAATTGATCAAACAACTCATCAATCCTTGGCAGAGGGTATTTGTTCTTGATAGTTAACTGGTTTAGTTGTTTGTAATCTATACATAGCCTCATCGACCCATCTTTCTTCTTGACGAAGAGGACAGGTGCACCCCATGGTGATGTGATTGGTCGGATGAAACCCTTCTCTAACAGTTCCATCAGTTGCTCTTTTAATTCCTTCAGTTCTGCGGAGGACATTCTATATGGTGCCCTAGATACCGGTGCTGCTCCAGGGACCAACTCGATGGTAAAATCGACCTCTCGCTCAGGAGGAATTCCTGGCAAGTCTTCGGGAAAAACATCAGCGTATTCGCTGACAACATGGATGTCCTCCACTTTGACTTCCTTCTTTGTGATGACCACAACAGCAAGAAAGGCCATACAACCTTTCCTCATCATCCTTTTGGCTTGTAGTGCGGAGATAAGTGACAATCTCCTGCGGTTTCTATCCCCTGTGAACACTAGTTTTGGGTAATGGCTAAAGGTTACCCGACTTCTCCAGCAGTTGATACTAGCCCCATGTGTAAGGTTTCATATAGAGCGCAGCGGAAACGCGAATCCCTCAGGTAGATATCGTTGCTGGTGGTCGGATCGAACAAAAACAGAGAAACCACGCACAGGCAGATCTCATCTTTACCTTTGCGGGGTTGTGTAACTCCCGAATCCGGGGAGGAGGTGGCACAGGAGGCGCTGGTGCTTCAAGCCATTCAAGTGTCCGGCCTCTAGACGTATCCACGCGAGCTCTGGACGCAGACGGGATCTCCTCGTTCTCCACGCGTCTCCCGGATCTCAACTCCACCATGTGTAGGAGAGAGGAGAGAGAGGATGGGGGGCGCCCTGGGAGAGAGAGAGGAGGGGGCGGCCAGGTTAAGCCTGGAGCTTGGCCCAGGGTTTAACTCTCAGCGTATATTTATAGACACCGCGGTTTTTCACAAAAACCCAGTCATTGTCTATAAAGAACACCTTGCCCAGTCTGCTCGGAACTCTTATGCGTGTGACCCTCTAGGCCTAACTGCTAGTCCAGTTTTCAGCCCATTAAGCTCAATAACTCTTTATTGACTTATGGTAATTAATTAACATCTCATATTAATTAATTACACAATCAATTATTGTCTCACGATAATTGACCGGGCTTCCAATCAAGTTGGGTGCCAAGCAACACCACTTGATCCTGGAAAGCATTGGGGTTCAGCAACCCATTCAAGGAACCTTTTGTATCATCAGTTACCACATGACTTTAATCCTTCGCTCGTACAATGCTCCCGAGTGCACTTAGGGTATGGTCAACTGTCAAACCCTAATGTGTGTACTCACTTGGTTTAGATGCCACATAACAATATCAGAAAACTCCTTTTCTGATAAGTAGTCTTGCCCTGGCCAGGGACTATCAGGCATCCTTCCGTAGAGCATTCACTCTCCTATTACCGAGAGCGAGCGATCCCATATTGACCACACAATCACCTTCGAAGGTATTCCGCTAGATCCGATCACTTAACTGATTAAGACCTCATGGCTAGAGATCTATAAGTCAAGGTCAAAACCCAGAAGTCCACCAACAAGGTGTCCTTGGTGTCTCAGGTCTAAGGACCAATCACGCCACTGTGACAATGAATCTAGCTGGTTGACAGTTAGGTAACATTACCATCCAGCGATTCATAACGGATCAGTTCAGTGAACTCATTCTCCAATGAGCACCTACAGATTCACCTTAGTGTCTCCACACAAGTGACTATGAGACCAGTCGCCCTCATCATATGAGCAGGTGCAACCTATACTAGTCTAACCGGATATTCAATGTCCTTCTTGAATATCCTCCGACTAGGAAAAATTAAGAATATACGTTTAAAGGATATTAATCTCATTGTTATGATCTCATCATAATTATATCCATTGCGTATATTCATGGACTTCATAATGAACGATAAACGAATTACACATAATGAATATAAAAGCCTTATTATTATTATCAAAGAACAAGATTGTACAAGTTATGATTGGCTTGAGGACACCCATAACTAACAATCTCCCACTTAGACTAAAGCCAAGCACCTTTATGTCTTAAACCCATAGACTCTAGGTGGCGCTCAAACACAATTTGAGACAGAGGCTTTGTCAATGGATCTGCAATGTTGTCGACTGAAGGAACTCTTTCCACCAATACATCTCCTCTAGTGATTATCTCCTGATCAGTGAAATCGCCTCAGAATGTGCTTCGACTTCTGATGAGACCGCGGCTCTTTCGCTTGCGCAATGGCTCCATTGTTGTCACACAGCAATGGGATTGGATCAGAGTCACCTGGCACCACACCAAGGTCGGTGATGAACTTCTTCATCCACACTGCCATTCAGAAAGCGTTTTGCCTTCATCCTTTCTGTCCCAATTAAGTGAACAGCATATCGGGACAGACGAGAGAATTGGGCATCATACTCGGCCACATTGAGTCATCTCTGCTTCAAAGCCGCAAATTCGGATGCTTTCCACTCCTGGACCCTCTCAGAGAAGTACTTGGTGTTGAAGTGCTCAATGAACTGAGCCCATGTTAGTTGCTGACCATTCAGTGTTGCTTCTACCGACTCCCACCATGCCCTGACTTCCTTTTCCAATTGGAAAGTCGCCAGTAGTACTTTGTTCTGGTCCGTGCATTGCATGACCCTGAATATCCTTTCAATTTCCTTAACCCAGTGTTTAGCAACATCTGGGTCAGTACTCCCTCCAAACCTAGGCGGATCCATATTCCGAAAATTCCGATGGAGTTCACCGGCTCCGCGGTTACCTCCACCCTGGGTGGCTTGCAGGATAGCCTGAGTCAAGTTCTATATTGTTTGTTGCATGTCTCTAGCACGTTCAGCGGACATTGAGGTAATAAGTACCTTCAAGATATTAATATAAGTCAGTCATCTAAATATATCACATGTGACTCCTATTCCCATGGTTCTGCCCAAGCTCACATTAGGTACGACAGATTTTGACTCGTGTGATCTAGTTTCATCCTATGTTCCTATTCCCTTGGACCCTAAAGTTTAGGGCTTTGATACCAACTGTCACGCCCCGATATTTAGCAGCGGAATAAATACCGAGGGATGTGAACGATACAAACAGACGTATCACAGTTAAATAGCGCAGAGTCACGATTGAACAAAAGAACACATTTGAGACTATAAGATGGTCATCCAAAAATATACTTTATTCCATTTCAGTCAACTAATTACAACCTTACATGGAGAGAATCAAGTGAAAAGAGTTCCCCATTCAATAAAACTTCTAGAAAAGTTCACTATTACATAGACTACTCAATTGTCTATTTCTAAACTGTCAACTACTCATATAGCGGGTGCTCATCACTCTTGCCCGGCCCCATTGGACTCCACTGGTTCTTCATCACTTCCTGAAAAAGGGCAGGATGATAGAGTGAGCGAACTAGCTCAGTAGGATTTACATCTCAATATTGTGCGGGTACTAGTATACATGATTAACATTTTAAATAGGCAGATATGCACATGAATATGATGACAATGTATACAAAACTAACAGATTGAATATCAGAATAGAACGGATATCATATCAGATCAAATGTCGAGTTGCATATACAATTAACAGATATTTCAAGAGTAGAATCGTATCAAAAGAGATTGGCCATATTCAGACAGATATCATGCATTCACATGATCAGACGTATCATATCAAATCTTATCATATCAGATCAAATCAAACATATCATATCAAACGAAGGCACAATTTTCACAACTCTTGCTTATTTGTTTGTGCTATGCCAAGCACCAGAAGTCCATACTCCCGCAGTTAATAAGTACGTTGGGGCGCTCCTCTCCAGGACCGGACCAGGCCCCTATTGCACAGGCATTGGATCAAATTTGGACCGGAGTCCCACGTTGTGCCGAACAAACAGATTCATATTATGGCCACAGAGTTTCAATAACAGCTCGTAGTAAAAGGAACATGATCATTCATAGAGTCAAGGTATGACAAACAGCTCAAGAGAACAAGGCAAGATAACGATGTATCTTATGTTTCATAATTCATTAATGTCTTGACATGAGGATGTTTCTAAAGACAGATCATATGCAGAACATGTGCGCTCAATTTCCCCAAGAAGGGTGTGCCTATTCGTGTAAATGTGTAAGTGACGAGTCACAGATCTTCCTAGCATGTATGCATATGGACAAATAGTTAATGGAACACCGGAAAGCATGAAACTAATGAAACTCATATGCAAATCATGACATTAACACCACTAACAAGTCCATACTAACATGTATTCATCCCCATATTCACATCATATGCTTATCTTATCAGTTGACAATAGGTAAGATCACAAGATAATCCAATGAACATAAGGACAATCAAAATTATCCATTAGAATCATATTCATATCATTACCATTTTTCAATGGGTTGATTCATTTTAGGTCCATGCATACTATATAACATCATGCACATACTAGTAGACATCATGAAATGATCAGACCCAAAATATGTAATTTTTTGTAAGGGTAGTGTTGACACACCCCTTACTGGTGTCGACACAATGCCTCAAACACAAGGCAAAATAATGCAGAACTGGTCAAGTAGTGTCGACACTAGAACAAGTAGTGTCGACACAATGCTTCAAATACAAGGCAAAATGATCAAGTAGTGTCGACACTAGATCAAGTAGTGTCGACACTAGAGACAGCTTCCAGAAAACCTTCTGGCCAATATGGGACAGCGTGTCGACACTAGATCAGGTAGTGTCGACACTAGATCAACTCCCAGAAACTTTCTGGGTCAAACTGGGACAGTGTGTCGACACTAGATCAGGTAGTGTCGACACTAGAGAGCTTCCCAGAACACCTTCTGGGCTGTTTTGGGACAGTGTGTCGACACTAGATCAAGTAGTGTCGACACTAGTGGCCCTTCCAGAAAAAAAGATGAGTCAGGTGTAACCAGAAACCACGTCTCATGCAGCGATTCACTTTCCCCCCTTGTAACTCTCTAACGAATGACATTTAGATGAAATATTCAACACGAAAGATGACGAGGAATACTAGTAGAAGAACTTTTATGTTGGGGGTTTAATCAGATTAGGTCTCTAATCCCGAAAAAAACATGTGAATAACATAAAGCTAAGTGCAGCCCGAAATCACCGTATCATGCATAGACTCTCTTACCATGCTTATAACTCTCTAATGAAAGACTTTTGGACAAAATGTCCAACATAAAAGATGATCTTGACTTCAAGTAGAAGAATGTTCATGAAGGAAGTTTGGGCAAATTAGGTATAAAATCACATGAAAAATAAGAAGAATGGGAAAATCCCTAACTATGCGCGACTTAGGGAAAACTACGAATACGCAATGTATACTCCATGAAAACTTTTCAAACCAAGTGAAAATGAACCCAGACTCAAGGATCTACATGATGGTGTTGGTTTAATTTAATCTTGGCCCGAGAACACCTACCTTTAAATGCTAAGAACTCCCTGCAGATTTCTGGGTTGATGCAGAGCGAGGTTGAGGAAGACCACGTTTTCCCCAGCCATTCTCCACTTCCCCAGCGCTCCAAACTTGCTGCTCACGACCCAAACTTGTTGCTAAACCTTCCCCAAGAGTTTAAGGATGAGTTCTTATAGATTTAGGGTGTAGTTATGAGTCCTAACGGGACTAGGAAAGGAGGCTGCGAATTCTGCTTCCTTCTTTCCAAAATCTGGGATTCTCACCCAAAGGAGGTAGTAACGGTTTAGGAAACCACCAATTGGGGTTGGGTTCAGTTTTGGCTTACCTTGCATGACTAATTATCTTAATTTTAACTCTAACTTATCCTCTCTAATTATGGCATAATTACATACACGAATTTCTGGGTAATTTCCTGTCCCAATTTATTTTATATCCTTGGGTCAAATGTGCTCCATTGGCCCAATCTTGTTAATGGGTCATTAACACATGGTGTTGGAAGTCTCTCCAATATGTTTATTTAATTTATCCTCCTTTATTTCCAAAATTTTTAAATCACTAAATTTTCGGGGTGTTACAGTATGGGTGTGAGCCTTACAAAGTCACAAGATCAACATCGAAACTCCTCAAAACAATAATATATATAATCTACGTGTAATAGAATGAAACCCAAATAACATAATTCCATCATCAGCTCACATATGACAATTTAAATGAAATTCACAGAAAGCTAGAGCTTAAGCATGCTTTCTAACCAACACTAATAGACACTACATTAATCACAACTAAGTAGTTAATTACCCATGATAACCATAATTAACATAAGTATCAATAAATCCATAATTATTCAGAATACACCGACATTTAAAAGCTACTTAAACTAGACAGACATTAAATGTACACTGCTGAAGGGTAAGTAAAATCGTAGACCAACGGTACCAACGAAAGATACTTTATCAAGTTCCATTTCATATATTATGAAGTAAACCAACAAGCAGAGTTGGAAGGAACAACGCTAACAATCGGGTCATGACTACTATTTCATGACGTCAGTATTTGACTTGGACAAACCAACACAGGAAAACATCTCTCGGCCTCACAGCCGTGGATGAAAGGTCCAACTGCGGCTCCATCTCTACAAGTACAAGAGACTGTGGAGACCAACTAACATCACTTGCAGACAACCAAGCTCCATGTCTGACACACCTCTAAGGGTTCCAGGGCCCTTAGTGTGAGGTTGTGGCAACACGAAACTAGCTGGGGACTAGTACATCTACTGGGTCAGTCCCCCAACCACGAGCGTGATACAAGAGACCAAACAGAACGAACGCACATCACAAGTTGTTGCCCCACTTTCATATTTCCCTTAGCCAGACGAACTATTCGACAAACGAGTGAGGTTGTCTAGGAAGATGACACAGACCTCTACGGTACACAAGCACTGGGACAAACCCCGAACACAACGTATACGGCTCACAAAGAACCTAGGGTGCCCAACTAGAGATACATTCCAGATTAAGCTCTAGACTACCCAACTCGACTAACCATAACAACTCACGGCTAATCATTATTTGTTACTTAACAAACCTTTAAATCTTACACTCACAACCATTAATCTTACAATCATAAACAACCTTCACATTGCTTACATGAAAATATCTTACAAGATACACAATATCTTTACATTATCAATAAACTACTAAATTCCCTTAAATCCACATGTATATAACATCCACATCGCTTAAACACATTAAACTAGCAAGAAAATACTGAAATTGGGCCCCCATTGAACCCACATTACAATGCACCAAGCTAAACACTTCAGGAAGCAGAGCGCGACGGCTCGATAGGCCGCGTTCACTATGAGAAAGCGTCAAGGTAAGAGACTGCATTCTAAACGCATCCCTTCAACCCGTCCATTCTTAGATAGAACGCCAACCCTTACTGCTCAACTAGAAATATCATGAAACACATCATTTAACATCTTTAAACTTGTACAACTAAATTAACTCAACTAGAAACCACTTACAATATCATACCATAATTTTCATGCTTCAAACTAATTAAATAATGCCAATAAATGAGAAAGTCTCCCTACCAACACGAAGAACATGAAGAATGAAGCATGATCAACATTTTCATGCTCTGGACGCCTTCCTCGCATGGAAACTACGCCAAAAATTGAAGCTCCCGAGATGAAATTTCCAAACCACTTCTAGAAACTCTTTCCTCAGTCAAACAGAGCTCTCTTTGGTTGAAAAACATAACATAAAGCTTTCAGATTCAAGAATACATCATACTGAGAGGTCATGCTAACAAACACAACGCCACGCGATAGCCCAACATGTGCTACACATCGCACAACTGGACAAACTCTAGAATAGACGGCAATGAGATCATGACGTAGGTGGAGGCCACGTTAAGAATGTGTCGTACTCCCTCGTTGTATTCTCAAACAAAGAATCAGTGGACTACCTAGGCCAAAACTTCCAGCCCACAAGACCCACACAACACCCTAAAGCCCAAACCTTGGCTCAATGGCCACACATTGGCCTAAACACCATACCACCTTCATCAAATTTGAATCCAAATGATCACGACGTTACAATTTCTGAGCCAAAATGACCATTTTAGAAATCCGCACGACAACAAAAGTGGGCAACACTTACGGAAAGTCGGTTATGGTTTCAGTTTTCGTAAGTATATTAGCTTCTGTACTTACGGTTGTTATAAAATTTATTAATATTTTAATATAACATCTCCAACACCATAACTACACCATAAGAATAGGTTGTGCGATAAACGTAAAAAATTGAAAACCGTAAGTATAGACCCAAAAAATTTACTGGCGGTCTTCTCTCACACAAATCCCGCCTTTCTGAAAAGAAAACCCAAAAAAAACCTCGAGCCCCCGAACGGCCGTCCATCTCTCTCTCAAAAAAAAAACCCCCCGCGCTCTGCCGTCCCCCATCTCCTCCCCTGCGCTTTGTCGTCCCCCATCCCTCCCCTGCGTTCTGCGAGATTGAGGCCATCGCCACCGGTGAGATCACGCTACCAAATCCATTTTCCCCCCTCCCGATCGAAGTCCTAAATCCAAAATCTCCGCGCTGTGCCCATCCCGACGGCCACCCAGGCTACTTGCCACTTCGGCGCCCCTCCTACGACTCCGATGTGCGAGGAATGCTACTCCATCACCAACAATTTTCAGAGTTTGCACGAAGAGGTTTCTTACAGCAGGTGCCTCTCCCTCCCTCCTACCTTCTCCCTCTCCCCTCTCTCCCTTCTCTGTCTTTCTCTTTCTCACTATCTTCTCTCAACTGATCTCCTTTCGTCGGACCACCAGTCTGCCTCCACCATCTGTGGCCTCGGCCTCCATTCCCTCCATCGGCCATCCCATCCCGTTGAGCTTTAGCCTCACCAGTTAGAGCCCCCCACCCTATTGAGAGTTTCGTACCAGGAGTCAGTATTAGGCTCTTAGATGTCTGTATTTCCGCTAGTCTCCCCAATCGGCACCACTCTGCCTTCGTTGGCCTCCCCAGCCAGCGAAACTTTCCCCAGTCAGTATTAGGCTTTTTTTCCTCTTAATGTACTCCCCAGCTAGCATTTGTTGGCTTCTCCAACCCTCTCCATCCCCTCCTTCGAATCTAGTCCCCAACCAGCCTCTGTTGGCCTCCCAACCCTCCCCATCCCCTCCTTCGACTGTGTGAATTTTAGTTGACCATGTTTTCTCTTTATGTTTGTAGGCATCTCGCAGTGAAGCTCTTGTTTGAAGAAGCCATGAAGGTGCTGCAGAACAAACTGCAACTAAGTATGTATGACTTATAAGAATGATCATTATACATGTAGAAATCATTTTTGGGGACTTAAAATATTTTTTTATAATTTATTTTTGCCAATGAGTATATGATGAGAATTTTTTTTTGTAGAATAAAATAGTCATTAAGAAAATGGATTGGAGTTGGATGGACAAGCCAAGCCTCAAAGGAATATCTAGATGGAGTGGACTTGTTCATTGATTTTGCATGTGGTATTCTGATCCGTGTCACTATCAAGTGCCCTTGTGTTAATTGTGCATGTATGTGTAAATGGGACAAGAACATAGTTAGGAACATTTATACTCATGGTAGTCATCAACAGACAAAAAAATTTGGGAGTTTCATGGGCCTAATTTATCTTGCAGTAGGCCGACATCTCTAGATTCTGCATGTGAAGATGGTCCCAAAGGATGGTGGTATGCTTTCAATGTTGCGAGATGTATTTGGCTTGGAAAATAAAATATTATGGAAACATCTCTACCAATCAGAATAAAGAGGACTATGGTACATTTGAAAATCTACAGGAAGATTGAACAACCATTGTATCCAGGATGCAAGACTTTCAACAAACTATCATTTATATCCGATTGTTCAACATAAAATGTATGGGTAAAATGAGTAACAAATCCTTCAACATGCTATTGAAGTTGTTGAAAGAGCTCTTCCAGAAGGTGAGGTATTGCCAAGTACATTTATGAATTGAAAAAAATCATTAGTAAGTTGGGATACGGTTATCATAAAATTGATGCATGCCCAAATAATTGCATATATTAGAAGACTATGGAGTCTCATGAGCAATGTCCCAATGTGGAGAATCTAGATGGACTACAAGGGAAAAGAGTGGGTATAAAAAAAAAAAAAAGATAGCCAAGAGGTTCTTCGACACTTTCCCTTAATTCCAAGGTTGGAAAAGATTATATATGTGTAGAAATTTTCAGCAAACCTGAGATGGCATAGCGATGAGCGGCAAGAAGATGGTATATTGAGACATCCAGCTGATTCCCCTTGTTGGAAAGCTTTAGATGCCATAGATGATTTGGTTTGAAATCTCGAAATGTACGTTTAGGTTTGGCAAGTGATGGTTTCAATCCTTTTGGACAATGAGTACGAGTCATAGTACATGGCATTGTGTTATTGACACCATACAACCTACCCCCATGGCAGTGTTATGAAGCCACAAATATTTTTGTATCTTTAATCATTCCAAGAGTTCATGTGGGAACAATGGAAAAGAGTTATTCAAACATGGTCTTCTAATAGTTGAAGGTAAAATGCTTAAGATGTTTATCTAATAGAAGGTTTTTTTTTTTTGCTGACACATGTTCTGATGTTTTTTTTGCTAAGTTATGTCTGTGTTTGCTTAGAGGTATAGTGACATCAACAAGAAAAGTAAAAGTCATCATAATATTTTCATTGTGCTGGGACAAAGAGCTTTGCAAACATCAATGAGGAGGAGGTAATCCCTATTTTTTTGCTAAGTATTTCTCATTGCTAAGTCTTATCTTGTGTGTTTTTTGTTCTCATTTTTTTCTAACACTTATTTCATAGATTCTCATTTTTTATGTTCTACAATTTGTCTTCTAGTTTGTAAAAATGGAGTGAAACTTGATCGCGGGGACCTGTTTATAAAGACCCGTGTGAAAAAAATGGGCAACCTGTTAATGAAGAGACTGCTGCTATGATTGTATGACATACATTGTTGTTTGTTTTTCAATTTATGTGTTGTCTACTATGTATTTATTTCATTAATACTATATATGTGTTTATTGTAGACAAAACTTCAGGAAGTAAAAATCCCACAACCATCATCATCCTCAAGTTCATCAATTGCAAGTGCAGGGATATTTTTACTCACAAGTATTTGGGAAAGAAGGCTTGGCCGAGTTACGTGGAGTGGGCATAGGCCCGACACCAACAAGCTTGTGGGTACTTCAAGCCAATGTCAAGCCCAATTAAGAGCAGAAAATGCACAACTCAATGCTATGGTTAAAGATTGGTAGAGAGATTGTAAAGTTGAGTCTATCGTTGTTGAGGTAATCTAAAATGTTTTCATTTCGTCCATGTAAAATGTGATTAACAAGTACTTTAGATGGATTTGGATATGTCTTGTTCAGTTGCTTTCTGGGCATGTCCCTGTTGTCCTGGCATGCCCCTGTTGTCCTGGGCATGTCTCTGTTGTCCTGGCGTGTCTGTCTGGATGAAGCAGTGGCCACAGTTAGTGGTAAGTTGTCCTGGCGTGACTGAGGACATCCATTCAGATCACTGCAGTGGCCACAGTTATGGCACTTGATGATATATGATGGCACTGGACATTTGCAGGAAAGAATAGAGGGGCACTTGAACCATGGTGTCCCCTGTTGCATGTTTTCAATGGAGTCCCCTGTTGTGGACTTGTGTGCTCTCTCTGAGCCACCTTTAGATTTTACTCATGAAAAAAAAAACTACCAATCTATTGTGGATGGAGGTAATAGAAGAATATTTTGTTGATCTCATGTACTTGGTTGATCTAGTATTTTCAGTGGGATTTCTTGCTTTGTATGCTATGTGGGTGGTTAAAATTGCCGTACCCCATCAGATGGGCATATGTGATCTTGATGAATGGTGTTTGTAAACAGCTTTGGTTATTTTTAATGATCAGATTACATAATACATTTGCAAGTGAAATATATTTTTTTTCTTACTAGTCTTCTTCTTTCTTGACAGTCAAAACAGGTAGAAAGTACTCCCAATATGGAAAGATGTGTGCAATCATCTGCAAGTGTAATGACCTAAAGGAAAAGGTAATATGTTCATATCTCATTATGTTCTATATTCTCATTAGAAACTCAATTGTGTCTTGATGTGTGATCTATAAAATGAATTGAATAACAGAGTTTGATGTTGGGCAAGAAAGTGAAGTTATGTGACATGGAAGGACACCCGGTAGCCAATGCCATAATCATGTCGTTAGATAAATCTAAGATGGTTATGGGTAAGAGTTTGGGCGAGGAGTATTATGAGGTAGCTATTTTGTTTGCTTACAAACCCAATGCACCTCTATTTGTGAAAGATAATGAACGAAAAACGTCCAAGATGTTGTTGGAAGTCACATTGTGTGGTTCAGAGACTTTGTAAGTTTATGACACCTGAAGTTGTATTTTACAGAATTATTTTGGAAATAAATGAACTTGTTTATATGTATACTAATTGAATGATTTTTATTTTGCAGGTTGAGTTAGATGACACCTGAAGTTTTTATTGTGCCAACAGAACAGCTCTCCTCCCTTAAGAACATTGTCCACTCTCACCTTATGAAAAACAATTATGGTCATTGGATTTATGTTATGACCAAAACAATTATGATTGTCTTATCTCAGGACAAACAATGATATGTGTGATGTTTAAATTTATGTTGTACATTTGTGATGTATATAAATCAGTGTTATATGCACTTGTTTTGGCGGTGTAATATGTGAATGTTTCTTTTTAAACAGTGTAAGTTGTGTAATGTAAATATGCAGGTTGTGTGCTATGTGTGTGAATTGTGTATGTAAATATGCAGGTTGTGTGCTATGTGTGTGGATTGTGTATGTAAATATGTAGGTTGTGTGCTATGTGTGTGGATGTTGTAGGTTATTTTTAGTCAAATTACGAATTATATATTTGCACTGGGAGTTTCTTACGGTTCAGAGATACGTAACTACAGACAACTACGGTTTCTAACGTATTGATTAATTTTCGTATGTCACTTCTATTGGGATATTTCTTACGGTCTTCATATGTATACTTACGCTTTATAAAAGTAGGCGAAGTTTATATTATTACGGTTTATAAACAAATGTATTTATTACGTGTGGTGGCCAAATCTGGTCACCTAATCCCCTGATGGCCCACTACGGCCCTCTTGTGTCCTGTCAACGAACGTGGCGCCATTTCAATGGGCCACGTCCTCATCAGGGCGATTCGGAGACCTCCAAGTTATGATCCCCGTGATCGGACGTCGTCAAGCTCCGCAGCGGCATATCCCCGAGCAGGGCATCTGTCCTTCCATTCCGAACAGCTACGAACGCCACCGATCAGCGCGTTCCATCACCACGCGATTCACCTGTTCGGTGATCTTGTCCGAAGGTTTCCGAACAGCTCTCCGTATCCTCACGACGGTTGTAACCGCCCCAGGCCACGCGCCCCATCATCAAGAGGCGCGTTAACTGCCTGGCATCTCAACGGGCATCTGGGTGCATAACTCCTTCCGTTATGCGCACCCATTTAGGCACCTTTTCAGACATGATCTACCCACATTACGCACGATTGCCTCCGCACCTACACCTATAAAGGTAAAGGTACAGAACACACACAGGTACGTTCTCTCTGACACGAACACACCCTTACACTCGTAAACCCCCTGCCTTACAAGCCTCTCACTGACTTAGGCATCGGAGGGTTTTCCCGGTCTTCACCGGGCTCCCTGATCCATCCCTGGTTTTGCAGGTTTACGTCCGCACCAGTGTTCGTCTTCCCCATCTTCTCTAGTGGAGGCCCGTTTGGCTCCGGCCCAAACAGGAATACACCACCACATTTGGCGCCGTCTGTGGGAACGACACAGCCATGGCTCGCAGACTATCCTCTCACCAGAACGCAGGGAGTAGGGCGACCAGATCTCGCCGCTCACAGGCGAATTCTCCTCGCCGATCTACTCCTGTCGACGTCAACATCGCCCCTGCGGGCATCAACAATAATGACGTCCCCGCGCCGGCGGTCGCCGCACCAGCAACTGCTCTCGAAGTAGCAGAGCTTCGGGGGCAGATGCAGCAGTTAACAGGTGTTTGTCTTGCCCTGTAGGCTCAGCTGGTGGACCACCAGCTCGGCGGTCCCCCTACCCGCGAGAGCGGCAGGTGGCATCGTCGCATCGGCGTTCTCGCATCCTCTCCCGCGCCTCAAGAGCAGCAGGCAGACTCACCGCGCCGGTCGCATCGAGCTCCGTCCGAGGAGCGGGCACCAGAGCGCCGCGGGCGTTCGCCCCGTCGCTCTGTTGCCTCCCCATCCACCCACGATCGGTTCGTGGAGCCAACTCCCACGAGTCCAGGCGAGGGGGCCCCGCTAATTCCGAACAGAAGCTCGCCAGGCGCCTGCAGCGTGTGGTCGACCTCGAGCGTCGCGTGGACGCGATGGTCCAGCGCGCAGAGGGAAAGCTCCCGGAAGATGACCTGGACTTCCGCTCCCCTTTCAGCAGGGAGATCCTGGAAGCTCAGGTCTCTTCCAAGCTCCCTTTGCCCCCATTGCACCCTACGATGGCACCACCGATCGGCCGACCACATCCACGGCTTCGAGTCGCACATGTGTTCCACGGAGCATCAGATGCGGCCAAATGCAGGGCTTTCCCTGCAACTCTCAAGGAGACCGCCAGGGCCTGGTTCGAGACCCTCCCGGCGGGCTCCATCACCTCTTCCGCCAATTGAGAAGTCCTTTCAGGACAACTTCCTTGGTGGAAGGTCGCAGCCGCGAACAACGGCTTCTCTCCTGGCCGTGCGCCAGAAGAAGGGCGAGGCGCTCTGGGACTTCATTAAGAGGTTCCGAACAGAGGCGCTTCGCATCTCGCGTTTGGACGTCCCTCTGGCAACCAGTCCCCTTATTCAGGGCACTCGCGACGGTTTCTTACAGAGGACCCTCGGCGTCCAGTAGCCAGCCACCCTTGCCGAGCTGCTCTCCATCGCACAGCGCCATGCGGCTTGCGAGGAGAGCCTAGCAGCAAGTAGGGCCGAGCAGGGGGAGCAGTCGGATAAGAAGCGGCCTTCCGACAACGGTTCCGACCGTAATCGAAAGAAGGGACGACGCAACGGTGACTCTCCGCGCCGTCCACGCCCCTTCACCAACTACACCCCCCTCACTGTGGCACCCGAACAAATCCTGGTGGAGATCAGGAACGAAGCATTTGTGCGGTGGCCACAGAGGATGCGCTCCGACCCCCGTAAGCGTGATCAGAACAAGTACTGTCGCTTCCATCGCGACCACGGCCACGACACCTCCGAGTGCCGCCAGCTTAAGGACGAAATTGAAGACCTTATCAAGCGTGGCTACCTTGGACGGTTCGTGCGCCGAAATGAGGGCGCCCCCAGACGCCGAGAGCGACTCCCGACCAGAGCCGATCAACAATGAGCCCAATGGGCAAGAGATCAACGTGATCGCGGTAGGCTTCAGCGCAGGCGGAGAAAGCACTCGAAGCCGACGTGACTACGCAAGGCGAGTACATGTTGTAGAAAGGCCTTCGGCACCTCGGCCGGCTCCATATCCCACCAGTCCTGCACGTGCACAGCCCGAGGAGGCTATAACCTTCTCGGACGAAGATCTTGTAGGGGTTACGACCCCACACACCGATGCGTTGGTCATTTCGGCCACCATCAACTACTGTAATGTGCATTGGATTCTGGTGGATAATGGAAGCGCCCCCGATGTCTTGGCTTACGATTGTTTCGTCCTCATGGGCATGAGAACCGATCAACTCACCCTTGTAAACTCGCCTTTGTTCGGCTTTTCGGGAGTTTCGGGAGTTTCGGTCCAGCCCATGGGAAGAGTTCGCCTCCCGATCACTTTAGGGACGGCTCCAAGGAGCGTGACCAAGATTGTGGATTTCTTGGTCATCAACAACATGCCTGGATACAACGCCATCCTCGGCAGGGTCTGATCGGGCGTATCAAAGCGGTGCCTTCGTCACTCCATCAGAAGATGAAGTTCCCACCCCGAGCGGAGTCGGCGAAGTGCTCGGGTACCAGTGCGAGTCTCGTTGTTGCTATGTCTCTCTTTAAGAGACAAGCAACCACTCGCGGACAGCCAGCCCCGCAACGTCCGACCACCTTCTACCAGCCGAGGAACGCCTGCTGAGACCTAATCCCTGTTCAGGTAGATGATGACCCCGAACACGTCTTGTACATTGGCGCCTTGTTGACAGAGGCCAAGCAGCAACGCTACACAGCCTTCCTGCTGGCCAATTTGGATGTGTTCGCCTGGTCTGATGATGAGCTTCCGGGCATTCCCCCGGAGGTAATGGTGCATCGCCTTCGTCTGGATCCCCGGATCCCGCCAGTTCAGCAAAGGAGGCGACCTGTGAACCGAGAACGGTAGACCGTGATTCAGGATCACGTAGTCAAAAGCCGAACTGTTGGGCTCCTCCGAGAAGCCCAATACCCAAGGTGGATCTCCAATGTGGTCCTCGTACGCAAGGCCAACGGCAAATGGCGTGTGTGCGTTGATTACAAGGATCTCAATAAAGCAACGCCCAAGGACAACTTCCCCCTGCCGCGCATTGATCAGCTGGTGGATGCTACTTCCGGTCACGAGCTTCTCAGCTTTTTGGATGCCTACTCTGGTTACCACCAGATCAGTATGCATCCCCCGGATCAAGACCCCACGACGTTCGTCACAGACCTAGGCTTATACTGTTTTACCAGAATGTCTTTCGGCTAAAGAACGCGGGCGCAACTTACCAGCGCTGGTCAACAAGATGTTCGAACAGCAGATCGGGCGCAACATGGAGGTCTATGTTGATGACATACTGGTCAGATGCTTCCGAGCATTGACCACATTTCCGACCTCCAGGAAACTTTCGCAACCCTGCGAAAGTACAATATGAACTCAACCCTGCCAAGTGCGCGTTTGGTGTTCGGTCGGGCAAGTTCCTCGGTTTCCTTGTGTCAAACAGAGGAATAGAGGCAAACCCGGAGAAAATCCAAGCCTTGCTTGAGATGAGCAGTCCGAAGACAGTGCGCGACGTCCAACGTCTGACAGGGCGTCTTGCGGCACTGAACCGGTTCATGTCCCGAGCAGCAGAAAGAAGTTTTAACTTCTTCAAGTTGCTCCGAGGCCCTAAAAACGCCTCAAAGCAAGGAGGGCAAGTACGGTGGACTGATGAATGCGAGGCTGCTTCACCGAGCTGAAGGCATATTTGGCAGCCCCTCCTGTTCTCTCAAAACCTGTGCTCGGGGAGCCTCTGTTCGTGTACCTCTCAGTTACCGAACACTCCATCAGTGCAGTCTTGATCAGAGAAGTAGGAGCGGTGCAGCATCCGGTGTATTACATCAGCAGGGTCCTCCAAGAAGCTGAAAGGAGGTACCCCCGAGCAGAAAAACTCGCCCTTGCTCTCGTCACGGCTGCTCTGAAGCTTAGGCCCTATTTTCAGGCCCATTCCATCACGGTTCTAACCGATCAGCCACTGAAATCCATCCTTCAGCGGCTGGAGGCTTCCGGCAGGCTGGTTAAGTGGGCGATAGAGCTTGGTGAGTTCGACATCAGCTTCCGACCGAGGACGGCGGTCAAGGCGCAGACATTAGCAGACTTCGTTGCGGAATGTACTCTCCCGGCCGAGTAGGATCCACCGTTGGCGGATGAACCCCCATGGGAGCTCTACGTCGACGGATCCTCTTGCGTTACGGGGAGTGGAGCTGGTTTGGTCCTCACCTCCCCGGAGGGGTTAGAGTTCCAATACGCCCTCCGTTTTCGCTTTTCGGTCTCCAACAACGTAGCCGAGTACGAAGCTCTGCTATCCAGTATCCGCATGGCTAGGCACCTTGGAGCCATTCGGCTTAGGGTCTTTAGTGACTCCCAACTGGTTGCCAGCCAGGTAAGCGGGCAGTTTGGAGCGAGGGAACCCCGCATGGCTCAATACCTCCAACAGGTCAAGAGCCAAGCAGAGGGCCTCATATACTTCGAAGTCATACATGCCCCATGGGAGCAGAATGCGCGAGCCGATGCACTGGCCAAGCTAGCATCTTCAGGTGACATCGCCCTTCCCGCTCCCGCTCCATGTTTATTGAGAGCTCGCCTTACCGAGCACGGAGGTAGATGTTGCAGCCATAGAAACGGGCCCACCAACTCCGAGTTGGGTGGACCCTCTCTTGGCGTACTTACTCCGGGTGAGCTTCCACCCGAACAGGGCGAAGCTCAGAAAATTAGGATGCGTTCTCAGCACTTCACCCTCGTAGAAGGTAAGCTGTACCGACTGTCCCTTTCAAGACCTCTTCTGCGTTGCCTCAACCCTGAGGAGGCCCTAGCGGCCACAGAAGAAGTCCACGGGGGCTGTGCGGAGCCACCTGGGGGGCAGGACGCTAGCACGCAGCATTATCCGAGCAGGGTTCTGTGGCCTTCTCTTCAGAAGGATTGCATGTCCTTCGTCAGGAAATGTCCAGAATGCCAAAAGTTCGGAGAACTCATCAAGCAGCCTACCGAACAGCTTCACAGCATGTTCGAGCCGCACCCTTTCGCCAGATGGGGCATTGACATCTTGGGTCCCTTTCCAGAGGCCCAAGGTCGGAAGAAATTTTTGTTCGTAGCCATCGATTACTTCACCAAGTGGATCGAGGCCGAACCTGTTGTTACAATCACCGAACAAGCTGCATGGAAGTTCGTCTGGAAGAACCTTCTCTGCAAGTTTGGCGTCCCAAGGGTGATTACCTCTGACAATGGGAAGCAGTTCGACAGTACCTTCTTTAAAGGGAAATGTGCTGAGCTCGGGATCTACAATCACTTCACCTCCGTGGCTCATCCCTAGGCTAACGGTTTGGTTGAAAACGCCAACCGAATACTGCTGCACGGGATTCGCACAAGAGTGGAGGCTGCAGGTGGATCGTGGATTGACGAGCTCCCTAATGTTCTCTGGTGTCACCGAACGACTGCTCGGGTAGCTACAGGGGAAACACCTTTCCATTTGGCCTACGGCTCGGAAGCTGTTGTACCTCTGGAAGTAGCCCTTCCCACCATCCGAACAACCCACTTCGACGAAGCCGCCAACAACCGTGCCCTTCGTGAAAACTTGGACATGCTTGGCGAACGACAGAACGACGCCAGCTTTCGCCTTGTTTCTTATCAGCAGCGTCTTGCGCAATATTATATGCGCGAGTCAAGGAAAGGCGGTTCAATGTGGGAGATTTGGTTTGCACCGCTGTTCGGCTTCGGATCCCCGAAGAGCAGTCGGAAACTTGTCATCAAATGGGAAGGGCCTATCAGGTCACCCATTCCTTGGGAAAGGCTCATATAAGCTAACTACCCTAGTGCGAGGCCATACCCAGGACTTTGGCATGTATCTACCTCAAGCTTACCATTCGTAAAAGCCTTCGTTCGGCATCCACTTCTCTTCTCCCTGTTCCTACGGTTCTCAATGATCTGCGCTGTGTATACAACTTATAAAACCGCAGATCTCCATCCGAGCAGGAACAGAAAAGAAAGGGAGAAGATAGAAAAAGAGACGCCATACTCAAAACATAGAAAAGTAATTTTCATTTACTAATTCTCTTCTTTTACAAGTGCGACTACAAAAAGGGAAATACAAGAAGAACATGAACATGGGGATTAAGAGCTTGTTCGGAAGGTCCAGCATCTTCACCCGAAGAGGGCATCCGCCAGATTGGAATTGTGCGAAGCGCACACCATCTAAATGGGCGTCATGAGTGCGACACCAACACTCCCGAACAGCAGCCTAAAGGCTTCTCGGCGCGTTCAACCCAGGAAAGCAGCTCTTCGAGATCCTTCCCAGCATTGAGACCCACCCTGTAGCTGCGGGCCCCATACTGCTCCAAGTCTTCCTTGTACTCCGGCCCGGCCTTGTACTCAGCAACGGCACGGGCCCCCGCATCTACTACCACCTTGGCCAGGGCGTCCTTTTCGGCCCGCGCCAAGGTAGCATCCAGCTTCGAAGCCTGGAGGGCAGCTTTGAGGTCTTTCACCTCCTCCTCCAGCGATGCTTCGCGAGCCTTATATCTCGCGGACAGGTCCTCACAGAAAGCTGTCTGCGCCTCAAAAAGATATTTCTGCTTCTGACCCCGAGCAGCTAGAGCCTTCAGGATGCCCAGCGACTTGGACATTCCATCCGCAAGCGCCTCCAGATCAACATCGCTCATGTCTTCATCCTCTAGGCCCTCCGGGTGGTAACCCTCCACTGGTCTCTCTGGAGTCTGCTCGGAAGGAAGGTCCAGGCACCTTGCCAGCTGGTCGAGGCGAGAAGCAGTGGGGCTCGCGGGCAGCTCTCTTGGCGCGTTCTCCATGCAACGAAGGGTCGCCTCCAACGCTGCCACCGAAGGATCTTCGGGAAGTTTCTTGAGTAGTGCTTCGCTGAGGGGTCTCCGATCGTCGTCATCGGACTCTTCAGCCCGAGCACCGCCCCAACACCCGCAGCCTCCCCCCAGCACCTTCAACACCTTGGAGGTTGCATTTACATTACCAACCACCTCGGTGGGGGCATGGGGGGCAGGATACCCCCGGCGGTAGCAGCAATCTCTTCGGACGCCCCGTCGTCGCTGCCGCCCTTTTCAGTGCCCTGTAGCAGGAACCACTTCCTGTCCCTCAGATGGAGTTGCGGCTGGCGGGAGCCACCACGCTGCTAGCTACCACCCCAGCCGGGGCGGAAACTTCAGTTGCATCAGCGTCCTCCTCCCGCCGATAGGAGACACCGCAACTTCTCACCCTCCTCCTGGAAGAAGCCCCCGCAGTGTTGCTGGTAGCACCGTGCTCGGAACCACCAATGTGGGAAGCATCGGAGGGCTCCCTATCCTCGAGCAGGTGGAGCCCCTGGCCTCTTCTCTAGCAAGACTCCCGGACCCGTCGCTCGCGACGACGAGCCCTAGCTCGGTCGCCATCTCCCGTGCGACCTTTGGGCACTCCACGGAGGCCACCCGCGGCACTCCCTGATCGGCCGACTCTACAGCCTTACTTTTTCTGCGCAGCAGCAACTGCGCCTCTTCTTCTTCCTATTCAGTCCCCTCCTCGTCACGTGGAGGAGTAGCTTGGACCATCTTCTTCTTCTTCCGAACACGGAGCTGTTCTGCCTCCTCCGCGCTCTCGTCAAACAAAACTGGCCTCTTCTTTGCGGAAGCGGAAGGCCGACTCGCCCTGTCACCCTCTCCGGAGGAGTCCGAGCTCCAGCCGAAACCACCTCCTTGGTGGCCTTCTTCTTTAGGCGGATCCTTCCGGGCCCCTTTTCAGAGGCCCGTGCCTTGGCTGGGCGCTCCTCAACAGACAGAGGAGCAACAAGCGCGTTGTTACTGCGGCGCCAACCCTCACGGCAGAGGGAACCCAAACAACGGCAGCGACGTCGTCGTTCTCATACACCATATGCACCAGAACAGGGATCTGCTCGGCAAAATCTTCGTTCGCCTCCTGATCCCTTCCAGCCTTCAGTTCCGCGACAGCTGCACATAAAGAAAAGAAGAAGAGGAAGAGTTAGATTGAGGTCACCAAACCAACGAGTAAATGACCAAGAGTTCGTATACTTACTCCACGGTTTGCTCAGGCCATACTTGACGAGCAGGAACTCGGTCACATAGCCTTCTCCATTCCGAACACCTGTTCGGAGAAGACGGTCCGACGCCCTTGCCTCGTCCTGGATCAGCTTCGGAAAGCTGTCCTTCCGCGCAGAGTGGATAACAGTGGGGAATCCCCACTCGGCACCACCCCGGTGGCGCACAAAAAACAGCATGTCCATCCAACCCTTGTTGTTGGAATATTTGTTGGACAGCCCGATATGCATCCTTCTGTTCGTTGCTTCGCGTCAGTAGATATTTGCTCCTGACGCCCGAGAAGCAGACAGCTTGAAGTGAGCCCAGAAAACATCCGCCGAGCCCGGATCTCTTTGATCTTGCAGATGACGCCGAAGATGCAGATGTACCTCCAGGTGTTGGGCGTCAGTTGTATTGGCGAAACGCCCCAAACATCAGGAGCGCCTTCGCCACTTCCGGCAGCGGTAGCCGGAAGCCCGCCTCCAGGTGATTTACAGAGAGGAGGAGGCAGCCTGGTTTGTTCACCAGGAATGACTCCCCTTCCTTCGCGTCGATGATTTCGTACTCGTCGCCGATCTTGAAGCGCTCACGGAGTCCGCTGTAGTGGCGGTACCGTGGTCCACTGGACGCTGCGGCGGTCACCCCACTTGCTCCGGCAGCGGCCTTCCCTCTGCTCGCCATCGCTGGAAGAGTTGCAGGAAGCGGCAGTAGCAAAAGGAGACGAAGGAGAAGGTGGAAAGCTGGGAAGGCAAGAAAACTCGAAGGTTGGAATGCTGGAAGGTTTTTCGAAGGCGTGGCTCCCGCCTTCGCCTCCTCCCCTCCTTATAAGGAAAGGGGAGGGAGCGGAATTCGAGGCGGGCCCCAAAACGCCGCTCCTTCCAGTTTTGAAAATTTCCCCTCGGGTACGACGTTGGCGGTCGTTCGAACGCGACGACGACACTCCTGGCTTGACACGGCCTCGCACCCATCATGATGGGTTAGCCGTTTGACAGGACTCCAAGCGGCGGCACCACGCAGCAGGCCATCGCATTAAATGCGGAAGCGACGCCCTCGAAGTGCTCGTCTCACCGAGCCACTCGAGAGCATGGGGGGCAAGTGTGGTGGCCAAATCTGGTCACCTAATCCCATGATGGCCCACTACGGCCCTCTTGTGTCCTGTCAACGAACGTGGCGCCATTTCAATGGCCACGTCCTCATCAGGCGATTCGGAGACCTCCAAGTTATGATCCCCGTGATCGGACGTCGTCAAGCAGCTCCGCAGCGGCATATCCCCGAGCAGGGCATCTGTCCTTCCATTCCGAACAGCTACGAACGCCACCGATCAGCGTGTTCCATCACCACGCGAGTCACCTGTTCGTGATCTTGTCCGAAGGTTGCCGAACGCTCTCCGTATCTCACGACGGTTGTAACCGCCCCAGGCCACGCGCCCCATCATCAAGAGGTGCGTTAACTACCTGGCATCTCAACGGCATCTGGGTGCATAACTCCTTCCGTTATGCACACCCATTTAGGCACCTTTTCAGGCACGATCTACCAACATTACGCACGATTGCCTCCGCACCTACGCCTATAAAGGTACAGGTACAGGACACACACAGGTACATTCTCTCTGATGCGAACACACCCTTAGACTCGCAAACCCCCTGCCTTACAAGCCTCTCACTGACTTAGGCATCGGAGGGTTTTCCCGGTCTTCACCGGGCTCCCTGATCCATCCCTGGTTTTGCAGGTTTACGTCCGCACCAGTGTTCGTCTTCCCCATCTTCTCTAGTGGAGGCCCGTTTGGCTCTGGCCCAAACAGGAATACACCACCACATTACGTATTTGCAACCGTAAGTAAGGCTATACCCACGCTTGTGGTAGTTACGAAATCAAACCTTAGACAGTTTCGTAAGTATACGTCTGTTCTTACGGTTTTGACACTTACACTTAAGATTTTACGACGTAAGTGTTCCCCACTTTTGTTGTAGTGACGCCAACTGTACCCACCGTGTTTAGAATGTCTCCATCCAGAAACCACCAATAAGCATGTGATTTCAATCCATTCAACGCCATACAAGCCAACCCATGACCACAACACATGCTAAACCAGATAATATGAATCTAAAAATTAAATATGTTACAATCTGCTCACCAAAGTCCAATTCATTAGGACTATGAGGCCTCCAATACTTAGCCCAGAGTGATTGGGAGCGCCACCCAACTACGTTTGTCATCCTCATATGATCCACCAACTACCAGAGGGTGAATTCTTGGAGCCACACAAGTGAGAGGCCTTTCGGACTATGGTGAGACTCATCCCTACCGTGCCAATGAATGGCTATGTCAATAACTAGGTACAACACAACTTGACAATGTCATTTGCCCAGCATCCCCTTGCAACTCTAGATCTTGGTAACTACGATAAGGCACCCCTCACACCCATTAGGCTAGGTCAAAAAATGTGTAAGTCCATATCTTAAGACCACTCCATCTTTTTGAGAGTCTCGAACTACCCCCAAAGCCAAGCGACATGGGGGGCAAGGAGATGATAGGAGCAAATGAAACTCTTACTCACGCTTACAAAAAACAACAATAGGAATTGAGGAATGTAAGCCGCTTTTGGGATTTTCACACTAGCACACAAGAGCACCCAACTCTCTCTTTTTCTCCTGATGGCTTCTCTTGTCCTTCACAATTTTTGACTTGACCATCAAAAGGTCTTCCTTTGGAACAACTCTTAAGACCTTATGACTGCTTCCTTTTGATTACAGGTCCTAGCGACGTTTCTTTCCACACCAAATTTAGAAGCCTATAGGAATCAAATAGTCCATATCACACAAGGCCACTGTGCAATCTATACAAATAATTAGTCAAAATTATCCGTTTGAATGTGTAATAAATATTTCTCCTCATAAAAAATCCAATTCACGGCTTAAGGTATTCTTTAGTGGTGTCCTCTAAGTAGGAATATATTTATATCTTCATAAGTTTCTATTTAATTATCCCCATGTGGTGGTGTGATCCTGTTTGGACCTGAGCCAAACGGGCCTCCACTGGAATAGAGAGGGAAGACGATTGCTGGTGAGGACGAAGACCTGCAAAACCAGAATAGGATGGGGCAGGGGGCCGGAAACCAACCCTCCGATGCCTAAGTCAGTGGAGAGCTTGTGAGGCAGGGGGTTTCGGAATGCGAGAATGTGTTCGCGTGAGGAAGAGAACGTACCGTTGCATGGTACTGTACCTGTGCCTTTATAGACGTTGGTGTAGAGGCCAACGTGCGTAACGTTGGGCAGATCGTGCCTGAAGAGGCGCCTTGACGCACGCGCATAACGGGAGGAGTTTAGACTCTGGTGTCCGTTAGGCTGCCAGGCGGTTCACGCCCCTTGATGGTGGAGAACGTGGCCTGGGGCGGTTACAACGTTCCGTGAGTCAGAGAACCTGCTCGGAACCCTTTGGGAATGCTTTCCGAGCAGGTGACCCACGTGGGGGCTCGAACATGCTGTTCGGTAACATCGAGGGTAGTTTCATGGAGCGGAGTCACTGTTCTTGCTCGGAAGCCGTTCATAGTTGTTCGGTAAGGGAAGGCGGGTGATCTGCTCGAGGTACGCCGCAGCGGAACCTGACAGCTTCCGATCACGGGAGTCACACAATGGAGGTCTTTGAGCCATCCTGGAGAGGGCGTGCCCTTCGATGACGGTGCCACGTTGGTTGACAGGACGTGAATGGGCCGTAACGAGCCATCATGGGCCTAGGTGACCAGATTTGGCCACCACACCCCATAATTGAATTCTTTGCACCAATAATTTGCTACTTTTCAGCTGAAAGATCTTACTTTCTAGTTGAGAAGAGAAATTAGAAACAAGGTTACAGTGGAATGATGCTTTGTCAATATGCACAAAGTGAATAGGTGGAGATCTCCTATAAAATTTTGCCTTGTACATGAACAGTTGCCGATTTGTTGAAGTATCACTTCAATTATATAAGTGATAATTATGGGATCCACGGCTTTTGTCCGTGAAGGGAAAACAAAAGGACAGGCGTATACCATATGCGGACTGCGTTGCCGTCTCGAACACAAACTTATGTGTCCCCCGTTGTTTAATTTCGATACTTTTAATAAAAATATTTATTATACTAATAAAAGTATAATAAATATCATTTCCATAGCTCTTTATTAATCAATGAACATTGTGATATATTGTAAATAAGAAGTTATAAAAAATGCATTTATTATATTTTTACAAGTGTAATAAATATTTTTCTCTCTAATAAGTAAAAATCTGGTTAAAGTCTCTATTATATATTAAGATATCGAAAAAATGAATAGATGGAGTTCTCCTACAAACTGTGCGAGTACATAGAACAGTTGCCGATTAGTTAATAGGGTGTTTGGTTATAATTTTTTACCTGTTTTTTTTTCTAAATTTTAAAAAGAGAGAAGACAATATAGTAAGGTGTTTGGCAGACTGTTTTTTACTGTTTTTTATTTTTAGGAAGGAATCCAGCAACACCTCCATCTCTTCCAAAAAAAAAACAAGTATCGACTTGTTTTTTTTTTCAAAGAGGAGAATCCCGTGCCCTGCCCCGGCGCCCCCCCTGTGCCTCCCTGGTGCCCCCCTCCCCGGCCCACCCCGGCACCCGGCTCCGGCGCCCCCTCCCCCCCCCCCCCCCTCCCCAGCCCGGCGGCCCCCTGCCGCCCCCCCCCCCCCCCCCCCCCCCCCCCCCCCCTCCCCAGCCCGGCGGCCCCCTGCCGCCCCCCCCCCCCCCCCCCCCCCCCCCCCCCCCTCCCCAGCCCGGCGGCCCCCTGCCGCCCCCCCCCCCCCCCCCCCCCCCCCCCCCCCAGCCTGCCCCCCCTGCCTCCCCACCAGCCACCCAGCCCCTGCCGCAGCCCCCTGCCTTCCCCCCCCCTCCCCAGCCCGGCGGCCCCCTGCCGCCCCCCCAGCCTGCCCCCCCAGCCCGACGGCCCCCTGCCGCCCCCCCCCCCCCCCCAGCCTGCCCCCCCCCCCCCCCAGCCCGACGGCCCCCTGCCGCCCCCCCAGCCTGCCCCCCCAGCCCGACGGCCCCCTGCCGCCCCCCCAGCCTGCCCCCCCTGCCTTCCCCCCCACCACCCAGCCCGGCCCCTGCCTTCCCCCCCCCAAGCCCGGCGGCCCCCTGCCGCCCCCCCCCCCCCCTCCCACCCCAGCCCGGTGGGCGGCCCCCTGCCTCCCCCACCCACCACCCAGCCTCGCCGGAACCCCCCCGGAACCAACCCCACTTCCGGCCGAACACCACCCATCCACCGCCCCAAATCCAACATATCAACATAATTTTTGAAATTTTAGATGTTTTTACCAACAGAAGACACAACCTTGTTATAATTTTAAATTTAAATTAAAAACGAATTTAACATAATTTTTTAGGTAGAAATAGTTTTTTATTTTAAATTGCTCCCAAACACCCCATAAGTAAAAAAAAAAAAAAAACGTATCACTTCAATTATGTAAAGTGATAAGTTTGGGATCCACGGCTTTTGTCTGCGAAGGAAAACAAAGAAAACAGGCGTATACCATATGCGGACTGAGTTGCCGACTTGAACACAAGCTTATGTGTCCGCCGTTATTTAATTTAGATATTTTAATAGAAAATTTTTTATTATACTTATAAACATATAATAAATATATATTTGTATAGCTCTTTATTAATCAATGAACTTGTGATATATTGTGAATAAGAAGTTTAGGAAGTGTACTTATTATACTTTTGCAATTGTAGTAAGTATTTTTCTCTCTAATAAGTGAAGTTCGATTGGTTAAAGTCTCTATTATATATTAATTATTAAGATATCAAAAAAATTAATTTTCGTAGAAACAGATTTACAAAACTACAAATTTGTGAAAATTATGTAATAAACTCAGCAGTAGGTGAACACTTCCAACCAAAAAAAGCAAAGTATCACATCATCAGCCTGTGGACTCACTTTGGACAAATGCCTGATCTATTCATGGGTCATGTTCGTGTCCTATCAATTGAAAATATCATGCTGTTTGCCCAGTTTTGACCTGGCTGTTTTGCTTAAAAAGTAGAGAAAGATTTATTACACTTTCACATTGCATTTTAAGTGCAATGTGACTTGATATAAAGTCTATGTGGCATCCAACAATTGGATGACTATTTTATCACTCTTCATGTGAGGAGTGTCACATGGGTCTTATGTTTAATCACATTACACTTAAAGTACAATGTAAGTACAATAAACCTTTCTCTAAAAAGTATTGCACATTCGGATGTCATCTATTTCCTAGCTAGTTTTAACCTGGTGAAGACCACTTAGTATGATTGATCAGAGTTAGTCATGATATGTACATACTAAATAAGCTGACTCACAAACTCAATTCTCGGTTTAACTTATGTACTAATGACACAATTTGTGAAGGACCATTTTAGATAGTTCACTCTAGCTAATTCACATATGCAAATAACATATTTAAATGGGCACTTGGGAAAAAATTTACCAGCTCTCTTCCATGCACGTTAATATTCTTTTTGTTGGACTTGTATACATCCTTTTTGCTTGTATCACAACCCTTTTGATCGACTCAGCCTCCACATGAATTTATAATCCTTTTAATATTAGAATCCTCTTCTGCGTTTCAATTGATTAACGGATAGAACTTTGCAAGTATTAAATTGAGGAAATCATCTATGTAATATCTAGTATGAGACTAGAATTCAACAATAATCCTAAATAATTGTGATGTTAGTAACAAAATCGAATGGGTAGATCGAATTATGCCTAAAATGAAGGATTTGATGAATAGATGCGACTGTCATACTATGTCAGATGCTTGTACTTTAACTTAGAAACTTAGATGTTAAATTGAGAGAATCATCAAGATATCTCAAGGTATAAAAGGGAAAAGAGTCCACACAGTTGTCTAATATGGGGACTAAATCTCAACATATATAGAGGAGTAATCATCGGGGATTCCCACTTGGGAAGATCCTTAAAAAACACTACAAAAGTATCCATCATTTCGTATTATCCCGTGTTGATGTTGCCATGTTAAATAGATCAATTACATTCCAACGATATAATATTGGCTACTTTGCTTTAGGCATACTTCGACCATAACATATAGCTACTTTTAGTTGATATACAGTTGTATCTAAATTCAGTCACATCTCGGATGAGAAATATTTATTGCCCTTATCAATTATATTTTAGTATACTTTTTACTTTCTAATGGGTGGGTACAATGTGTGTCATGTCTCGCACTCTACACCTTCAAAATATTATTTGCTTTGATTTATCGGCCTCACGTTTTATTTCTTTTTAGTATTCTTGGCTACAAAATAAGGATTTCTTAGGAAGTTATCCACCTCAATACTACTCCTATTAAATATGATTAGCCACGGAATTATTTACGAGAATCGATCTAATATTTCAAAAGACACCTCAGTAATATAGAGTATAATTTAATTATATTTGAAAGTTGTTACAGGGATGTCCCAGTAGGTCGGCTTCATTTCCGATGTCAGCCGACCTCATTAAAGGCAGAGGCCGACAACTTTCTTCGCAGGCAGAACATTAGTCGGCCGACGTTCATGGTCGGCCAGTACTGTGACCTCTTTGGGGCCTTCCCGCTGCTCGGTCGAGGGGGATATCGAAGGTCGGCCGTAGCCGACCTTGTGCCAGGTGCTTGCACGTGCCCCACAACAATCCTTCGACGATTCAGGTCAGAATTATCATTAGCTCTTCCCCTTGGGCCACCTTCTTAAGCTCGGCCACGAACTCCTCCTCACAAGAAGCCGACATTGAGCTCGGCGCACTTGAAAGGCTCCTCGGAGCGCTGGTCACGTGGCGGATGAGGCGAATAAAGAAATGTCTGAAGATCACGGATCGGTAACCGCAACAGTTAAGACCACGATCTTGATAACTTGGCAAGGAGGTGACGACGCCCAATCCGGCGAGAATCACGGTAACCCCCCAGCAAGATTGGCGGCTCGTCCAGTTCACACGTACGTGTCCTAACACTATATAAATGGCAGACACTCCACCGACGCGGGTACACTGTTCCACCCTAGGTTAGGCCATTCTGTTCTGCTAGCAACTAACTAGAGCGTCGAAGTGTCTCCCCGCCGAGGTCTCTCGGTGGATTTTGCAGATCAGGACGAGAGCTCGGAGCAAGCGTCACGTCGGCCAAGCGTACCTTACACAAGATTCAACGGCTTGGTCGTCTCGACTCACCATTCGGCGAGAAACACCTCAACGGTCACTAGGCCTGAGTCGACATATGTTACGTTTACCGCAACAAAAGTGTTATAATATATTTTAATATATTAGCCATATAAAAAATATACTAAAAATATAATTGACAAATACAATAAATATTTTTCATATCAGACTTCTTCTAACCCCAATGGTATGTCCAAGCCAAACGTCTTATAAGCACCTTGTGATGGATGGGCTGGTACGTGTCTGATTCAAGAGTGCTCAGTCTGTGTGCTACTGCCATTCTCAGTCCATGTTGCCATAATGATGAGAAAGATGGGAAGGAAATGTAAAAGGTCTCTAAAGCTTGGGTGGGATTAGTAAGTGTGCCCACTTTTACTTGCTCCCTTGTGTGGGCATTTAAGCTTGTCTCTATCGTGTAAAGTGACACCCTTTTCCTATTTCTTCTTTCCCCGAAGTGGCATCTAGACTTGGACACACACATTCACCAGAGTGATACTTCTTGAACCACTAACATGAAGGAACCTAGGTTTCTCATAGCTCTTTACTGAGAAAGGCATCACAAAATACCTCTTATCAATTATGCTACTTGGGCACAGCTGCCAGTGGCTAGTAAGATCCCCAGTTCTACACTCTTTCACCTATATATCCTACAAAGTGCGAAGGCAAACTATAAATTGAAGAGTCGTGTTCAAGTGGAGACATAAAGTGTACATATGACGAATCCCATGGCCAAGGCGATAACATATATATTATAGACATTAGACAGTTACTATTATGGGCAACGCATCAATCTCTTTCCCATTCAACTTTAATGGCCGCTTTAATAATAACTTATTAAGTTATATATATCCTAGCTAGAAAGTTTAATCACATGCAAGACAATATATCTATACATTTTTTTGCCTTCTCAAATTTGGATAGGATAAGCCATCACATCAATAGCTTACTCTAAATAAGGAGTTTATTTATGAAAATTACTTATGGCCCTGAATTGTTCTCTAAATAATTTTATTAGTTAAAAATCTCACAAGATCTTTTTTTCTCTCTCTCTCTTTCACCAATAGAATTGTTTGGAGGACAACAAATATCTCTCTTTATTTATTAGATTTTCTTGTCTCCATTATTAAAGAAGTATGAGCTTCTATGTATGCAACAAAAGTCAATCCTATCTCCTTCCCTATCCTGTTACCAAAATAGTTTAATTTTTTATCCCCACTAGTAACTTGTGTGATGTTCATCCACATACCACAAACCCCATCTTAATTATCGATGAAACTCGAACCTTTTTCATTTATTTCACAGAGCGACAAAACATTCCCTGGAAAAGCGACTGGTGAAAATTGAGAATAAGCGCTGTTTGGAGCACAAATGCTCTTGCCAAGATGGTTCCATCTTGGCCACTGCACACTATTGAACAGTTTTTTGAAGCCCTCAAATTGTCCTTTTGAGTGGTGGGGGTCTGCATTGGAGACCCCATCTTTGAATGGGTCCAAACTTGAGGGGGGTATCTTGCAAAATATTCCCTCACCCTTCCCTACACCATAATAATATTATTATTATTATTTACTTGGGAGCAATGTTTGTGTTAACCTGTGGCAAACACAAGCCTGCATGGGACCTGTACTGCTTCTGCAGCTGGGTCCATGCACCCGTCTTGTAGCATTTCTCTCTTTACTTGGATGTGAACCAATCAGACAAAGAAGGCGGGACCCAGATGCACTGCTAAAACGTCATCCAGACCATTTCCCTCTCAAGATACTTCCATCTTGATCACGACATAATTGTCGGCTTACGTCCCCACTGACGTTCACAAATGATATTGTTTAACGTTGCATTAACTTGTATCGATCCCTCTCCCTGTCTGGTGCAGGACAGTCCAGGAACGGCTGCAGCCTGCAGCTGCAGGTTGTCTGATGAATCAGCCAGTCCACCCACTTTAAAGCCGACAAGCTACAGGGCAGGCACCACTCCTCCATGCCAGGTAGCTCGCCACCGAGGGGAGGGGAAAAGAGAGAGCCATGGCCGAAGGCAGCCAGCGGCCGCCTCGCCTGGCCCAGCTTCACCAGTGAATGCCATCATGTGATATGATCGCCAAAGCGTCCTACTCCTACGGCGGTGTTGGCAGTGGGCGTCTCTGTTTGGAGAATTCCACAAGGGAGCATATTATACATGTTAGAACAAAAGAGGATCCAGTTACAGCAGTAAAAGTTGTAACTTTTTTTTTAATTTTTTTCATGCAAGTAATCGAAAGGTCTTGGATCCTTACCGATCCCTTTCCCCACCTTTTGTTTTGTCTTCTTCGTCTTCCCCCCGGCTCGTCCCCACAGTTTGGCAACTCTGGGGGAGCCGTCGTCATCTGCACCTTCGCTGCCCCGGAGGAGGGCAAAGCCCTTCCCACATGTCCACAGAGCCACCCACGCCTCCATGGTAGGTCCAGACCCCGGCATTTGGGTGATCGGAGGGTGTTCAGACGAGAACCGCACACTGACACACGGTAGAAGGCTCATGAAGCATGCTCTTCCTGCCAGATGTCCATCCGTACGCCACCCCACACCAGGAATTTTACTGCTGGGTAATCATTTCGTTTTGCTTGCTGGGTAGTGGGTATCTTCCCTGGTGAGCTCAAAGGTTTCTTTCTTGCCTAGGAGATGAATCCGAGCCATGAATCTAGGGGAGGGGAGAGAAGGAAGGAGAAGAAAGCAGAGACAAGAAAGGGATTGAGCAAGGGATGACAGGTGCATGCATGGAGCATATGTGGGAGGCGCGTAATACTTTTCTAACGGCAGAAAAGGGAGGTGGGGAGGGGGAGATGGAGCCAAAAACCTTACCAGTTGCCACTCCTCTCTTGTCGTGGAGCTGGGGATTCTCAGCTTTTCTTTGCGCTTTCAGCAAGGCCACTCCACTACCATCATCTGTCACCTCCCATCTCTGCGCGTGTGGGCGCGCAGCACGTACGTACACACCTATAATTGCAGTGTCTCTCTGCCCTTTCTTCCTCCCTCAGCATCTCTCTCTCTCTCTCTCTCTCTCTCTCTCTCTCCTCCAAGTTTTAGTTTTCTAGAAGAGGACTCCCCATGCTTTGGTCTCTATATTAGCGGGGGACAACAAGTTTAGAGAGGATCCTCGCCCTTGGCCCCTGCCTGTTGCCATAACCTAAGACTGCTGCCTCGAGTCCCGCTTTGGGCGCTGCCGCCGCCATCTCTGCTATTTTAGAGGGGCGGAACCGTGGTGAACTGGTAGAGTCCTGTGGGGGTTCCGAGAGATGTACGCCGAGACGGGCTTGCTGTTGCCGTACCTGCAGGACTTCCCGCCGGAGTTCCACCAGCAGCAGCATCCGCTGCAAGAGGAGCTGCTCTGCCGCCTGCAGAGCAGCCACGGCCCCCTCCTCCTCCATGGCAATGCTGGGGTAATCCTCTCTATGCCGCATCCTGACCTCCACTATGTTTTGTGTTCTGATTTGCTAATCTCGTTTTGGTCTCAAAGGTCTCTGCTTTGCGATCTTAGAGAGGCTTGGTTATGGATTTCCATTCTGGAGGAGATGGGGGTCCACTTGTTCCTGTTGAGGGAGAGAGGGAGGCGTGAAGGATGCTGGATTTGTGTCTGTTTTTGTGTGTTTGTGTGTGAGAGGGAGAGAGTTCTAAAACTTTCAAGTTAAAATGGAGCCTTTGTGGTTTTTGGAGTTCCTTTTGTTTTTTCAACTTTGGTCATAGTCTGCACTTTGTCAACTATCTCCTGCATGCACATGCTGTCATCTGCGCGCATCTCAATAGATAGTATGTTTGGTATATGACTTCAGCTATCCGGATTTATGATCAGGAGCCTATGTTCTTTAGCCTTCTCCAGATAGTCTGAGAACATAATAGACTGTGGGGGATAGTCACAACAGCATTTGTTTTGATCATTGGATAGCCATGGAAAACATTGATTTATCTTATCATGAATCTGTGTTTCCCGAGTTTTCAGCTTTTTCTAAACTTTTTAGATATTCGGGCATAAAAGTCATTTGTTACTTGAAGTTGAAATGAGCTTCTCCGAACATGTGATTTAGAATAGCCGATAATCAGAAAACAAAAGTTTCATGTCAACATAGTGCTTTCACTTAAAGGAATATGTTCGTGAAAGCAGGCAAAGTGGACTCTGATTAAGAAAGCAGGTATTCCCAGGTATGAAGGGTTTCAAAATAGAAATATATTTCTGGTTGCAATAATTCACTAAATAAACCATGCATGCCTGAGAACAAAAATTTTGGTTTCACTTTGATGCAGCCACTTTCACTTTGATTTGATGGGGACCTTGATGGGGTTAGTCTTGGCTGAACAGTCAGGATTATTCCAATTGATGAACCAGAGGTCCTGAATTTGCTCTAGCCCAGAGGCACTAGCCTGTTAGGGTTTCCCAACTTCAGAAAGATGAGTTTCTGTGGATTTTGGAACTTGATCATCCAGTGCTCATGTAAAGAATTGTGCTTTATTTCTTGATTGATTCCTCTTCACTGAACCTAATTTCCAACATAACAACATTGAGGCTGAGCACAGTTTTGAGTTCACATTGATGCAGCCACTTTCACTTTGATTTGATGGGGACCTTGATGGTGTTGGTCTTGGCTGAACAGTCAGGATTATTCTGACTGATGAACCAGAGGTTCTGAATTTGCTCTAGCCCAGAGGCACTAGCCTGTTAGGGTTTCCCAACTTCAGAAAGATGAGTTTCTGTGAATTTTGTAATTTGGTCATCAAGTGCTCATGTAAAGAATTATGCTTTATTTCTTGATTGATTCCTTCCCACATGAGTAGAGTCTCATGGATCCTTGAACCTAATTTCCGACATAACAACATTGAGGCTGAGCACGGTTTGGAGTTCACTATTTTGTAGTTACATATGACATTGGAGGTCATGGCAATTGGCAAACCAAAAAGCCTGTGACTTATAGCAAACCTGATAAGAAGTATACAGCCATAAATAAAATACCGTTGCAAATACCTATGTTTATACTATGATCCTGAAGTAGATAGACTTCAAGAGGAAATACAAATGCATCTTCCAGAAACGAAGATGGATTGTTCACTGAATGCTATCAAGCCATCAGTTCTCTCAACATCAGGACTTCCTTTCTCATTAACACAGGGTGTGAAGTACCAAGGAGATGATGTTTCTGCAAGAAAGCTACTTTTTAAAAGATTTCTTTAGAAGAACGTCTAAAAGCATGTAGATCTCTTTTTTTTATATCAGATATTCTCTTTCAACTACCTTAGCAGATTCTCTCATCTGGATTTCTTACAAAGTATACCCTGTCTTTCTCCATAGAGCAACATGATGCAGACTACAACTATAACAGACTATGACTTGGGTGGAGAAGGAGATTTATTTAAAGCACCTGAGGCCATCATAGAGGAACCAGAAATAGAGCTTGATCCCATGACAGCTGCCATTTCTATGATGTCCAACTGTGATGACATTACTGCAGAAGTGATCAAGATTGCAGATATCGATTCAATCCCAAGTGAACAACTATTGAGTGAGGTTTTCTATGAGTGTGAGAAGGACCTACTAGCAAAATCTGCAGTTGATGCATTTTCTGAGTTTTCAGATGACAAATCTCCTCTCCCACAGAGTGAGGAAGACAAGATAATGGAAAACAGTGAAATTCAAGACAAGCAACAAGAGATTAGTGCTAGCTCTAGTTGTCCAACTTCACTGGAAGATGCATGTTCTGAGTTATCAGATGTCAAGATTCCTGCCCTGCAGATCGAAGAAAAAATAACACGAAGTGATGAGGCAGTCAGAGATGAGACATTACAGAAGAGTGTTAGCGCCGGATGCCTAGCATCACTGGATTGGATTAATGGAGGGTACATGAAACCAAGTTTCCTTGACTTTAAAAGAGTGGATCTCAGTGCAGTATTCAGCATGAGAAGAGCATACAGTGAGGGAGATATTCAGGTCAGAAAACTCCTGACATCTATCGATCTATTCTGTTTGCCTTATTGCTTTCTCTTTTATTTGCATCATATTTCACTAAGAGTTGGTTGATGGTTTTACACGGTTACAATGACTGTGAGGACTGTGTTTGTGATTATGACTTTAAACTTTGCTTTAAGGAAGCAACAGTGTCGCAGAAATGTTTATCACTGTTTTCAGTTGAGAAGTTTCAGAATCCATCAAAATTTGCTCAGTGCACTTTCTTTATCTCCCAAGTATGATCATGATGGCATGGTTATCTCTTGTTACAAATAGCTTTTAAGCAAATGCTTCACCTCATTTGCCTTCCAGTGGCTTTCAGAAGCTTGTCTGAAAGGTGTTTGCATACCAGATCTATGCCACCTGGTCTTGAAGCATGAACTGCATAGCCTTTGAAGGCCAAAATTTATCCCTTTGTTTCCCCTGTTATCTTACAGATTTTCACCCTATAGCTATCAATGGCCTATGGCTGCAAATACAGGAGCTTACATAGTGATGCCCCTTTCTTCTTCTTCTTCTTCTTCTTCTTTTTTCCTTTCATTCTCTTTTGGGTGTTCGCCTGAGAGTGGAGTCACTAGCCTTTGGAAAAGATGTACCTCCAGATAAGCTTTTCGGAAGTTAAACTTATCTGGCATCAGCTAGTGTCATTCTCTCTCATACAGTATGTATAATAAATGATGTTTTGACGACGGTGAAGGTGATTGATTTTGGGTTTTCCTGACAGACTCTTGGAGATGGTAACCTGGGCCATGTGAATGCAAATGTCATTCATCCTTCCTTTGAGAGATTGCTGACAATTGATGACTACAAAGCTGAAGCGCGCAGGCAAAAACTCTCCAGGTATAGAAAGAAGAAGACCAAGAGGAATTTTGGCAGAAAAATCAAGGTAAATAATGGCCGTTGCAACTTTGATCCTTTATCTGCTTGAGAAGAATCAGCATACTCAAATTCAAAGCTAGATATTCTCCGTACTCCAATATGCTTCATGGCAAAACTTATCCATTCTTGTTTCTGGTGAAAAGCAATTTTGTTTCAGTTTACTGATAAAATAAGTAAAAAAGAGAGGTATTCTGTGACTTTCTTCCCCATGTTCTAAAGATATTGGTTCCTTTGGAACATGATACCTTTTGATAATTTCCCACTGTCCAAGAATGTGCCTAGAGAAAGCATCTCCTGTCTTTTGTTTCCCCCTCCTGGAAAAAGTCTTTTAAAGCCTAGTGAATAGGAAGGTTGCATCCAACAGTTTCCGAGGCCATTCCCAGTTTACTGTTGGGATATTTCACATCTCTCATCATGGATACTGCCCAACATTCTCAGAAGCTGATTGTGGTTAATTTGCTTCATTTCTTGCAGTATGCTTGCAGGAAGGCTTTAGCAGACAGCCAGCCCAGGGTACGCGGAAGATTCGCCAAGAGTATTGAGGACTGTGAGATACCAAAAGGATCCAAGTAAATATGCTTAAAAATGTAAATGCTTCTCTAGAAGGTAGATTGTGATCAGTACTTAGCTGAATCTCCTTAGCCACTGGTCAGCTAGTCTCCTTTGCCGATGTAAGTGATGCATTAGTCTCTATTACTAGGGTACCAGCTGTTGTAAAAAGGGTTTGAATAAAATGAAGCCAGGGCCATTCATGTTTAAAAGATTTTTCGCTTCTTGGTGTTTCCTTCAGCCTTTCTTTTGATATCACCATAACATCAAAATATGCAGGGCTAGTTCTAGTTCTCAGTTTCAAGTGATGGTAGTGGTGAGGAGTAAGAAAGGGCTTTCCTCTCCTTATCTTCCCATGCAAAGTGTGGATATCATTTGAGATTGCATGTTAGATGTGGCTTCCATTTCTTAAGTAATCCAGACAAAATTTTCGCAATGACATTAGTGAAACTGAATGAAATCACCATATACCTCTAAATTTCTTCCAATCCTATCGAAGTTGAAGGATCATCATGACCTTTGGTTTTGCCGCCCATCTGGTCTACCTTCTTGTTTTCATTCGAACAAAGAAAGTCTGTGTGTTCTTAGACAAGTGGGAAGACAAAAACCCCGTAGGACCCAGATTGCGACTTCAGGGGGATCATGCGTCTTTGTTAAACTGCTAAGAAGATTGTTGAAATCTAGTCAACACCGTGATCAGGATTGAGAGGGACGAAGAGGAGGAGTAGAAGGAAAGAAAAGGAGAAAAAGTGAGAGAAGGAGAAGATAAGGAGGCTAAGGAGCAGATGAAGCACCGGATCACGGCGGCCGGGGCGGCAAAAGTTGGTGGAGAGAGAGAGAGGACGTGGGCAATTTCCGGATTTTGATGTGATCTTCTTCTCCAAACATGCCAATCTAGATGGAATCAAATGCCCATGTTGCTACTTTTGGGTTCAAATCGCTTTAGATGGGATATTTGATTTAAAGTCTAGGCGGTGGATCGGACACCGTGGAGGGGGTACCGGGTTGGAACTTTATAGGGTGTTTGGAAGTAGTTTTTTTTTTTAAACGATTTCTATCTAAAAATTAACGACGGCTTTGTTTTCTACTAAAATTTTAAAATTATAAAAAAGTGATCTTATCTGTTTGGTAAAAAGTATTTTTTTTTATTTGTAAAGACCGATGGGCTGGGAGGGGGGGAGAGAGAGGAGGAGGTGGGGACGCAGGGGGGGCACCGGGAAGGAGAAGGGAGGGGGGCGCCGGTTGGCTGGGGGGGTGGGCGGTGGGGGAGGGGAGGGGGGCGCCGGTTGGCTGGGGGGGTGGGCGGGACGCAGGGGGGGGGGGCGATGGGGGAGGGGAGGGGGCGCCGGTTGGCTGGGGGGGTGGGGGAGGGGAGGGGGGCGCCGGTTGGCTGGGGGGGTGGGCGGGACGCAGGGGGGGGGCAGGGGGAGGGGAGGGGGCGCCGGTTGGCTGGGGGGGTGGAGGAGGAGGTGGGACACAGGGGGGGCGGTGGGGGAGGGGAGGGGGGCGCCGTTGACTGGGGGGGTGGAGGAGGAGGTGGGGACGCAGGGGGAGGGGAGGGGGCGCTTGTGTTTTTAAAATAAAACAAGGTGACACTTGTTTTTTTTTTAAAGAGATTTATAAAGGACAAAAGTTCTTCTCTAAAAAAAAAATTTGTCTACCAAACATATCTTTGTATTTAATTTCTCTCTTTTTAAAAATTTAGAGAAAAGAGAGGTAAAAAACTGTAACCAAACACCCTATTAGGTAAGAAACTTTCTCCGATGGTTTTATTTAGGGAACTACTAATAAAAAAAATAAAAATTTGACTTAAAATTTTATATTTATTAATAAATAATGTGACTGTGGAGATTTAAATTTTGTGGAGGATATTAACCAATAAGTTTTATATTTGGGTATATTTGGGTGCTCTTTATAGTCGATTTATGGAGCATTATTTCACGCCGTAGGATTTCCGAAATCAGAGTAATAGGATTTCCGAAATCACATGCATTATGGGCGGAAATTCATAAAAATGTGTAAAAAGGTCTCTAATTTAAGGAAAATATTTGAGACAGAGCTTGAAATAAGTAAATACCTTGAACAGGAGAACAAAATCTAATCTTTGAAAGCGTAATCTATCGGCTCATCTAGTCAAATCTGTTTAATGAATTTGAGGTTGGTCAAAAGAAACAAAAGAAGAGTGAACCTGACCTTGTCAGATAGATGTGAGGGGAAAATAATAAATATTCTTTAAAAAATTAGTTGAAATCACTTTAATTTAATACTTTCAACAAACATATAAATTGGAAGGCGAATATAAGTGATCTTGGGTAGATGTAGAAGCCAAACATCCACACACACACACAAAAGTTCACTTTTATCTTTATGGAGGAAGTTAGCATTGACCTTATGATTGAAAGTATGCCAACAACTTCTAAGAGCACCTTCAATTAGAAGAAACTATATCCTTAACTTGCCACACCAATTCCAATGTTAGCAGTGAACGTTGGATAGTTGTCTACGGAGGGATCATGATGACATCTAATGGATTAGACTAAAGTTAACTCAAAACTAATTCAAAAATAGTTTGGAAAGGTTACAAAATTAATTCAAGTGAGTTAAATTAAAGGTGGGTCAGATGTGAGTTAACTCACAATTTACCAACTCACCCCTGGAGATGGGTTGGAGTTAATCTATCGAGTTAACTACCTTTTTACCCCCGCATTACACAACATTAATTGCTACTTTCTCTTTTCCCAACACAACATTAATTACTACTTTATCTTTTCAGTCACTTTTTGATATGAAAGTGAGTTGACAGTGGGTGCCACTTTACCTTGCCAAAGTAATCAAGAGAAAGTGGGTTAACTCACTATAGTTAAATTGTGTTAACATATAAGAAAATAAATTAAAAAGTGAGTTAACCTGCATAACTTTAGTCATGGGTTAGAGTTATCTCTAATCCCAACTCATTGCCAAACAAAGGCTTGATGTTCGCATTTACAGTCTTGGCAGTAAGACAAGCTTCGTATTCTTTTAGTAAATGTTTTGCCATTTATCTCATGTTCACAAATTGATTACTTTGTGCAAATAGCAAGAATGATCAACAGAGAGCCATCAAAATATCATTTGATTTTAGGTGGATGTCATCGCGGAGGGGAAGTCTGAATCGCTCATCAAAGGCCCAACAGTGTGGCCCAATTAGCTCGCAGGGGATGAGACGTACTCCCACCTAGCTCCGGTCTATGGATGTGACTTACATAGAAAAAACTTATGAGCTCAACATGATGATGACTCTTAACGACATACCAATATGTGTCCTTGATTTTGAAAGTTATGACATGACCTCCCTTTACATGACGCATGGTGCTCCATTTCCACCATTTAAGATATCCTTATCATACCGCAACATAGTTAGACAATCTCGAAACATGCTTCGTAATAGGTGACATAAGGCTCTCTCTCCCACAACCCCTATAGTCCAAAACTAGTGACAACACCCTTCATCAAGAGATTTGCAAGTCTTCTCTGAGGATGTGGAGGCTTCCCCACTTGAGAAGAAGGGCGAACCATCTCGCCCAACAAGAAGCCTCCCACTTCATCACAAATCATCCACATGGCTGAAAGATGAAAAAAAAATATGCCCAACAATCTTAATGTTATCATCTTGTAACTTCGAATGACTCATCTGTTGGGTTTTACCAAATATTAATGGTCCACTTGTATTGGGCCGCACAACTATACACCCATTAGGTCCAGTTAACATAATAGACTCGTGGGCTTAACCTATTAAATGTCCATTAAAATCTTATTATGGGTGAAATCCTGCTCAACTCCATTAGGACTGATCCCTCCTCTCTATAAATATATGTGAGACTCTCCATCAAGTCACACAGACTATAGACAGATAGAGAGAGAAAATTAAAAGAAGATCATCTGGATTATTGTGTTCCTTCCCGACGTCTGTGCACATCGTCTTCCGACGTCACACGTGTGATGACTTCCGCATCAAATACACATCTCCAACATCATCTACACAATCTCACCTACACAAGCAAGAGACGATAAATACACACTCAGAGACCCACTGATTTTCATAGATGCTTAAATGGACGAGCGAGCCTCTTAAGGTCAAATTTTTTTTTCTATCCTTCCATTTCCTCTCCCTCATATTCTGATCGATGACTCTCTAATTTGAACGTCAGAATTTATCTATCCGCCAAAACCACTGCTAAGGCCCCCTAGCTGCTCCCCTTGCCTTACAAGCACTAACCGACATCTTCCTTCACATTTAGGAACTCATAAAAGTTGAAGAACAAGAGATTCGACCATTTTTTAACTGCTACAATTATTATCAAATATTTTAATCCCGATCATGGTTTTTGCCTTCCACATAGAGACTACCTAACCGAACATCACTAGCGTTGATTCCAAAACAAAAAAGGAAACAGAATCAAACTTTACCCCAAAAAAAAAAGAAAGGAAAGGAAAGAAAGATAAAAATACTAACAGCGTGCTGCAACTTAATTACACGTGGGGCGCTCTCATTAGCCAACCCATAAGTGGGCACAATGCCCTCCCAGCACTAGCCAATAGGAGCGCCAATGAGAGCGCGCCGCACACGCACGATATAGTAAATATTTCTCTCCAAAAATGAAAAAGTTTAGTACACTTTCTTATTTCACTTAAGTGTAACATGACTAAATGCTAAATTTACGTGACACTAAATAATTAAGTTGTCATTTTATCACTCATCATGTGAAAAATATCACATAAATTTAATATCTAATCATATTACACTTAAATATAATAAAAAATACACTAAATCTTTCTCGTTCGGAAAATTATCCACAAATAGCCGCACTTCTCTATGTAGGACTTAAAAAGCCACATCCAGAAAACTGTAATGAAACATTTTGCTATTATTGCCCGATTTTTTTTCGGGACTGGTTAACAATGATCGACTGCAGAGAATGTCAGCCTTGTCTCTGAAGTCGAATTATTGATAACATCGAATCTAGCCGATGGGGCAGTCTTCTCTACCCTATATTCTCTTTTAGACAACTAAATGTAGGTAAGCAAGAAGCTGGAAAGAATATTTGAGCACGTCAGTTGTTGCCATAGACCCACTTTTCTGCATTGCCAGTGTAAGAGACCAGTTCAGTGGGTGAAAACCAGAGGCCGATTTCATCTTTGGCTGTCTCTGGTCCATCACTCCCATGAATTATGTTTCTGCAATCAGAAATTTCGATTTTTTAAGTGTTCAAAAAAAAAACAAAATAAACGAATGGCCTATAATTTGTCCAAAATCTTTTAAGATAACCGTCGGGGAAAATACGACTGTAAGATGCAGTTTATACCTTCCCACCACAACAGCAAGATCGCCTCTCATAGTTCCTGGCTCTGATTTTTGCGGATCGGTAGCGCCAATAAGTTTTCTGCCATACTTTATGACTCCTTCGCCTTCCCACACCTACAAGAACATAAAGCACCTCTAAAAAAATAGAAGAGATCTAAAAAGCGAAACACATCAGCCACTAACAAAAAAGAATAAACAGGTTTGATGTTTACCATTGCCAGCACAGGTCCTGAGCTGAGGAAGTTGCACAGACCATCAAAAAAAGGCCTTTCTTTGAGGTCATGGTAATGTTTCTGAGCAAATTCTTTGGAGGGAACGACTAATTTAACAGCTACCAACTTAAATCCTTTGCGCTCAAAGCGTGAAATGATTTCTGCTATCTGGAAAAAAAAGAAGAAGAGGAAATTATTATAGTTAGGTGATTGAAGTTACGTAATGGTGCTAAAGATCAGTTCGTGATAAATCTCTAAAATACATCATGATAGCCTCCACATATGATAAGATTTAACACCCTACATGTGCACGGCTAAAAGTGTGAATTCATGTGCGTCTACATGTGTGGATGCGGACAAACTCATTTACAAGGACAGGGAGGGAAGCGAAGCACAAGCTTGAACAGCAGAACCAAAGACAAATCGAAGAGGTTTTCCGTGGACTGATTTTGATGTAATCCATGACTTGTAATAGTCAAAGTTGAGACATATAAAAAAATGTCAAATATAACAGAGAAGCAAAGTAAATATTTAGAGACAACATAACAACAATTAGAAACAACAAACCAAGACATTCAACATAGAAAATCTGTTCACTATGATCCAACAAGATATAGGAGTATTATCAGATGATCTTACCAGCCCTCTTTGCACTCCATCGGGCTTGATTGCAATAAAAGTACGTTCCATCTGAGAACAAGTGAAAAAGTTGAGACACAAGAAATAGTAGCAAAATACTCTCCCTCTCATGAAAAATGGATGTTTAAAGTGAACAGTTAGGATAAGTACCTCAGCTGCATGCACTTCCTGGTCTTGCAGCATGTAAACTATGGCAAGGCAGAAGAAAAACAAAGAAATAAGATCAGATGCATTGTAAATATGAGATGGTATGATGGGTATAATTTTTGTGCAATCTAACATAAGAATCCTGGAAATAGAATCTGCAGTCTGGTGGAAATATTGGGCAGCGAAAAATGATAAGCACAAATGTAAAGCAAAATACATGTGTAGAGTTGACATAAGCCAAAAGGAGAACGTTAAAAGAAGAGCTAAATCACAACCTAGCATCAAAAAAGTCATAAACTGCCAAGATTATCAACAAAGTAAAAGGAAAATCGAGGAAAAAGGAAACATTGAACTTGCATGGTGCCAAAAGAAAGCCAAGTCTAAAAGAACCACAAATAATTAAACAAAAGGACATTGAAGTTGTAGGAAATTTTACAAAGTGGTCTTAATTTGATCTTCAATACCCATTTTGAATAAGATAACTTTTGCTTTGTGCAAATCCAGTAATCATGAGCATGTGTATATCATGCTACATGTTGGATTGACCTGATATACCCGAGTAGAAATCTAAAAAATGAAGCACATAACTCAATCCTAAACTCATCATTATATTCTTAAACAACCACAATAGAAATTACACTGTTTTACTTTAAGAGAAAGGATCAGATTAAGAAATTATCAGTGTAGGAAATTTGTGGCCGGCATCAGATATTCGTTGGGAACAAAGGTGTAATGTCAGGAGAAGACGTCTAGGGCAGCAATCAATATCGTAAAAAGCAGCCCACGCCTTTTTTTTTCAACTATCTCATGTGAACATGATGAGCTTGTTGTAGAAGAGGTTGCGAAAGCCATAATGCTAAAACTTGAGCAAAGGCAAGGGCCCTCTTCATTACCCAACTTGTCTAATCACCACCACAAAAAAGGTTCCTACTCAGACCTTTTACTTTCAAACATCATATCCTTTCTCCAGTAAAACATTAAAAAAATAAGGGAAAAAGAGAATGACGGAATTGGAGATAAAGCTTTCAGGTCGTTGCACCATTTCTGCAGTAAAAAAAATGGAAAGCAGGCGATTGAATAATACAGCATGAGAGCGTAAAATATAGAGCTTTCAACCAATGACATTCTTTTTGGATAAGAGATTAGAAGGCAGACAATTGGACACAAACAAGATAGAGGAAATAAGACATATAGATCGAACCACCTACATGTTGTCATTTTCAGTTGAAACAGAAAACCAAAGAAATTTATAAGTGGTTATACTTTCAATTCCCAAGCCATTGACTCCAAAGGAATATTTCTCAAAGATACAACCCGGAAGACATTAATAAATGACAAAAAACCAAAAAATACACTAAGTTTTCATGATCTCTTCAAGTCATAATGGCCATATGTTCCAAAATGAAATCTTGCCTGAAGGCAGTCTTGCTATTTCAATGCTTAAACTGCACCTAAGGTATGTTCATAAACGCAAATTAAAACAGAAATCATCAGGATATACAGAGGTTTTATGACATATTAAAGGGGTATGTTTGCTCAAGTCCGAAAGAAACGAGAGTTAAAATCACATGATAGTATGAAAAAGGGAACGGGGGAGGAATGATATAACTATCCCACGGGTAGTTAAAACTAATAAAGAGGAAAGAACTCCACCTTTCGGAAGTGAACATAAACAGTACAGAATTCCTCTGCCAACATGATCTATTTCTAATACACATTTTAATTCGTCCTATTCTTTTTCCTTTGGAGATTTCTGCCAAGTACACTCCTTGCGCAAATGACTCACTGAAAGCTCTTCAATTTGGCACCATCGGATGGGGTGACGTGCAGTACGCCAGTAAGGCATAGACTCAATCCCTACGTCCCTACCCGATCCTGACAACCAAGCTAGGCTGATGTGAATACATGTGGACGACAAATAGACGTGCACTATGAGATCTTATCATTCGAAACAAAGGAGAGATTAGTGTGGGACATTTCCATTGGTACAGAAACCTGAAGAAAAGAAAACGATTACAGAAGAACCAACCTGCCGCGGGAAGAGCAAGAGCGGAGGAAACCCATCCCCTTGATGCTGAACCGGTGCCCTCATAAAATGAGGATATGAAGGCCGTCTTCCCTCTGAAGGAAGTCGCTGCAGCGGCTGCCAAAGCTCGACCTTTAACACAGCAAAAAGAAACAAACTTTGAATAAAGCTTCGAAGGAAAAAGCAAAGGTACATAATTCCAATTTATCGCTATCGAATTGCAGACAAATGGCTATTTGTAGTTAAAAAGGAGCAAAAAAAGCGGGAAAGAAAGGAAAAGCATCTTCCTTTTGCCAACATGAGGAAGACATCGGCGCTAGACTGCTAAAAGACGAACAGCCTGTGGCGTCTAGACCAACATCCTTAACCCCATTCTACGCTTCTTCCGGATCACTTTGGACTAAAGCTCCACACTCAAGTCGCGTGCAGGAACAGCCGAACAGGGATTTGGCCCAAACCACGCGATCCCAGCATCCATCCGACAAAAATCGATCCTCCATGCAAAAAAACGGAAAAACAAAACGATCGGGAGCGGGTCCCAGCGTGAGCACTACTCGCAGAAACTCACCTTGCGGAACGGAGGAGCTCCTGGACGCGGAGAGCAGCGCCCTCGCGGTCCTGGCGGCCGATCTGTAGATTTGCGAGCTCATCCTGGATCACCTGCGAGGGAGAGCACGCGAACCAGATGAGAGAATGGGCGGATTAGCTGCAGAGAAGAGCCCTCACTCTACAGCTCCCCCAGCTACCACGCAGCTTTATGAGAACGGGAACCAGCGTTAGGGTTGCGTGGCCTGGATCCCTTGGAGGGCGACGCAGAGCCGTCCATTTTCGGATGACGTATTCGACCTCCACGTTTGGAGGAACGAACTGCTGACGACACTGCGACGGAAACAATCGCGAGAAAGTTTTGAGTGGTTTAGACATTTCGCAAGCTCTGTGTTTTTTTTTCCCATTTTTTTACATGAGAAATGTTTAATGTTTTTTTCGTAAATATCCTCGTCAAAGAAATGACCGGGATAGAGCGTTACATTGACATCAGAAACCTGTTATACGATTTTATTTATATCATAAGCCCTGCCCTCACAGATTAGATAGAAATCGTTAAAAGATGTGTACAGTGTGACCGGTTGAAAATAGGGAGAATTAATTGTTGATTTTTGGTAGGGATCTGATATTATTTTCAGGTCTCTGTCAAGTTTTTTCACACTATCTGATCTCTGTTTTATGCAGGATTTATTTTTAAGTCATTGTTGTTAACCCCCTATTATCTCTTCCAATAATTATTTCACCTACGAAAGTGTGTAATTGCGTAATTATATACTTATAGAGTTACATATGTAACTGTGTAATATGTAAATCATGTAACTGCATAAGTATGTACTGGTAACTTTATAAGTAGTTAATAATTTACAAAAATAAATATTTACTTATTTATTCAGAGAACTACCGATCAACCCTTGATTTTGGAAAATTTATTTTTAAGTCCTTAAGTTACATAAGTATAGAAGAAGGAACTTACATAGTTTCAAAAATACTTATATAATTACCAAGGACTTACCTAGTTATAGAGTTACATGTGTAATTACACACTTACGTAGGTAAGTCCTTCTGTAACTCTGTAATTGGACTTACCTAGTTACAGAGTCTCTGAATTACATACTATGTAACTCTGTAATACATGTGTAGTTATAGAGTATGTAGTTACAAAGTTACAAGTATAGTTACATAATATGTACATGTGTAATTACACACTTACATGTAGTTACAGAGTTACACATGTAACTCTGTAACTACATACTTACATAGTTACAGAAATTACACACTTACGTAAAAAGAATTATACATGTAATTCTGTAACTAGGTAAGTCCTGATAACGAGGTAAGTCATTTTGAAACTATGTAAGTCTGTAGCTAGATAAGCCTTAGTTACAGAGTTACAGACTTACAAAATATCTATGTAGGTACAGAGTTACATGTGTAACTGTATAAGTATGTAATTACATACTTATGCAGTTACAAGAATTACATACTTACGTAGTTACACATGTAACTCTATAAATACATACTTACGCAGTTACATATTTAACTGTGTAACTACTTCATATCTTGTTACACAGTTACAGGAAGAAATACTTACAAATTTAAAGCGTAAAAAACTATATACTTACATACTTACAGAGTTACATATGTAATTGCATAAGTATGTAATTACATACTTACACAGTTACATGATTTACATACTTATACAGTTACACATATAACTATGTAAGTATGTAATTATGTAGTTACACACTTTCGCAGGTGAAACAGTCGTTGGGGGAGATAACAGGGGGTTAACGGCAGAGACCTAAAAATAAATCATACATAAAGCAGGGATTGGACAGCGCGAGAAAACCTAACAGAGACCTGAAAGTAATGTCAGATCCCTACCAGAGATCAACAATTAATTCTCCCTTGAAAATATCATAATACCACCATGGTTTGTCGTGTGTGCCAGGGACGCGGACACTTGATCCAACAGGACCCTATGCAGTCCAGTGGAAGCAGGATGGTAGTTAGGGGGAGAGGAGTAGTGGAAAGGGGCTATACAGAGGGAGGAGAATCGGAGGAGGAAGAGGGATGCGCGGAGGTGAGGGTTTGACCAGAGTGGGAGGGAGGCCACCAGAGGGAGGGGAAGGGGGGAGGGCAACACAGGAAGAGGGAGACTGGAGCTGAAAGAGAGAGGGAGGGAGTGCATAGTAGAGAGAGAGGGAGAGTTGAACCTACTCTTCAACGACTGGGGAGGGGGGTGAAGGTGCCTAACTTCAAGTCGTTGACACAGCTCTAGGATGAGGGACTCCTCCACATGGCGTGCAGCACGACAGCATTATTTGTCTCAGAGGTGTTGTGGCAAAAGAGCTACAACTAAGTGGGAGTTGACGCTTGGTCCTATGGGGTCATCCTCTATGTGATTCTCATTGGGTGCCTCCCTTTCAACGAATCCAATATAATGAGCGTCATCTAGGTCTAAGAGAAGTGCTCCTAGCAGTGGCCATGGCAGGGTAGGGGTGGGGTGGGGGGGACGATGATTGGAGGAAGAAGGGAGAGGGGTTGCGATGGCAGAGATGGAGGCCACGAGGGTGGAAAGAAGACTCCCTACTATTTTAAAAAATTATTATATATGAGACGTATCGTACTATACTAATGCGAGCTAGACATGGCTAGGTCGCGTGGCATGGTACCCCTCATTCTATGTAAAAATAAATCTTGGTATGAAGGGATTTTTAGAGGTAAAAAATATTCAAACAATGCATAACATCTCCTAATAGCCACTCTAATGTATTTGAAGCATATTCCACAAGCATGTAACCACAAAAAAAGTGGCAGATTTTTTTATGCAAATAAATTTATGTAAGAGGATTTCTTATACAAATGTAAAAATAAGATGAATTATAACACAATTATACTTAAGAAAATCTAAATATTTTTTGCAAAATCATTATTGTAATAAAGATGACTTGGATTATGACTGTGGGGCACTCTTCATTGTGAGTGCTGACAGGAGGGTGCTGATAATAATACCGGATAGTAATAATTTTTCAACGCAATTTTATTAACTGAAAAAATAATAAAGAAAGGTCAGTCTTACTGCATATATTTATGTTAAAAAGATTAATTATATGAACTATATATATATTTATGTATATACTCCTCTTATGAATATAAAAAATATCATCCGGCCCTAAAGTCAATTGTCATGACAAAAGTCAATAATATATTTATAATATTCTTTCACTTTATATATGTACCCCCTCTAAAAATGAAAATAAAAATATTTTAAATATACTTTTGTCTTTCATCATGTAGATTACAATAGGAGATCTCTAAGGACATTTCTTATCTATCAAAGGGACACACATGTAATACAAAATTGGAAAATTATTTTTTAGAATTAATCTTTAATAAGGGCATATATGCAAAACAAATCTATCTTATTCCAAATTTTTTTTATCTTTTTACATATGAGTATTGTTCCATGGGATCTTACCGAATATATTTCAAATAAGATCGTGTAATTATCTTAGAAAACTCAAATAATCCCTGAAATTTATTTGGTTTCAAAAGTAAGTTTCTCTCACTAGTTGGCAACCAAAAAATGGCATATGGAATATTTCATTTAAAAGTAACCACTCAAATTTATAAACAAACTTACCTTTATCATTAAAATAAGAGAGTGAGGACTATCATGGGTGGCTGCGGCAAGTGCTAGGAGAATGGCATCCGTGAACAAAAGGGGACTGAGATGCTTTAAAGATTACGCCTTTGTGAAATCTAAAGATTACGCACTAAAGATTGTTTAACTTTGATATGATTAATGAAATTTCCATATATTTTTCTTTGCACGTACACAAGTGTGAACGATTACACATTCACAAAAATTAACCTAATCATCATTCCACATGTATTGCTGGATGATTATATTAATCGAAGGGAAAGACTTATTGTTCGCCACAAAGTGCTCGTTCTGCATTTATCTCGGACATAAGTGAAGTGGACACCACAAATGTTTATCTTTGTTGGACTTCTCTGGTGATACTGCACCTGCCCCAGACATGTTTTTATGCATTCTTATGTGTAAGAGTGTTCAGAGTTTGGTTCAATTCGTAAAATTAAAATAAATTGATCATTTTGACTTGGGTTGGATACAATTTTATTGGAATTTATTTGATTTGATTTGAAACTCATAATTTCAGTTTAGTTTGATTTCCAATCTGAATAAATTGATTAAATTTAAATAAATTGAATTAATTATAAACATTATATATATATATTTACTTTTACTTTTATGTATAATAGTAAATTATTATAAAATCAAGAATAATTTAGGCACTGTTTGGTTTAGCTTCGGCTGAAGCTAGAATCGGCAGTAGTTGATTTTGCAAGTGAGGTGTATGGGATTTTAACCTTGTCGCCCTTGCCATGCCTGCGAAAGCTGCGTCGTTGTTAAAAAAAGAAGGAAAAAAAATACAACTCCTACAAACTTGCCCGCCACGTTGCCCCCGTGGCGCTTTCGAGGGCAATTTCATAGAAGCGAAACGAGAGCCGCTTCTACGAAAGTGGATGTCGTGTTTTTCTACTGTATCTCTCTCTCTTCTCCCGAAATCGACGCATGCGCGGAAGCCGATGACGCCCAAAAGTATTTGACAATGATTGTGAAGTTGTCAGAAATTTTGCACCTCAAAATCTCCCCAATTTCATTTCCAAACAATGTCTCAATCTTCTTCGTTAAAATGATTACTACGTTTTATTCATTTTCATAATTTTCTCTTCATAAATATTATAACAAATATGTCCCTATCGAGAGATTAATATGTTAATAGAGATTTTGAGTATATTTAAAATTTAAATCGAATCAAACGAATTCATCGATTTAATTTAGTTTGATTTGAAAATGAATCGACTGGATTTGATTCAAATGAGAGTTTATTTTATTTAATTTAGTTGAGAAAAAAAATTATTCAAACCAAACCGTGTTCACCTTTACCTGCATATCAAAGAGTTCATCAGAAAAATCCGCTCCGCTGCTGCCCCAAGCATACCTTTTGCACACTCAGCGTGTAGCAAAAGTTCACCAGAAAAGCCAACGAGGATGGACATCGACGGCCCGTTTTGCGGAAGGCCCAGCTGCGGCCGACCGCATTGGGCTCGGCCGCTTGGACACGACAGAGCCCAATATGTAGCCAACCGGCCCGGTTCAACGGCCCGTTCCATGGAGCCTGCGGACCGCCACGAGTCCGACAGAGGCTTGCAAAAGCGACGCGTGCCGTCGCGGTGGCGCCCGGGCGGTTTGCATGTGGAAGCTTCCACAGCACTACTACTACTCCGCCCCCCGGCCCCGCCGAGCTCTGCACTCGATTCTCTCCGTCGAGCTCGCCGGCACGCCAGTGATGGAGGAAGCTCCCACGCCGGCGGAGATACAACAGTTGCTAGACGCAGCCTCGGACTTCGCAGCTTACCCTGGTAGCCTTGTCTCTCGGCGTCCTCTTTTCCCTTGTCTTGTTGCTCTTGAGAAGTCACGATTAATCTCTCCCAATTGCAGGTGTTCAAACTGATGATTCGGCGAAGGCGTTCCTTGATCGTTATCCTCTTCCGGTCCTGTTTAGGTGTCTCTTCGCCTCTATTGTTGCTTTCATTATGATAATTCTTGTTTCCCCTTTTGTTGGGTTCCTCCATGTTCTTCGTCATATCGGCCAAAGGAAGGGAAGTTCGGTGGGGTCGACGGTATGATTTCACAAAGGGGACTGATGTAGTTGTTGATCGTTTTGTTTAGTCTCAAATCTAGTGCGGTGTCTGTCGCCTGCTGAGTGCGAGTTCATCTGGGGGAAGTGTTCTGCATGACCGGCAATGCCAGGCCGTTTGTCTGGTTGGAAACTTGGAGTGTTCCAGTTTCTTTTTCTATAGCTGCTTTTGCAGCTTTTCAGTCATACCGCTCGCTACTTCTATCAAAGCATGTTTGTTTCTACCCATATGTAGCAAAAGGATAGTATGATGATTTCGACCTATTTGCTTGTCCCAAAGTTTATCGAAATTAAGCATGAAATGTCTAGGAAATTTTATGTTTGTGTCAACTTTAAATTATTGGAATCCTTGAAATTACGAAGGCTTAAAGCAATCAAACGAGAGAGAGAGAGAAAGCTTTGCATGTTAATGTTTCGGAAATCTCAGATGAGATTTCGTGAACCAAATTGCACGAGTCATATTCATCAGTAGGCCTTGAGGTTATGCATCCGTAAAGCACTAGACGACTTTTATGGGTGTGTCAAAGTCGATGTGGAGTCTTGAAGCCATTTTGTGGACATTTTTAACGTTTCAAACAGTTATCTTGTTTTCCATACGTGGGACTGAAAATGAAGTCCAAATGTTTCCTTTTCATCAGATAATGAAAGTACAATCAAAAGGTAAAGTAGGAGATGTTCCAGCTGACCAGAAAAGAGAAAAGATTCTAACGGTTAATGCCAAACATGTGCATTTTCCTTCCCCAACGCCATCTGAAAACAAAGAATGCATATATTAGTTGAAGAATAAAGCATTGGAAGACCTGAAGACTAATTTCTCTACATGAATTGTTGTGCCTATGGAGATATGTTCATTCCTTCCCTTCCGCATGCTCTAGAGTGCTGTAAGTCTTCACCTTTGGGGTAAATTTGAAATGCACCTGAAATTGAAGTAATTGACAAAAAAAATTCTCCAAGGACATTGGACATAATTGTTTGATAAAGTTCATTCTATTTTACAGTCAAGTATTTGTGTCCTTGTTTGCTTCCATTAGTGATATACGTCAACCATTGTACTGTGATCTTGGTTTGTTTTGTCACCTTTTATGTTGTTCCATACTGAGCAGGAGTTCATTAGTCATTTTGCTACTAAATTTTTCTCCTCCAAAATTTTTGCGTAGTGCTTTAGAGAACACTGGGGTGCCTAGGGTTGAAGAAACAATAGTTGCTTGCTTAGAAAGAGTATTTAAAACAAGATATGGCGCACTTCTCATTCCACATTATATGGTACGTGCATCAAACGTTGCATTTACTTCTACTTGTTAACTCCATGAGTATATGAGTTTGCCCATCTTTAACTGATTTTGTAATAATCATCTTGTGGAAGCAATCTACATGTTGTTTCTATTCGGAAGTTTTTGGAGATTTCTACTCTGGTATGAAGGATAGGTTCTCTCAAGGCCCACTTTTTGTTCCACCTCCTTTTTTTAGTTCTTTTCATTGTGATACTTCCCCTCCTCTCTGTGGTCCAGCTAGTTCTAGGTGCATACGAGGCCTATTGGTACCTTGATACTTTTCTGTCGTATAGTATGTTACTAAGCAGCTAGCTACTTGATCTGCCGTGTCCTTATTCAGTGGCTTGCATCACCATCCCTTTTTCAGCAATATCAGTAGCCATTCTTCCTATAGTGTTTTATAAGTTGTATGTCTTTAATGAAAAATTAAAATTAGTCCATTCATTTCGAGATCATTCTCTAAGCATAACAGAGAAGGAAAATCTTCAAAGCATGTTTGCTGTGGTTTTCTTACAGTGTCTCACAATGTTCTGATTTCATCTGTTTTTCTTTTCTTTTTATAAGTTGTAGCTTATCCTCATTATGTTTTCTGTCTAATTTAGCCATTTGTGCGAGCTGGACTACAAGCAGATTCTCAGACGGTGAATTGCTTAGCATGTAAAGCTGTATGTATACCCTACTCCATAATCTTATATTTTGCAAAATGAATAATTTCTTGATTATAGCTGGCAAATTCTTGCCTCAACCTTAATGCGAGACTGCTGTTGCTTAGTGAAAATTGTTGCTTTGGGCCCTAGGAGACTTCAATTTAAGTCTATCTTGGAATGTTGATTCCTTAATTCATGCCAAAGCTGGTACTTGGTAGTTGGTTCAACTTGATGAATGTGCTGCAGATGGTTAAGATTAACACATCTGTTCCTCAGTCGGAAGATCCGCTATCTCCTTTCTCCACTGTTCTTCACTTATCTTCAACTGTCTGTATTCTCTGTATGCCTTTTTAATCTTTAATAATGTTTCTTACTCGTATCACTGCTGATTACCTTTAGAGAAATGAGAATGTAAGCACATTTATCCCACCCAATAATGGTTCTGTAATCTGTATGCTCTGTGAGGGTGTTTTACCCCCCAAAGAAGTGTTTGTTTTTACTTCGTTGGAGCTGTTTATTTGTTAGTTTGGATTTGTATATCTAGTCCCATCCCCATCCAAATGAGGATTTCAAGGGTTGAAGGTGAACCCTTGGGGGACGTGGATGTCAGATCAAGCATGTGATTGTGGATCCAGGCCTTTTACCTCTCCCACTAACCTCGGTTAGTGTTAATTAACCGAAAACTCTTAATTAACTGCCACAAGATGTTTTCAAAAAATTCACATTGTGATACATAAAAGGAATGCAAAATTCAACGAATGCACTGAATCGCAGGTTTAAGTGATGTTGCTTGCTTAGTATTTCAGTTAACTTGATAGGTTCTGAAGTGTTTTTAATATGATAAATTCTTAAATACTTTTAGTTTGTTAAGTTTTGAAATGTCGGACTGTCCCCAAATCAAATGGGCGAGTGCATCTCCATTTGGATTTCAGTTCCCTTGGTTTCTGGGAAACCTGGGCATTCCTAAAAACCTTGGGGGTGGCTTCCATTTTTTAGAGGAAAAAACTCAGGTCATAATTTTAAAAAAGAGTCTAAAACATAAATGAAGTTTATCACGTGGTTAGATTATGGACGACGTGATGATTCTGTTAAGCTTTCATGCAAATGAGGAGGCAGTCTGTCTGCCCTTTAACCACAGTTTAGGTCTTTTTTTTTTTTTTTTTAGCCATTTCTTTTCAGAAATAAAGGTTTTATGGAATTTCAGAGAGTCATATTTGCTGAACATGTTTAAAAGAAGTTCATGTAATGATATTTTCCTTGCTTGATGGGGATAGAAACCCCATTGTAATGCCTCGGGATCCTACATAATGACAATGTGGATTCATGAAAAATTGCCTTTGGAGGATTTAGATTCCTCTTGAAGGCCTTGGCCTTTTGCATCTTCTCACTGAGGATCAAAGTTGACCCTTTGCTTTCTCTTCTTTTCTCTTCCTCTTCTTCTTTTCTTTTTCTTGCAAAGTTTCTGCAGTGCTCTTCAAATCTGCTCCTTCAACTCCTTCCTCTCATCTTCTGTTCAACCTCTTCAGCTCTCCAGCCTCTTCCTTTCCTGCTCTTCAACTCTTCTTCTTCTGCTCTCCCTTTTTCTGTTCACTTCTTTTCTCTTTTTCTGCTTTGCTTCTAATCTGCCTTCTCTCTCTCTCTCTCTCTCTCTCTCTAGAAGGGGGAAAGTGGTGGGGACACTCGAGCTTGGGGCTGGGCCGACCGGATCCAAGTCTACCAGAGACGGAGCCGACGGGCAGCGACGACGGCATCTATATGGTCAGCGACGTGCTTCCATGATTTCCATGTGTTTCTTTTAGTTATTTGAGCATTTGGTTGGATGAATAAGGCCCAAATGAGGCCCATTAGAGTGTTTTCTATTTTATGGATATTTTCGGGTGCGAATTTTGCCCTATTTTTAGGTCTAAGGGTGTTTTAGTCCAATAATGGGTTAACATTAGGGTTTTCTCTCTATAAATAAGGCTGTAATCCATTTTTTAGGGGGTTAATGAAGATTTGAAAAGTGTTTTGCAGCAGCCGTTTCTTTCCTTGCCGCAATGGCTTCTTTCCGGGCGTGAGGCCCTGGGTGAGAGGCCCTTCCCTCCCTTTTCTTCCTCTTCATTCTCCATCAGAAAGACCCCTATTTATAGAGGCGCAGGGGCCATGGGGGGCCTGCTGCCTCCTCATAAGCCTTTGCCCTCAGGGAGGATCTTTCTCCCTCTTCCCCTTTTTGCCTTTTTTTTTTTGTTTAATGTCAGAGATGGGGCGCACCCTTTGGCCCTTTATCCCAAGGGGGCTGCTACCACTTCACTTGCTTTTCTTTTTTTAAAGTGGATAGTACCAAAATTGTATTAAAAGAAGAAGAATGTACAAATGTTGACTGTATGCTCCAAAAAGCAGACTCCCTCCCTATTCAAAAGACAACTACATGGAGATCGTATGGAAACAACTAATCCCCTAACAAAGAAAAAAGAGAGGAAGTAGTGGAATCCACAATACAAAACATGTTCGTCCAATCCTTCACTTTAGCACATAAAGCATTGGAAATAGACGCCCCATCTTTAGAAACTCTTTCTGAAAATTCTACTGTTCCTTTCTCCCTAAAGCATCCATTGATCCACAAGGTGGCATGGAGGATGACCCACAATATTAGTTTATCTCCTTTGAGGGTCCATTTCCTCTCCCAACCCAAAAGAAGTTATTGCATACTCCTACATGGACACCAATTGAGGCCAATCTTCCAAATCTCCCTCTCCCTTCACACCACTAATGAGTAGGAACATCTCACGAACAAGTGGTCAACAAACTCATCCTCCTCCCCACAAAGAGCGCAAGTGGGCTGAATATCAGGAATGAAGCGATGTAGTTTGTCCTTGGTTGGTAGTCTCCCATGATATATCCTCCAAATCAAGATCTTCATCTTCAAAAGACTTCTTGTCAAGGTTTGCCATATCGGATCTCGGCTTCGTCTCAGAACGGTCAAAGAGAAAAGATCTTAGAGAGATCTCGATTAGATCTCGGGAAATCAGGATAACATAAAAGTGTGGATTACATAGGTTCACATAAATAATTCCTTAAGGAACATAGATAGTTGCATACTGTGACGGGCCTCGTCGTTTAAACCTGTTAACCTAATAAAAAGTTTGATCCGACTCTGCCTCCCGCGAACATGCCAATGACTCATGGATGGCAAAATCGGCCGACTCGGAGCGGAATCGGCCCATGGCGACCCGACTGGGGGGGGTGGGGGGTGGGGAACGCCCACCCACCTATGGGACTAGGTGGAATCGGGGGTGGATCGATCGGAATCGGGTGGAGTCGGCCTGACTCCGGCCGATCCACGCCGACTCCACTCGCTCCTGGCCGCTTCCACGGGAAGCGGGGCCATGTCGAATGGAGTCGGTCCTAGTCGGACCGGATCCGCCTCCGCGGATCCCTCCTTAAGGAGGGATCGAGAGTCACAGGAGCTGTCTGCGTAGTCCCGAACTCCCCCCCTCCCAGTCCCAGCCTCCCAGCCCCCTGCCCCCCCTTCGGAGGTCCCCTCCCTTGCCGCCGCCGCGGGCGCCGCTGCAGGGCGCTGCCGCCGCCGCTTCCTTCTTCCTCTCTCTTTCTGTTCTCTTCTCTCTCTTCCTTCTGTGCAAGGTGAGTTTTTTTAATTTTTTTTTAAAAATTTAAAAAAATAGAAAATGTTGAATATGCTATAGATCTATAGATAAATAGCATTGATAAGATGTTTATGACCCTCATTCTCCAAAATCCCTTAATTGAACCCTAATTAGGGTTTAAAAATTAGGGATTTTATGTCCATGAATGTAACTAATGTACAATTGAGTGTCCAATACAATCATTTTAGTTGATTAGAGTTTGTTGGTAGACTCAATTGCATTGTATGATTCATTTCCCCCAAATCCCCAAATGACCTAATTAGGTTAAAAAATTAGAAATGTTGAGCCATTAATATAATTAATGTGCAATTGAGTGTCCAATGTAGTCATTTGAGTTGATTAGAGTTTGTTTGTAGATTCAATTACATTGCATGACCCATTTTCCCCAAAATTCCCAAATTGAACCCTAATTAGGGTTTAAAAATTAGGGATTTTGTGTAATTAACGTGCAATTCAATTGCATTCTTACACAGGAATATGGCACATCAAGAACATGAAGAGCAAGAGGTGGAGCAGGCCATTGATCCTGGTTGGGCTCATGGTACTCTCCTTGATGTACGACGGAAAAAAGTGAAATGTAATTGGTGTTCAAAGGAGATGTTTGGGGGCATATATCGTCTTAAACAACATATTACTGGGATTTCAGGAAATGTAGCAAAATGACCATCATGTCCACTTGAAGTTAGGAATGAAATGAAAGCATACATGAAGGGGAAAAAACTGAAAAAATATTGACAACTCAGCAGCAGCAACAACTTCAAGATGAGATTTCTGGGCGACAGATTCATAGAGATTATAGTTTACCAATCAATGTGGATGATGATGAAGATGATGATGATGATGATCCTGATCTTGAGTTCACTGCAGTTGCACGTGCTAGTCAGCATTCTTATGCGGAGGAAGATGATAGACGAAGGGGTTTGGGGACATCGGGGTCACATTTGTCTAGAGATGACTCTAGGAGATATCTTCCTAGGAGCACATTAGTTCGTAGGGCTGCTGGTGCATTAGGGTGTAGAGGTAGACTTTTAGATGTTCATGCTCCTACACAGGGTCCTATGGATACATATTTGTATAGATCAAGGTCTGTAAAACAACCAGAAATTAAGCAGGCATTGAAAGGAGTGAAAGCCACTGCGAAGGCAGCAAAGGGAGCAATCAAAGGTATTGTGAAATGGTTTTTACATGCAGGTGTGCCGGCACATACGACAGAGAGCCCATATTTCCAGAGTATATTGGATGCAATTGCAGAAGCTGGGCCTGGTCTTAAGGCTCCCACATAGAAGTACCTTTATGATGCTGGACTTGATGAGGAGTATGATGAGTTGAAATGATGGGTGAATGGCTTCAAAATGTTTAGAAAGAACGTGGTTGCACCATTATGTGTGATGGTTGGACAAGGACCACAAAGAAATCTATGATTAATTTCCTAGTTTATGGCTGTGAGGGTACTATTTTTCTTAAATCTGTTGATGCCTCTAACAACATCAAGAATGCAGATTAATTGTTTAGACTAATTAATGAAGTTGTGGAGGAAGTGGGTGAAGAAAATGTTGTACAGGTTGTGACTGACAATAAAGCGAGCTACAAGCTGCTGATAGATTGTTGATGGAAAGAAGAGAACATCTCTATTGGGTTCCTTGTGCAACACATTGTATTGACTTGATGATGGAGAACATAGGCAAAGATGCACATATTCATGGCCTCATTGATGATGCTCAAATGATCACTTCATTTATTATAATCACAATAGGATTTTGAATATGATGAGGCAATACATATATGGACGAGATCTTCTTCGTGCTGGTCCCACTCGATTTGCATCAAATTTTATTTCTTTGGAGAGCCTCATGAAATATAGGCATCAATTGGGCCAATTGATTAATTCTGAACAATTTTTGCAACATGTAAACACTCTTAGGGCTAAAAGTAAAGATGTTGCTCACTTGCTCTCCAAGTACAAGATTTGATTAGCAATGCACGATTTTGGGAGAGGATTTCGTACTACCTCAAAGTAATAGAGTTGTAACACCCCGAAAAGGAATAAGGAGATTCGGTATTAAGGGAAAATTAAGTCCGAGATATATTGGACCATTTGAAATACTGAAGAGAGTTGGTGAAATGACGTATCAACTGGCACTCCCACCACAGTTATCCAATGTACATGATATTTTTCATGTGTCAATGTTGAGAAAATATGTGTATGATCCAGAGCACATTATTGAGTACCAAGATCTGGAGATACAAGAAAATTTGGCATATGAAGAGAGACCTGTACAGATCCTTGACCGAAAAATTAAGCAACTTCGGAACAAGGAAGTTCCATTGTTGAAGATTCAGTGGAATAAACGAGGACAAGAAGAAGCAACATGGGAGCTAGAAGATGCCATCAAAATCAAGTACCCAGAATTATTCACAGGTCAGTAATTATACTCTTATGTTGTTAAAATTTGGATGACTAAATTTCTTTTAGTAGGGAAGAGTTAAAACACCCCGAAAATTTTATTTGTTAGGAAAAAATATGAATAATATGATTATTAGATTTGATTATTATTATGAGTATGAAATAATTAATGTCTGGGATTAATTAGTGTTGTTACTGCTTGAGCAACGAGGTCAACGCGAGCTGAGGTCCCGGCGACGGGTCTAGGTCGGCTCGAGCCGGGGACGCCCAAAGGAAGACTGGAATCGCCGAGGGTTCAAACCTGCAAGGCCACTGAGATTCCTCGGTGGTAAGACACTCCGACGATCTAGTCAGTTCGGGAGGTCGGAGTGGGAGGATTTGTGGATCAGTAATCGCGTACCTTGCTATGAGGGATGCCTCCCCTTTTATAGGGGTCCCTTGGTTTGGATTAACGGAAGCCCTCCCATGATGCGCCCACGATCTTGCCTTAATCTTCGCAGGCCAGAGTTATGGGCGGCAGGTGCGATCGGACTGGCCCCGGATATTCAGGGCTGGTGATCGTGTGCGACCTGCCTGCGCGATCCTTGGGCCTTACTGATATTGGGTCTTCCCATGATGATCGTATGAGGGTAGGTGGCCTTCGTGGCCCGCGACCTTCGGTCCCTTCTATTACCGGACCTTTCCATTATGGTCGTGTAAATCCATATGGAGAAAGTTCAGGCTGGCATGCGTTCATCGAAGGTGACGAAGGAACTTGCCACGGCTGAATGTGTGGCTCCGCACGGCCATCCCTTGGACGTAGAGTTAGCTCGGCGGTCTTAGCCGATCTCCCGAGGTCCGAGCGGTAATACCGATCACCGAGCTACTACTCGGACCTGGTCTTCGATTAGATCATTGGCTCGGCGTATGCCGACGTGCACTACGGTCCGTTCTCTGAGGACCACCCCGTATCACTGGCCCCCCAGCTTCTTCTCGAGACTTCGCCATGGCTCGAGGAGAAGATGTTAGAGGATCTTTCGTACGTCACCGTACATTCTTCTGTCAGGGTGCTTGAGGATGTGCCTATGCATGACCCTTGGCGCTTTTGACAACCTGTAACGACGCGTCGCCTCGATCTCTGGCTGTAATCATGGTGGCAGATGATGCGACGGGCGTTTTGCTCTGACGCCTCGGCTTCCGATCCTTCTCTTTTGATGGCGATCCGCGTTTGAAGGTCCTTGGCATGGCGGAGAGCGACACGTGGGTTAATCGAGACGCTTGAATACGGCGAGGGCCTTCCTTCGTTGGATCAAGGCACACTTGAGACCCTATAAATAGAACGACTGATACCGCAGGGAAACCTTTGCGCGCGAGCCTAGCCACCTGATCTAGCTGACCTTTCGAGCTGGGTTGGGGATCGTCCGATCGCTCTCGCCGAGCTGCCAGTCACCCGCTCTCGCCTCGATCTCTCCCTTTTCAGAGGTATAAGCCATGGGCTCACCCTCTGCATCAGCGTCCCCGGGTTCCTCCTCCTCCACATCTTCTTCGAGGTACTCTTCTTCCGAGGTGCCTCTGGCAGGCCCTTACCTCCTTGCCCTGCCCCTATTCAGGCGGGCTCTTCCGAGGCCCGTCCGTCGGATGCGGCCGACGAGGTCTTTCCCACCGTTTCTCTTAGGACATATGTGTCCAAGGCTCCTTCGGCTCCCGCCTCCGGTGTGAGGAGAGCTGTTGATTCTGTGGCCAATGCATCCACCGAGATCGACAAGTCGACGCTCGAGTGGATCGTAGACCACCCTGGCTTGGCTTTCCCTCCCGACTTCATTGTTTATGCTACCCCCGAGCTCCGTGCCCATCATACGATGGAGAACGGATTTTGTCTTTATTCGGAGGCTATCCGAGCTGGCTTTCGATATCCTCTTCATCCCTTCCTTGTTCATCTTCTCCTTTATTTAGGCGCTGCCCCCGCTCAGCTGACCCCCAATTCTGGAGGTCGGCGGTCGGTTTCTTGGTGGCCTGCGCCATGGCCAAAGTCCTTCTGAGCATTTGCCTCTTTTTCTTTTGTTTCTCTATCAAAGTCTCCGGGGACTGGCTGTACATATCAGCTCGGTCAGGGCGCCACTTCCTTGGTCGCTTCCCTTCCTCTATCCATCATTGGAAGAGGAGTTTTTTTTTTATTCATAGCTCCGAGGAGTGGGAATTTCCTACCACTTGGTCGGCTATCAATCCTCAGGACAAGGCTTTCCGGCCTCCTACCAATATGAGTGATGCCGAACTTTCGGACTTCGAGTCGTTGCAGTCGGTAACAACGCCCGGCCTGCATGAACCTTCTGCCGCTCTGTTCGAGTTGATTCGGCGGGTCGACAGAGGTCTGACATCTTCGGGGGTTTTCCTCCTTCTTTGTTCTTACGGTCCGCACTGATAACGTCCCCTTTTCTTTTGGCAGAGATGGCCGAGAAGAGTGCTTCTGTGCCCGAGGGGCAGGAAGAGGTCGACTACGCGGCCCTCGCTGCCCAGTGCTTTGCCGCCGGGGGAGGCAGGCGGAAGAAGACTATAGCTCGGGAGAAGAGGCCGGCTGAGGAGGCCGATGTCCAAATCGTGGACGCCCCGGCTTCAAAGGCTGCTCCGCCTGCGCCAGCGGCCGTGCCCGTCCCTCCGACTAGGGCGATAGCGGAGAGGTCGGCCAAGCGAGCTCGGCTGACAGAGTCACGACTAGTTGAGGGTGGTCCCTCGAATGTCGGTTCGCCATCGCGCCGTCCGAGCGTTCCGCTGGCTACGTCAGCCGGGCCGAGCCCCCTGGAGTGGGCTCGGACTTCTGCCCCGGCCCATGCTCTCTCTCGGGCCGCGACGATGAAGACTCTAGACCTTGCTGACGAGCTGTTCGGGGGTTTCCAGCACCACCTAGGGATGCTCGTGGACCTGCTTTAGCGGACGAACCAGCTTCGGGTGACGGCCGAGGGTCACATATGTGCCACAGAGGATAAGCTCGCCGACCTCGAGAAGAAATGTGCCGACTTGAAGAGCTCCATCACCGCAAAGGCTGCCCGCGCATCAAAATCCGAAGACCGGGCCGCTGCGCTTGCTCGGGGGGTAGACCAGCTCAAAGCTTTGCTGGCTGACGAGAAGAAAGCGCAAGAAGCCGAAAAAGCGGCTCGGGAGGCGGAGGTTAAAGCCCACGAGCAAACGAAGGCCGAAGTGGCTCAGCTCGTGGCCGACGAGCGTCGGAAGGCTGTGATCGAGTACAAGAAGTCCGACGTGCATCTTGACCAGATAACCGACCTTTTTCGGGAGGGGTATAATCATTGCTTAAAGGCGATGGCCAAGACATTTCCCGACCTGGACCTGACCGCCGTGCGGCCCCCGCAGCTGATGACGAGTCCGATGAGGAGGTCGGACTGCTAGTTGCCGCGCAGCCCGACGCGGGAACCTCCACCTTGGCCCCTTCTGTCGACCCTGTTAACCTTCCCCCGGTAGACAAAGCTGCCACCGAGCCTTGAACGGTGTGTTTTTTGTAAAAAACTTTTTTCAGTCTTCAAGTCGCGCTTATGCAACATTGTTATTTTTCGCTCTCATATATCTGTAAGCAGGTCGTAACGATGTCGAACTTGCTTAAGACTTCGAAGTGTCGGAATGAGTTAGAGCGCCGGAGCGACGTCATTAAGTTCGGAGTGCCAAAGCGACCTCCTTAGGAAATTTAGAGTGCCGAAACGACCTCGTTAAGCTCGAAGCGCTGAAGCGACATCCTTAGGAAATTTAGAGTGCCGAAGCGACCTCGTTAAACTCGGAGTGCCGAAGCGACCTCCTTAAATTTAGAGTGCCGAAGCGACCTCGTTACGAAGTTCGGAACGCCGAAGCGACTTCCTTAGACGATTCAGAATGCCATAACGACCTCTTAGGAAATTTAGAGTGCCTCAAGGTAAAAACATCGAAGGTGTTCGGCGTTCCACGTCCTCGGAACCGCCGAACCACTCAAGTTGGCGACGGTAGGCACCCTGTCCGAGGTCCTCTATCACTCGGTATGGGCCTTCCCAATTAGGAGACAACTTTCCGACCGCCGACTTGGGGTCCGAAACAGCGAGCTTTCGAAGGACGAGATCGCCCACTCTAAAGCGCCGACGCTTGACGGTTGCGTCAAATCTTCATTTCATCTTCCGCTGATAGGCTTCTACCCTTGACGCCGCCTTATCCCGTCGTTCTTCGATCAGGTCCAGCTCGGCTAACAGCGAGCGATCGTTGTCTCCGCGTTCGAACCCTAGAACTCTTCCCAAGGGTATGAGCAGTTCCACGGGGGTCACGACTTCTATCCCAAAGGCGAGCGCAAAGGGAGATTCTTGAGTTGCTTCTCGGGGTGTTGCCCTGTAGGCCCACAACATGTGGGGCAGCTCTTCGACCCATCGGCCCATGTGGTTGTCCAGCCTCCTTTTTAGTCCATCGAGCAGCGTTCGGTTGGTCACCTCGGCTAGCCCATTAGATTGAGGATGGGCGACCGAAGTGAATCGATGGTCGATGCCGAGCTCCTCGCAATTATGCCGGAACCTGGCGTTGTCGAACTGTTTGCCATTGTCGGTGATTATTGCCCTCGGTAGTCCGAACCTGCAGATGAGATTTTTCTATGCAAATCTCCATGCGTTGGCATTAGTTATCTTGGCCAGGGCTCGGCTTCCACCCACTTGGTGAAATAGTCAATCGCAACGATGATAAATTTCCGTTGCCCCGAGGCTGGCGGAAAGGGAGGCTGGCGGAAAAGGGCCAAGAATGTCCATTCCCCATAGCGCGAAAGGCCATGGGGCTGCCAATGGACTGAGGCTCGCTGGCGGCTGCCGATCTACTTTGCTGAAGAGTTGGCATTGTTTACACCTCCGGAGGTAGTCTTCAGCGTCCTTCAACATGGTCGGCCACCAGTAACCTTGCCGAGCTATTCTTCGGACCATCGACTGGGGTCCCGTATGGCTCCCACACGTGCCTTCATGTACCTCAGCGACGATCTCCTCGGCTTGCCTTCGACCCACGCATCGCAGGTGCGGGAAGCTGAAGCCCTTCCTGTAGAGGTCACCGCCGATCATAAAAAAATCTTGGGGCTCGTCTTTTTACCTGTAGCGCCTCTCCTTTGTCCTCTGGGAGCTGTCCATCTCGGATGTAGTCGACGATAGGAGTTATCCATGTTGGCTCGGACTCGATGCATAAGACTTCGGTAGATCCCACTGAAGGCTCGCTGAGTTCCTCCACGAGCACAGTAGACTCCTGTTTGTGTTCCGAGGTAGCCGCGTACTTGGACACGCGTCAGCCTGGAGTTCTCGGCTCGGGGATTTTCAGCAGCTCCGCCGATTCGAAGTCTCCCATCATCCTCGAGACCTCGGCAATGTACGAGGCGAGCTTTTCTTCTCTCTGCCTCGAACTCCTTCGAGACTTGACTGACGACCAACTGAGATTCACTATGGACTTGAACCTCGTTGCACCCCAATGCTTTCGCCATTCTGAGTCCTGAGATCACAGCTTCGTATTCGGCTACGTTATTTGAAGCGGAGAAGCTGAAACGAATTGGCATACCTTAAGACGAGGCCTTCTGGGGAGTGTAGGACGACTCCCGCCCCGCTGCCTTGAGAGTTAGACGCCCCGTCCGCATAACCTTCCAGCTAGCGACGATCTCCTCAAATTCAGGTGACCTTGCCGTCCCTTCAGAAATGAAGTCGGCCAGGGCTTGGGCTTTGATGGCGACCCGAGGCTTGTATGATATTATCGTACTCGCTGAGCTCGATAGCCCACTTGGCCATCCTCCCCGAGGCCTCGGGTCGACATAACACTTGCTTGATGGGGGCGTCGGTGAGGACCACAATCTTGTGAGCTTGGAAGTACGATCGGAGTCGTCGGGCCGCCATTACTAGCGCGTATCATGCCTTCTCGAGGTTGGAGTAGCGCTGTTCGGCTCCTCGCAAGGCTTTGCTCGTATAATATACGGGGAGTTGCCTTGCTCCTCCTCTCGTACGAGCACCGAGCTGATTGAATGAGTCGTGGTCGACAGGTACAAGAACAACTCCTCCCTGCAACAGTTTACTAAGAGTGGGCACATTGGCCAGATGGGCCTTGAGCTCGTCGAAGGCTTTTTGGCAATCATCACTCCACTCGAACCGTCCTTTTTCAACACGTTGAAGAACGGCTTGCACCTCTCGGCCGACTTGGACATGAACCTGCTCAGAGCAGTGATGCGGCCGTTAAGCCTTTGTACCTCTTTGACGGTCCTTGGAGCCGTCATGTCGATGATGGCCTACACCTTGTCGGGTTTACATCGATGCCTCGGCTTGAGACGAGGTAGCCAAGGAACTTCCAGCGCGAACGCCGAAGACGCACTTCTCGGGGTTCAAGCTTCATGCCATATTGCCGCAGCACCTCGAAGGTTTCGGCCAGATCCCAAACATGGTCCTCGCTCACCGACTTTTCACCAACATGTCGTCAATGTATATCTCCATTGTTTTCCCGATATGTTGCTCGAACATCATGTTGAGGCCTCTGGTATGTCCCCTGCATTCTTCAGTTTGAAAGGCATTCGGGTGAAGCAATACAAATCTTTTTCCGTGGTAAATGCGGTCTTCTCCTCGTCTTCGGAGGCCATCCTGATTTTGTGATATCCTGAGTATGCGTCGAGGAAGCTCAGGAGCTCGTCCCGCCGTGAAGTCGACGAGCTGATCTATGCGAGGAAGAGGAAAGCTGTCCTTCGGGCACGCCTTGTTCAGGTCGGTGAAGTCCACTCACATGCGCCATTTTCCATTTGCCTTTTTAACGAGGACGACGTTCGCCACCCACTCGGGGTAGAAGGCATCCCGAACAGTACCTGCACACAGATATTTGGCTAGGTTGTTGTCCACCGCCTCCTGTCGGTCAGTTGACAAGGGCTGCTTCTTCTGTCGTACCGGTCGAGCTCTGGGATCCACGTTCAGGTGGTGCTAAATAACCTTCAGGTCAATCCCTGGGAGGTCGTCTTCTGCCCATGCGAAGACGTCACGGCTACCTTTGAGAAATTCAACTAGCTTTGCCTCCAACTCCTGGAGCTCGGTGCCGATCACCACTGATTTTTCCTCTGCGATCTCAACTCGCTTTGTTTGCTCGGCAGACTCATGCCTTACATCATTCTCATCATATACAGGCTCATACTCCGAAACGACTGGTTCCTTTGCTTTTATTGAGTTTACTGTAACGTAGCGCGTTTTTCGGATCTTCGTGGGTCGTTGTTTAATGGTAGTTCGGATCTGCGTTTACTGGTTTTGGTCTGGTGCTCATGCCCAATATGGGGTCATTGGGCCTTGGTCGAGGTTTCCGCGCGTTGTGTGGAGCTTAGTGGGCCGACAAGTTAGACCCATAATGCCCGTTGAATCACTGGATGTGAACGCGACGGAGGTGTAGGTCGCGTTCTGAACGCGACAGCAGTGGGGGTCGCGTTCTGGTTGCCGCCGCTGAGGTCGACGTCTGCATGTGCGCCGCGTGTCGCGCAAGGAGTGGGGTTTGCTGACGTCGGGAATGGGAAGGGGACGCCTTAGTCCGTCGCAATCAGGTCGCGACGGGGAGGTATGTCGCGATCCCAACCGCTGTGCGGTTTTTAAGCAGGCTGGCCGAACAGAGCTTTCACAAGCTCTGCTCGACCAGGGGAGGAGCTGCTGCGGGCGATTCGGCGTTCTGGTGTGGTGTTCGACGCGCTCTCGACGCGAGGACGTCGCGAGGAGTGGGGGAAACGCCGCGCCATGCGTGGATTGCGTGTTCTTCTGGAAGGTAGGGAGTTCTACCTTGATTTGTTACGTAGATTGCATGATAGTGTGTTTACCGCTTTAAGAACAGTAGATACCATGTCTAGGAGGTGAAATAAGTATGAAAACCGGGTTGGAATTATGTTTAGGATGGTTTGCATGGAAAATCCGGAGATGGTTCCCGGATTGGGATTTTCACCTGAGAAGGCGACGGACCCTGCTGCCACGACCAGGTAGCGACAGGCCGACCCGTCGCGATAGGGTTTCTTATCGCGACATGTCGTGGCGTCGCGATCAGAAGGCGGCCTTGGCCTCTGTCGCGATCGCAGCCAAGGATATTATTTTGTATGCTTTTGGCAATTTGGATATCCGATTATCGATGTTTAGCATACATGGCTTTGGTAAGAGGTGCATTGCACCCGTAAGCTCTGTGAGCAGGTTGCCCACATGGTTAGTAGGTGGTTTACATAATCGGTGTGGTGTTATCGTGGTGTGAGGTGCATTGACACCTGTAACACCTCTAAAGCGTGTCGTTTAAATAGTTCACGTGTGTTTACGTGGTTTGAGGATGTGCATGGCACATACTCCGTTGTGGTGGTGTTACGTGTGTGTATATGTGTGCGTGGCACATGCACTGGTTGTCATAGTGGTTAGGCAGTGAGGTTCCCGTGTGAATCTAGCCTTAGCTTTTTAGTATGTGATTATAGATTGGTTAAGATGGTTATTTAATGAAGCGCAAGTGTGGTTATTAAGTGGTTACCGAGTAATGAGTTTAACTTGGCGATGGAGGTCACCTTGTGACCAATGATAGGCCAAGTATAGTTGACTACCGTGATTTAGGTGTGTGTTTGTATAGGTTAGCTTGTGGGTCACGGAGTGATTAGTCGTTTGTACCGTGGTTTGTAATAAAGATTGTATGAGTTTATGATGTATTTAGTGCGTTGCTGAGTTTGGTCGTCCGGCGCCTATTCCGGAATGCCTCTTCAGTTGGGTGCCCCAGGTTCCGAGGAGAGCCAAGTACGTGAGTGTGCTCGGGTTTGTCCCGGTACAGTGGTACCGTCAAGGTTTTGTCGTCTTCCTGGACACCCTCACTCTCGGGGAGAGTTGTCGTCCGGCTGAGGGAAAGACGACAGTGGGACAGTGACTTGTGAGAGTTTGTGTTTAGTCACTTGTAGCGCGCTCGTAGCTGGGGTTACGGACACCAGTAGACATACTGGGCCCTGGCTAGTCTTGTTACCAGTGCCTCACTTTAGAGAGCTCAGGCCAGAGTCTCTAAAGGTGCTAGGCATGGGCCTGCAGGGCGTGTGACCTGCAGGTTGTGGTGGTTTGGTTGGTCTCCACAGTTCTTTGGCTTTACTTGTGTTGTGGAGCGGCAGTTGGACTTTACGTCTGTGACTGCGAGACTAAGAGGTAGTTCTTGTGTTGTGTTGTCCGGGTTGGATACTGGCGTCATGAACCAGTAGTCTGTCCCGTGTGGTGGCGTCGTGCTTTTTGGCTCGTGTTTCGTTAATTGCTATAGCGTGTGTTAGTTGTAGTTTCACCCGTTGATGTGTGCCATGGTGTTGGCACGGTTGTCGTCGTGGTTGGTGAGCGGAGACTCACTAGTTGTGTTTGTATTTCAGTGGTGGTACCTCGTGGTGGTAGGTACTTGTACCTTTTGGGGGTACTAGTTTCTCGTTCAGGTGGTGAAGTGGAGGTCATGCAGTGAGACCTTCCACTTGTCATGTTTTACCCTTCCTTGGGTAGATTTTCGAATATGGTTTAGTGTGCGATGGATTGACATCGTGGTAGCCAGTCCTGTTTCTTAAGTGTGACATTCGATACATTGTGGTTTAAGGGTATAAAGGATTAGCTCTTTGTTAGCAGTCCTGATACCCATGTGTTGGAGGCTTGCCAATGAAGCTAGTAGCTTAGGCAATGCTTTGCCTGTGTGGCTTACAGCTTAGGCGACCAGCTGTTGAGGTGGTGTGCCTGTGAGGCTTGTGGCCTAAGCTTTACAGATATTGGGCAGACTAGTAGCATGGTGCTAGTGATGCTGTCTCTTTTACTTTCCGAAATTTGTATCAATTGGTATAATTATGCTTTGCGGTGAGCATATTATGGTTTAGCTACCGGTATTGCCTGAGAGACCCATTGAGGTTGAGGTCCCCTGTGTTATGTGTTGTTTTGGGTGGTCCCCTACTGAGCCAGTGACTTATTGAGGCTCACTCCCTTACAGTTCTTTTCAGGATTTACCGATGGTGTGGCTTGCGGAGGTGTCGTGTCAGACTTGTACCACCAGCAGTAGTGTTAGTAGAGTTGTGTGAGCTTGTGCTCCCTCGGGGTATGCCCCAGGTAGTTGTACTCTTCTTAATTTAGACATGTAATAATGTGATGGGACAGTTGTAAATTGTTATATGCAGATATGAGCACATGTACTTTCTTGTGTCTCTTACTGTTGTGGTTTGTCCTTTATATTCTACCTGGACACGTGTGTGAGATATCCCTTGCGAGATTTCGGTCCGTTCGCGGGAGACAAATCTGGATATGGACCCTTATTGGGTATGAATATCCAGGGCCGTTACATTTACATAGCATCGACGGGCCTCGATTTGGTTTCCCATGGCCTCGCCTATCCCGTTCGGTGTGGGAAACTTCAACTTTTGGTGATAAGTGGACGGAACCCCTCCTAGCTTCCCCAACAGGCCCCGACCAAAAATCGCGTTGTAGGCCGACTTCACTTTCACCACAAGGAAGTCAACCTCAACCGTTACATGACGAGGTCGGGTGCCGAGCGTCACTTTCAACCTGATTGACCCCTTGGCGTTCACTGGAGTCCCGCTAAACCCGAAGAGGGGCGTAGCGACTGGCTTGAGCTCGGAGCTCAGGTGGGTCATCTTCGCAAAGCAGTCATAAAAAAAGACATCTGGCGCAACTCCATTATCAACTAGTATGCGGTACATCATACCCATCGATGTCGGCATGGATAACCAGCGCGTCATCGTGGGGAAGACTTAGTCCGACTACATCTTCTTCGGAGAAGGTTATAACCCCCCGGGGCCCCTGCTCTTGCCTGCCCGAGCTCGGACCTACCGCCGAAGCGTAGGCCTTCCGCTTTCTCCCGCTGTCAACCCCGCTCGCCGAGCCTCCGGCCAACACCAGCACTGCTCCTTTGTTTCCACGCGCCCCACGCTCCTCCTCGGGGGTACGTTCCTTCTGGCGCCTATCCACGACGTCCTTTCCGATGATGCCGTGCCGTAGCATTTCCGCAATCTCCACCTTAAGGCTTCAGCACTGGTCGGTGGTGTGTCCGAAGTCTTTGTGGTAGTCGCAGTAGAGGTTGGTTCCACGCCCTGACGGGGGTCTGGTCATCGGCTTAGGGCGTTGAAACTCTGGCAACTTCTTGATGATTGGCAGGATCTCGGACGGGAGCCTGCCGAAGTGAGGCAGATCTCGGATGCGGCGAGATTCATCTGGTCGGCGACTCGGATCAGGCCGTCTTTCTCCGTGTGACGGGGGCTCTTCTCTTCTCTGCCTCTTCAACTCGAGTGCCTTGCTTGCGGACCCCGGCTCCGACGGGCGTCTGAGCTTGCCAGCCGCGCGAGAGTGGACTCCAGCTTTACGTACTTCTGCATGCGAGAAAGGAGGTCGGAGAGACTCACATGCGGTTTTTTCGCGATGGACGCTACGAACGGCGCATTGGAGCAGATCCTCGTCAAATGTTGACAGCCGTCCTCAGGTCGAGTTCCACCACCTTCATCACCTCGAGCTGGAACCTTTTGGCGTAGTCACGGAACAGCTCGCCCTCCTTTTGTGCGACGAGCCACAGGTCGTCTGTGCATAAGGAGTGTTGTACTGTATTGTAGAAGTGGTCGAGGAAGCGCTGCGCTAGGTCTGGGAAGCTCGTCATCGACCGTGCCGGTAATGCCTTGAACCATTACAACGTGCATCGTCGAGCGTGGACATGAAGGCTCGGCACTTCAACGCATTAGAAAGGTTCACCATCTCGACCTGCCCCTGGAAATTATCAAGATGATGAACAGGTTAGTTGTCCCGTTGTATCGACGGAACTTTGGGAGCTGTAGCTTCGTGGGAACCGGAGCCAAGGTTATCTCCTCGACAAATGGTGAGGTGGAGAGTAGCGTCGCCACCGAGGGGACACGAGATCCCCGCTGCAGGGCCTCTATCTTCCTGTTCATCTCTTGGAGGTCGCTTCTCCAGCGAGGTTCTGCCATCAAAAGGTTCGTCAGGGCAGGTGTTGACTCGGCTGAGAAATGATCGACCTCGGTTGTCCTTGGTGCGCCCTGTTCTGCCGCCGCGACGGGGGCCATGGGCGCCTCTGGGACCTGCTGCAAAGCTGGCGCCGAGGGCGTGGGAACTGGCGCCTGGACGCCGAGGTGGCTGGCTGACATAGCCGGGAGCGGCGCCCAGTCTTCTGCAGTTCCGACGTCATTGGGAACAGCCGTTGCATGCGTGGCCGGACGGTCTGTCACTTCGCCCAGCGCCACCGCCGCCTGCTGCTGCTGTTGCTGCTCCATCCGAGCCAACATTTGGTGGAGCCCTGCGATCATCTGCTCTACACGATCAAGGCGGGAGGAGGTGTTTGAATCTTGCTCTCCGTGGCCGGACTCTCCTCCGACAACTTCTTCGATGGTGGTAGTTTGGGGCGATCTCATCGCCTGAGGAGTGCGCCACTGTCTTTCGTTTGGGTGCCATTACAATGAGCTTTTTTGTTCAGTTTCCCACAGACGGCGCCAAAATGTTACTGCTTGAGCAACGAGATCAACGCGAGCCGAGGTCCCGGCGACGGGTCGAGGTCGGCTCGAGCCGGGGACGCCCAAAGGAAGACTGGAAGCGCCGAGGGTTCAAACTTGCAAGGCCACCGAGATTCCTCGGTGGTAAGACACTCCGACGATCTAGTCAGTTCGGGAGGTCGGAGTGGGAGGATTTGTGGTGTAACACCCCATATAAGAATATGTTAAATGGACTAAATCAGTAGACTACCAACAACTTGGACTAGTCATTTTCAGAGCTCGAGATGGAAAAGAACTCTGAAGTTAAGCGTGCTTAGTTGGAGTAGTCTCAGGATGGGTAACCTTCTTGGAAGTCTACCAACTAGCATGGTGTTGGGCCAGTTTGTTGGTTGGGTCGTCACAAATGGTATCAGAGCATTAGTACGATAACCTAGGAATAACCAGTGAGTTGGGGTAGAAATTTGGGATTAGCTAGCATGACTTTGCTATCATATAAATGCTTAACTTGATATTTGTTTCAGTATGGACATGAATGCCCAAGATAGGATGGTAGCAGCGTTAGAAATGCTACGTCAAGACATTGAGCTGTATGCCCAAGCCCAGCAGGAAGCTCATATGCAAATTAAGGAAGAAGTGCTTAATTGACTGCGGGTGCTTTCTTTGCCGGCAATCCTGGTGCTTCATTGGAAGTATGACTCAAGTCGTGTAGGCTAGACAATCTCAGGCTGGGGCAAGATATGCTGCTTCACCAGTTTGAAGGGTATTGGAAGCTTTAACCGATGCGGCAAGGGAATTATACCATGGAGCTAGAGAAGCACAGCAGCCACCACCTGCAGAGTCTGTTATAGACCTGACCCAGAACTAGAAAGGACTTAGGCAACTTGTCCTTCTTTTTGTAAAACTCTCCTTTTGTTTAAATGCTGAATGCATATAATCCCATGTGAAGGAAAGTGAGAGGTTAGTGAAAGTATGTTTTGTACTATGAAAAGTTGGAAGGAGGAATGGCAGACTTAGCTGTTGGTTTATGATGTATGTTTTTATGTAAATATTTGGTTAATGAATAGAAATGGTGTGTTAGATGGATTTGAAATGTGTATCTGATAAATGCAAGTTTGGATGGACTGTGGAATTAATGTATGTCCTATTGAATGTTTCAGATAATTTCATAATTTTGCCATGGAAGGAAGTGACGCAATTGGAGGAAAATGGAAAGTTCGATGCATGACTTGACCCGAGTGATGAGGACTGTAGCTAAGAATAACACCCATAATGGGACAAGTCTATTTAGGTTTTCGAAGCTTAGATCCTCCGAAATTTGCAGGAAGTACAGACCCACGAGGCGAAAAATTGGTTAAGAGATTGAAAAGATATTTGGAGTGATTAAATGCACTGAGGAAGAGAAGATTCGATTGGTGACTTTTCAGTTGGAACGGGATGCCAGAGCGTGGTGGGACACAGTAACATCCACATTAGAAGATCCGACCCAAATTAGTTGGGATGAATTTGTGGAGTTGTTTAATGACCAGTACTTTTCCGAGGTTGTCCAGGAAAAGAAGGCAAATGAATTTGCTAATCTAATACAATTAAGGATGTCAGTATCTGAATATGAGGCCCAGTTCGTTCGATTGTCTAAGTATGCTCCACATCTCATAGCCACGAATAAGTTAAAAGCCAAGAGGTTCATGAATGGACTACGTCCTATCTATATTATGAAGTTAACTTCACATCTGATCACTACGTATTCGGATATGGTCAAAAGAGCTTTGGCTTTGGAAGCTGCAAATGATATGGTGGAAAAAATTAAAGGAAGGTCGAGAGAAGGATCTTCGGATCGAAAGAGAAAGTTTTGAGTCGGGAAATACCCCGAAAGTTCAGCAATCTAGAAAGAAGACAGAGAAGGCTCCAAGTGGAAGCAAAGACGTGTGCAAGCATTGTCATGTTAGTGGACACAAGGCGGAAAAATGTTGGCGTAGATTGGGAGCATGTCTCAGGTGTGGAAGTACTCAGCATCGAATTTCAGATTGTCCGATGATCAAGAATACGCCAGCCAAACCAAATTCCCAAGCAAAGCAACCAAGCAAGGGAGAATACAAGCTATTCAGGAGGTAGAGCTGAATCCCCGCAGGAAGGCGGACTGATTGAAGGTACTCTAATAGTAAACTCAAAACCTGCACATGTATTGTTTGATTCAGGAGCTACGCACTCTTTTATTAGTTATGATTTTGCTAAATCTTTGGAAATACAATCAGTCCCATTGTCTACACAATGGAAGTGGCAACTCCTTTGAGTGAGGGTAAAAAGCTTAAGGAGTATTACCCTGTTAGTCAAATCCTAATTAATGGACATAACTTATCTGGTGATTTGATATGTTTGGAAATGTGGGATTATGATGTGATCCTTTGGATGGATTGATTATCTAAGTATCATGCCAATTTAGATTGCCAATTAAGGCAGATCACTTTCCAGGAAAGGAAATTTGTTCTATAACTTTTGATAAACCCTACACTAAGAGATATTAATAACTTCAGCAGTTAAGGCTTGTAAGCTAGTACGGAAGGGTTGTCAAGGGTACTTGGCTTCTGTGACTCTACTAAATCAAGATATCACGGGATTGGGAGATATTCCAGTGGTAAGGAAATTTCTTGATATTTTTCCTAAAGAGTTACCTGGCATACCACCTAATAGAGAGGTGAATTTCTCGATTGAATTGGTACCAGGAGCTACACCAGTGTCAAGAACACCATACAGAATGTCAATGGAAGAGTTGAAGGAATTAAAAAGATAATTATTGGAATTGATAGAAAAAAGGGTTTATTAGACCAAGTACTTCACCCTGGGGTGCTCCGGTGTTTGTTAAAAAGAAGGATGGATCAATGCGATTATGCATAGATTATCGACAGCTAAACCAGTTGACTATAAAGAACAAATATCTACTTCCGAGAATTGACGATTTATTTGATCAACTGTCTGGAGCTCAGTGTTTCTCCAAAATTGATTTAAGGTCTGGTTATCACCAACTTAGAATTCAAGAGCAGGACATTCACAAAACAACTTTCCGAACAAGATATGGGCACTAAGAATTTGTAGTGATGCCATTTGGATTAACTAATGCACCTGATGCATTTATGCGTCTAATGAATGACGTATTCAGACCTTATTTGCATCAATTTGTAGTTGTGTTTATTGATGATATATTGATTTATTCTAAGAGTATAGAAGAACACGAGACACATTTACGGATTACTTTGCAACTATTACGAGATCACAAGCTACATGCAAAGTTTAGTAAATGTGAATTTTGGATGAAGCAAGTGATGTTTTTGGGACATATTATTTCAAAAGAAGGATTGTCTGTGGACTCTTCAAAGATTGAGACCATACAAAAATGGGAGCAACCAAAGAACCTCACTGAAGTTAGAAGTTTTCTGGGTATGGCTAGTTATTACCGGCGATTTGTCCAAAATTTCTCTAGAATTGCCTCGCCTCTCACACAACTGACTAGAAAAGGAACTGCATTTGTATGGAGTGAGAGTTGCGAGCAAGCATTTCAATTATTAAAGGAATGTCTATCATCGGCACCAATTCTAGCCTTGCCAGTAGAGGGTAAATTATTCGAGGTTTATACCGACGCTTCAAGTATTGGATTAGGATGTGTATTGATGCAAGATAGAAGAGTCATCGCCTATGTGTCAAGACAATTGAAGACCTATGAGAAAAATTACCCAGTACATGATTTGGAATTAGCCGCAGTAGTTTTTGCACTCAAGCTATGGAGGCACTATCTATATGACAATCAATTTATAGTGTACTCTGATCATAAGAGTCTTAAGTATTTGTTTTCACAGAAAGAATTGAATATGAGACAAAGAAGATGGATGAAGTATATTAAAAATTATGATTTCAAAATTGAATACCATCCAGGGAAGGAAATACTGTGACAGATGCACTTAGCAGAAATCCTATAGCTAAGGTGTTTCAATTACAAGTAAAGGAATGGAAATTGTTAGAAGAGTTCTCCACATTAAGCTTGAAGGTTGAGTCACAAGAAGGAAAAGTTGTAATTGATAACTTGATAGTTCAATCAGATTTGATAAAACAAATTGGAGAACAACAGATAATGATCCTATATTGGCAGAGATTCGAGAAAAGTTAACTTTTAAACCTGATTTTAATCAGGATATTCATGGGAATCTTCGATTCCGAGACAGGTTGTGTGTGCCGGATAATCTCGAGACCAAAAAGCAAATTTTAGAAGAAGCTCACCGGTCACGTTGCACCATTCATCTTGGAGCTGTCAAAATGTATCAAGATTTAAAGAAGCATTTCTGGTGGTGCAATATGAAGAAAGACATTGTAGACTTCATAGCAAGATGCCTGACATGTCAGAAAGTTATAGTCGAGCATCAAAAACCGGCCGGAAAGTTAAAACCACTCGAAGTGCCAGAGTGGAAATGGGATAGTATTGATATGGATTTTATTGTGGGATTACCTAGGACACGAAGTGGATTTGATGTCATATAGGTAATCATTGACTGACTTACTAAGTCAGCTCATTTCTTACCAATCAAGACAAGATGGTCTGTGGTGTCTTATCAGCATTGTATATGAAAGAAATTGTCCGATTACATGGAATTCCGAAAGAATAGTGTCAGATAGGGATGCAAGATTTACCTCACATTTTTGGAAGAACTACAAGACGCATTAAAGACTAAATAAAATTTAGCACAGCATTTCATCCACAGACTGACGACAAACAGAACGGGTAAACCAAGTTATCGAAGATATGTGCCGTGCTTGTATATTGGAGTTTGGAAATGACTGGAACACTCATTTAGCAATTATGGAATTTGCCTATAATAATAGTTACCAGTCTACTATTCAAATGGCACCATTTGAAGCCTTATACGGTCGCCAGTGTAGATCACCACTGTGTTGGGTGGAACTAAAAGAATCCCATATTCTTGGACCTGAAATGATCCAAGAAACCACAGAAATTATCAAATTAGTACAAGACAGAATGAAAGCTGCCCAAGATCGACAGAAAAGTTATGCTGATCGTCGAAGAAGGGAATTGGAGTTTCAGCAAGGAGAACATGTATTCCTTAAAGTATCTCCTCGACGCGGAATTAGAAGATTTGGAATCAAGGGAAAATTGAGTGCAAGGTACATTGGACCATTTGAGATATTAAAGAGAATTGGAGAAGTGACGTATTAATTGGCACTACCACCGCAATTATCTAATGTACATGATATTTTTCATATATCAATGTTGAGAAATATGTTATGACCCGGAACACATCATTGGATATCAAGATCTGGAGATACAAGAAATTTAGCATACGAGGAAAGACCTGTACAGATTCTTGATCGAAAAATCAAGCAACTACGAAACAAAGAAGTTCCTTTGTTGAAGATTTAATGGAGTAACGTGGACAAGAAGAGGCAACATGGGAACTAGAAGATACCTTCAAGATCAAGTATCCGGACTTGTTACAGGTTAGTAACCATCTCCTTGTGTTATTAAATTTGGAGGACCAAATTTCTTTTAGTGGGGGAGAGTTGTAACGCCCAAAAAATTTAAAGTGTTAAGAAAATATGAATAATGTGGTTATTATACATTAGGATTGTTATTAATTGAGATAATTAGATTTTGGGTTTAATTAGTAGTAACGTATGTTACCCCAGTGTCATACACAGAGGTGCGCTTCCACAGGGTGACACCGGAAAACGACAACAAATAAAAATCCGAGAATCCATAATTTTCCAGAAAAATGTGGAGATCTCAGAAATATAAATATCCGAATTTTTCGGCATGCGGATTTCGAGGATAAGTCGACGCGATATTTTTCGGGTGATTTTTCACTTAGTGTAAAATACAATCTAAAAATTAAATAAAAATAACCATAATTAGCAAAACCATCATATTAGCCTATGGTTAAAATCTTAACGTAAACGGACATCGTTTACATATATAAAAATGTGGACAATTGGACCAGTTGAATTTTGAGCCAATTACGGTGGTTATTTTTTTGGGTTTTTCTGGGTGCCTACGTGTGAGGCTGTGGGAAGGCCAGCACACCAAGGGGAATAGGTAGCACGATAGTTACCATGTGTAACTTGTGGGTTGTGCATGTAACCCGTGTCAAATGGTAAAAGCCCATGGCTTTTACTATGACACATTACGGGGCGATGTGTCATTGTGCATGCAAAGGCCCTTGAGGTATAAAGATACCCTGCTATGCCTCATAACCATCTTTCCGAACACTTCCCCTCCCTCCTGTTGTGTTGCTATTATGTGTTCAAGGCTCTATAGCTGGGAGTAGCTGAAGCCATTGTTCTTCCTACACCTTTGTTCCTGTCCGAGCTAGTGTTGGAGGTTGCTGGGTGTTGCTGCTACTTGGTCTACAAAGGGCTCTCATTCTTCTAGTACACAGTGCATCTGTTAAAACTTTCAGACGTGCTAGCTTTCTATTCTTTCCTTTGGTTATGTGGATTTCCATAGTAAAGAGATATTGCCACTACTCAGTAAGGTATGATTCTCTTCTTATTCTTCTCCTCTTCTTCTTACTTTCAACTTAGTTCAGGTAATGTGAAGTGATCTTTTACCATGTGTGTGCTATTTTCAGACTTGGAAAGTAGTTCCGTGCTAAGAATTGAACCATCATCATGTCTAAATTAGTGTTTGGTATGGGAGACCATTCATCATTTCTTTTTCATTCCAACATGTTTTAAAATCTGAAATCATGTCAATCTTCCTGTATAGCGTAGACTGATCATAACGGTTCTTTCTCCTTAGTGAAATTGATTCATTGAGAGACCATTGAAATCTCAAGTGAGTGTACTTGATAAGTGATTAATGAAAAAAAAAAAAAGAAGAGAGTTCTGTGAGAAGTGCTTTTCCATTAAATTCCCCTTGAGTTTAACTTCTTGTTGATCATCCATGTGAATCATATCCCATGATCTTTCTCCATTTTCTTGTCATGTTATATTGATTCATAAAACTGAGATCATACTTGTTTAAAGTCCTAATCATGTTAGGAATGATAGAAGAGCTTGTTAGTACAATTTCTAGTTGATTTTAAACACTTTTTGAAAGTCCACAAAGGACCTGTCGACAGTCCCTGCTCTTGCTGTCGACAGGGCCCTGTTTCCTGAACTCAGAAATTCCACCTGTGTGTGGCTATCGACAGCCCCATTCCTGGCTGTCGACAGGCACCAACAGAACTCCAGTTCTGCTTCTGGAAAACATCACCTGTCGACAGCAAATTTCTGGCTGTCGATAGGCACTGCCAGGGCCATGTTTCAGCACCTATCTTGTTTCATTCTTTGCTGAAAATCTTAGTCAATTGTTCCAACTAATAGTCCACCTATATCTTGTGGTCTTTACCACCTAAACACCTACTAAAACCAATCATGTTACCTTTCTCTTTACCATGAATTATTCCTTCAAAAGTTCCAAACACAATTGATCTTGTGAGATTATCAATTTCTGAAATTAGTGAAGGAACAGAGTTCCTTAATTTTTGTGTGTAAACTATGAGTGAATCTTTGTTTATCCTTGATTCCTTACAAGGATGAGTGTGTGATGATGACAATTTGTGAGTCTTGGACTCATTTAAGAATATGCCTGGCAAATAAGGGCTGGTTCAGTCCTGGGGAGAGCGCCCGAATTCGTTAGTGGCGCGCGGGAGCGATGAGGACATCGTGGATGTTGGCATATATCAACTCGTGACTGATTAGTCATCACAACATGCTTGTGTGTGTGAAAATATGTTTGATTCTGAGTTCAAAGAGTCATCCTGAACTATTGATCTTGATTGGTCTTGCTTCTAAACTAATCTTGTTCGTTACATGTTATTGTATTGTCTCGTTTGTCCATATCATTGAACACTGAGTGCAAGCAATCTTTACTTGTTCTTGTCTTGTGTATATGCATCTAAATTCTTTCGATTTAAAGGAGTTAAATCTTACTGGGCTAGTTAGCTCATTCAATTTAATATTTTCAGGTGAACAAGATGGAGATGTTGCTTAAGGGGGATTTGAGTGCTGAGAGGACCACATTATGCCAAGAAGTGCAGTCATCTTTTGTTTTCTTTGTAGATAGAAATGAGAATGTAATAAAGTTACAGTCTACTTTTGCTTGCTCCTCATTTAGACTATAATGAGGAGTATTATGTAATACTTTCCGCAAATCTAGTTGTTTATGAACAAACCTTTATGTTATTTCTCGTGTTTTATATCTGTCATATTCAGTAAATGGATTTTTACTAGGACGTGACAGTTAAATTGGTATCAGAGCATTAGTACGATAAACCTAGGGATAACCAGTGAGTTGGGGTAGAAATTTGGGATTAGCTAGCATGACTTTGCTATCATATAAATGCTTAACTTGATATTTGTTTCAATATGGACATGAATGCCCAAGATAGGATGGTAGCAGCGTTAGAAATGCTACGTCAAGACATTGAGCTGTATGCCCAAGCCCAGTAGGAAGCTCATTGCAAATTAAGAAGAAGTGCTTAATTTGACTGCGGGTGCTTTCTTTGCCGGCAATCTTGTGCTTCATTGGAAGTAATGACTCAAGTCATGTGTAGGCTAGACAATCTCAGCTGGGGCAAGATATGCTGTTTCACTAGTTTGAAGGGTATTGGGAAGCGTTAACCGATGCGGCAAGGGAATTATACCATGGAGCCGGAGAAGCACAGCAGCCACCACCTGCAGAGTCTGTTATAGACCTGACCCAGAACTAGAAAGGACTTAGGCAACTTGTCCTTCTTTTTGTAAAACTCTCTTTTTGTTTAAATGCTGAATGCATATAATTCCCATGTGAAGGGAAAGTGAGAGGTTAATGAAAGTATGTTTTGTACTTGTTGAACCCGAAAAATATCGGGGCCTAAACAACCCCGGGCGACGGATACGCCCTAAGAGAATCGGAATAAACTCCCGATCCCCCCCGCTCGGACGTCGGAAACCAACAAGTCCGAGTATCCGCGCTAAGCCACGGCGACCCGGAAGCGAGAAGCCCGAGAAGTCTTCATCGACGAAGAGTACGTACCCGGATGTCAAGAAATCCACGTCCGGGGCGGAGTGCGGAGTCGCGCCCGAAGCCGATGGGTTCCGAACGATCAAATGCACGTGTTCCTCGAAAACGGGACAAACGCACGTAGGACGGCCGGAGAAGCGCAAGCGGCGCACGTGTGCACGTGCACGGCACGGCCGTCGACAAACAAACCGGATGCGGGAGGCCCACAAGAACTCTCTCCCGGGTTTTTCTCCCGGGAAGAAGCGCGGAGAAGTGAAAGAGAAGGGAGGGAGGCCCCACCTTAAATAGGTGTGGCCAATGAGCCCCCATAGGGGCCGCCGGTCGGCCCCCCCGCCAGTGAGGGGGGGGCCGCCGGTTCGCGCCCCCTGCAGGGGCGCCGTTTCGGCCCCCTGCCAGGGGGGCGCCGGTCACCCCCCCCGCCAGTGAGGGGGGGGGGGCGCCGGTTCGCGCCCCCTGCAGGGCCGCCGGTTCGGCCCCCTGCCAGGGGGGGCGCCGTTAGCCCCCGCGCCTGCCTGGGGGGGGCGCCGGTTAGCCCCTGCGCAGCGGGGAGGGCCGCCGGTCAGGCCCCTGACTGGCGGCCCCCCTCCGCCAGTCCGCCCTCTCTCTCGGGTACCCCGCCGGTATGCCCCCCTCAAATCCTATAAATAGGGGGGCATACCCCCATTTGAACGACACGCCGAATCGGCCTAAACCCGCCATCTCCGGCCCAAGCTCCCGAGTCTGTCCGTGCTCAGAGCGTGATCCGTGCGTGAGCTTAAATAGGCCGCACGTGCCGACACCCGTTGGTGTTCCGTCCTCGGCGTTCGGGCTGCATTGCGCCACGTCCGTAGGGACACGCCACAGGTTGTCACATGACTCTCAGCACATGTACTTAAGTCCTCCGGCGTCATAAAACGACGCACGTCGAGGCATGTACTTAAGTCCTCCGGCGTCATAAAACGACGCACGTCGAGGCATGTACTTAAGCCCTCCGGTGTCGTAAAACGACGCACGTCGAGGCACATATGTTTAAGTCCTCCGGTGTCGTAAAAAGACACACGTTGAGGCATGTTAATCTGTGGAGGCACAAACACCCCACTGGTAACACACATGTACCCACTACCATGTAAGCGTCCGACGGAGGCACATACCCTGTCGTCGACGTCCATGTACTTGGCTTGTTGTATACACGCCCAGTGGAGGTACAAAACCCCGCTAAAGGCGTACATGTAAATGTAAACATCATGTCATAAATATAAATGACATGAGCATGCTTGAATAAAATTGTGGAAATTCATTTGTCATCTGCCTTTTCTTCTTAAATTTCGGCATAACGGTCTTTTAACAAACATTACGCATTCGAAGGTATTCGAGTGTTATACTCGATGTAAATGAAACATCGACTTCGGTCGGTGGGGAACGGTCCAGTACACGACCACTCCAATCGCCCTGAACGCGAGCGCACGCGGAAAATAAATTCGAGGGTATCAGGGTCCGCACCTAATACTCCTCATAAAATAATCTTTGTCTGTTTCTCGCAAACAGTCTGGCACGCCCACGCAAAAGATCCATCTCGAAGATAGGAGAGGTGGATCGAAAAAAAAAAAGAAAGAGAGAAAATTTCGCGTTCCAACAATCTGGCACGCCCGGTGGGACTGTTCCTGCCTTCCATGCATATGTAAAAAGACCGTATGCCGATATAGAAATAAAAGATGACTAATTTCCACATCACAGGTACAAGGAGCGAAAGCCGGCATCAAACGCCCGTCTCCACCTGCAACTCAAGCTTGCTCGATGGCCGCCGTCACCTACGGTCCGCAAGTCATCGCATGCCACGCCAATGTGGCTACCTCGCCGTCCCGCTCGTGTTCGGCGACTTTCCCGCAGTGGTGGGATCCCCCTACTTCCTAGGGTGGTCCCCGCCGTCCAAGCTACCCCGAAGGCGGCGCCTGAAGCTACTGCAACCAGGGGCACCAAACCCCGTCCAAGTCAAGGCCGAGTCTTCTCGGTGAATACCATTTCCTGTGCGGCCATCTCCAGAAAACGGGGACAGCGCCAGGGACGCAGGGGCAGCAAGCCCCGCGCGGTCGTCTCCAACTCCGGGAAAACGGTGCTAGTTGGCGACATCCGCGTTAGGCTCGATGGAGGCGAGCCGATACTGCCCCGGGACAGAAGCGTCCCCACGGTGGCAACCTCCAACAAATACGCTCCCCTCCAGGGGATGCGTCAAGAAGATCGGGACTCCTCAAAAGGAGCCCAACAGGGGCGGCATCAAGCTCGGCGCCCCAACCGCCTCGCAAAATGAGGCAAATGTGGTGACCAAGCAGGAAGCCCGCCACATCAAACAAGCCAGAGCGGACCAACCCGCCGAAGGCTCCACGAAGGCGACGGTACTTGGGCGAGAAAAAGCTCAAGAAACCGAACCTCCTCGTCCCCGCGGACATAAACGCAGGGGCATTTATAGGAAGCCCAACTTCGTCCCCGCCTAAGCGGAAACTACTGAAGGGGGAGACGCCAGTCAAGCCGGAGCTTCCACATCTCGAGTCTCGGTCTTTGAAAGACTGAGCGCCTCAGTCTTCACCAGGCTGGGAGCGGTAATCCGTCCAAGCACTCAGAAGCCCAAGAAGCGGAGAGTGCAGCGGACGCCTGAAGAAGGTGGAGGCATGAAGATCTTCACCTGCTACGCTCTGGAAGGGAGGCACCTGGGCCATCCGGCATCCCTGCGGGAGCGCTCAGGATAAATGAGTCCGGACAGGACGACGAAGCTGTCCTCCGGTACACCCGGAGTGCTGCCAGGAGACTTCTCCAAGGGCAACAAGCACTCAGGCTGAGCCCTCGAACCTGGGACAACTTCTCGAGCCTCCACTCGATCATGACGCTTGCTCATGCACCGCTTTCATGCTTTAAAATACATTAAACAATAATAAATAACCACCGCATAAGATGAAACATGCTAACTATCCTCTGAGACAAAAACGCGACGGGTCGGGTGGTCGCCTCTCAATCGTGACGTACACAGACGACGCGTTTTAATGGCTGAATCGCGACAGATCAGATCGTCGCGTTCAAAACGCGACCTCTGGGTCCGTCGCCTTTCAAACCACGATTTCCACCCCGACCTTCACCTCCGAAAATCACACAAACCACCTTGTACAATCATAAAACCCACATATTTGCATTCATATAAACACCTACACGTGCTTGCTACTCATTATAACCATTTCCATGCTTTAAACACCTCAATTACAATCCATCCAATCCAAAAACGAGTAGAAGAACGCGAAGGACGGCGTTGCCCTGACGTTTCCCATGCTCCGAACAACTTCTTCGCAACGGTAGCATGCCAAACAGCACGCCGCAAACGCCGAATCGCCCGAAACCCCACTACAATCCTTCCCTCGGCCGAACAGTGTTTCATGTACTATTTGGACAGGGCTCGGCCAACAAAACATCACAGTCTAAATTGCAACGGGGCGCGTCGTCTCGTTCAAATCGTAACGTACTTAGCCGTCAAAATTAAAACTCGACGTCCCTGCTGCGACACGTGACACGCATGCAGCCGCGCACTCAGAAAAGCGGCGTCGAAATTGTGAGGGGGAAGGTGGTCGCATTTCCAAAACGCAACGCCTGTGTTGGTCGCGTTGAAAGACAGCGCACCAGAGGCTTGTTGGGCTCGGATTTCCGGCCCCCAACCCCATCACAACCTGCTCAAGCAACATAACCACAACTAATAGGCCATACATTGGCCACTAAATCCATTAAACTACGATCCGAAAGACCACAACGTTACACATACATTCTCAAGTCTCAACCATGAATGACATATGTTCACATATATCATATAACAAGAGTGTGAGAATTGGGATTCATGATGTGCATTTTCATTTTTCTCTTTATAAGATTTTACTTTAAGCATAAAAATATTTAATTAATGACATGGGAACCATGACAAAATATCTTATTTGTCTGAATATCACAGTGGACCATGAGTAAGACTTAGTTGCTGTCAGTAGGAGAGTGACTCCTTAGAGAGTCATATGTATGTTTGACTTTTTTCAACGGACTTTCGATTTTTAGTGTTTTATTAGGTTTATTTGAATTATAAAATTTTTAGATAGGTCAAATTATGAGAGATTAGAAAGACGCTATTTTGATGGAATCATCAAAATCACGATTTTTTTTTCTTGGATGAGAGAGTTGAATTTTTATTTGTAAGAGATATGATTTTTTTTAATATTTTTAGTGGATTCAAATAGTACATCCTTATTTACATGTAATATCTTAAATAAATAAAACTACAAATATTAACATTTAAGTCAATGATATTCAGGTAAATAAGAGGATCCTGACAACCTTGCTTGAAGAGGATTCTAACCCTGACTACTCATCTCGGCCTTATCGTTTATCGGAAAGGGGCCGAGACCGAGATTCTCGCGAGATTGCTTACCATGCTTCTTGTTCTCCACACTTGGTGACATAGAGGGTGGCGAAGTCCTCTATTTGCAATAGCCCTGTGCCCCTATTAGCATCAAGGTTCGCCGCATCGCCGATTCGCCCCGAATCGATTTTTTTTTATGATTCGCTCCTATTCTGGAGAATCAGGCCGATTCGCATGAGAATCGATGGGAATCGATCCGATTCGCATGGGAATCGGGCGAATTGAGAATCCCGTGATACGCTCCGATTCGTCCGAATTGGACCGATCCGATCCCCCAAACTATGGTTAGCATATTTGACTGTAAACACCCTCCCTTCTCCCATCTCCACACCCATGTGTCTTCTGAGTCATCCAGATGAAATTGTGAGAAAACTGATAGAAGATTTTGGAATTGTAACAACTTAGCTTGTGTTAAGTCCTGTCTGAAAGTCGGTGCCCAGGCCCCTCCAAGGAGTAGTGGGTCAAAAGCCCGAGAGACAGATGACAAGGGATCCGTCGAAATATGGAAGAGGGTAGGGAACATGGATGCAGAGTCGGGTCGGGTGGCTGGGTCGGACCCAGCCGACCCCGACCCGAGTCAGGTCGGATCCGTGGATCCGGCGGACTCCTATGGAGTCTAGTCGACCTTGGATCGGCCAGCTTAAAAATGATAAAAAAATGAGGAAAAAAAATCAGGAAAATTCTTTAAAATATAATAATAGAACATTTTGGGTATATCCATAGTCTAGTTGCACGTATGTTCATATTACAATACAGAGCAATGAAAATTATGATACCTTATTTACCTGAACATCATTTAAGTAAATGTTATATTTGTAGTTTCATTTACTTAAGATGGTTATGTAAATAAGGAAGTACCCCCCATTTGAACCAATAAAAATATCAAACAAATCATATCTCTTACCAATAAAAAGTCAACTCTCTCATCGAAGAAGAAAATCGCGATTTCGGTGATTTTAGCGAAATGCTAACTTATAATCTCTCATAATTTGGCCTATCTAAAATTTGATAATTCAAATAAACCATATAGAACACTAAAAATCTAAAGTCCGGTAAAAAAAGTCAAACGTGCATATGACTTCTCCAAGGGAGCCACTCTCCTACTGACAGCGCTTAGTCTGCTTGAGACCTCTCAGGATTTGGTCAAACCATGGTTTGGCGCGCCGGATCGAGCCGGGCCGATCCCCCCGAATCGCATCGGATCAGGGAGGATCCGATGCGCGGCTCGCCCGATGCGCCCGGATCCCTTCAATAAGGGTTATGGCCGTATCCAAGCGGATCGAACCGAATCGGTTCGATCCGCCCGAATCGGATCGGATCAGGAAAAACCCGATCCGGTCCGAATCGGGGATGCGCCAAACCTTGGGTCAAACATAAACTATCATCACTCAAGTCATGAGAATTGTCACTTTCTAGTTTCTTTTCAATTAAAAAGTGAAAAATCTCATGAGTTTAGGTGATGATAGCTTAGGTTTGACCAAATCCCGAGAGGTCTCGAGCAGACTAAGTGTTGTCAGTAGGGGAGTGGCTCCCTTGGAGAAGTCATATGCACGTTTGACTTTTTTTACCGGACTTTGGATTTTTAGTGTTCCATATGGTTTATTTGAATTATCAATTTTAGATAGGCCAAATTATGAGAGATTATAAAGTTAGCATTTCGCTAAAATCACCGAAATCGCAATTTTCTTCTTCGATGAGAGAGTTGACTTTTTATTGGTAAGAGATATGATTTTTTTGATATTTTTATTGGATTCAAATGGGGGGGGGGTACTTCTTTATTTACATGTAATATCTTACATTTACTTAAATGATGTTCAGGTAAATAAGGTAAGTGAAGGGGATCAGACGTACTTAAGGTAAGCTGAGGGAATCGGCCAACATCAGATGGAGTCGACATGGAATCAGGGTGGAGTCGGGCTGAGTTGGCCCGACTCCAGCCGATTCTGGTCGACCCACCTCTGATTCCACCTAGCCCCATGGGTGGGTGGGTGTTCCCCCCCCAAGTCGGGTCGCCAGGGGCCGACCCAACTCAGAGTCGACCGACTCCGCTCCGAGTCGGCCGACTTTGTCATCCATGGTAGGGAAAAGAGATCGTAGAGTGAAGTTTCCACACCATCTATCCTTCTAGAAAGAAGCCGTTTCCCCCTGCCGGCATAAGAAACTCCCTACATGCCAGGATATCACGCCAAAGTGGTGAAGAGCTGCCAGTAACCGAGGGGATATCCCTAAATCTGCTCCTCCCAAAATACCTCTGCTGAATCAACATAGACCACAAGCCTCGATCCCCACTCCCAAGTCTCCACAGCCACTTAGTTAAGAGAGCCAAATTGAAATCTCTGATATTCTTTAGCCCCAAGTCACCCACTTCTTTGTTGACCGCCACTCTTCCCCATGCTATGTCATGCCACCCCTGCAAGGCCCACTGCTATCATGTCAAAAGAATTTGCACTGAATAGATTGAAGTCTCTGTTGGCTACCATCTTTGGCACCTTGAAAATGGACAAAGTATGTAGGGATGCTATCTAGGATGGAGCTGCACAGTACTAGTCTGCCGCCATAAGATAGAGCTTTAGCTTTCCAACTCGCCAACTTGGACTCAAATCTCTGAACAATGGACTGCCAATCAGAACACCTGAGGGAACGAGGAGTAAGAGGCAATTCCAAATAATAGGAAACTAGCCAATCTTACAACCCAAGAAGATAATTGCCCTCTGAAGAGTCACTGCACCTACATTCACTCCCATCAACATATTCTTATTGAAAGGAGAAATACTTAGTGCACACCATTGATACGCACAAACTTGGGCACACCTACTAGGGGTGTGCTACCTCCACTTTGAGGGTATATAATATACTTCCCAAGGCTAGTTTTTTGAGCCTGCTTTGGTAAAAGGGGGGTACCCTTGGTTAAACTAGGGGTATCCCTGGGCAACTCCCTCTCCATGATTTGAGGAGGGGGAGAGCCTTATGCAGAGGTACCCCTGGTTATCCAGGGGTACCCTTGGGTAAGTCTACCCCACCCTTGAGGTGGGGCAGCCAGGGTTAACCCTAGTTAACATTTTTTTTTGGCAAAAAATTTGAAAAATGTTAATAATTTTAACACTATTTTATTTATGTACCTCGTGAAATGTGCAAACTTTTTTACTTTTTAATTAGAATAGTTATATTTAAGAGGAAGAGGTAACTTTTTCATTTCATTTCTACCTCAAAAAATTTGACAAAGTGAGGTGGGCTACTTTTTTGGGTCAGTGGACCTATGGTTAAACTATCCAGGGGTAGTTTAACCTTCCACCAAAGTAGCCTGGGTGGAGGTGTCGCACCCCTAGTGGGTGCATGGAAGGCAGGATCGAAATTAGATCGGGATCGCCCAAGCCCGATCCCGATCCAATCCGGACGATTCCCAAGCAGAATCGGCTAGGATCGGCCAGAATCGGAGGAATCGGCCTGGATCGGTCATGGCCGATCCGATCCGGAATCGTCCGATTCCGATCCGATCCGGCCGATTCTGCCTTCCATGAGTGGGTGTGACCACTTAGTGCACACCAAAAATTATTTCTCTATTGAAATTAACCTTGAGGGAACGGGGAGTCGGAGGCAGTCCCAAGTAAATAATAGGAAACTAGCCAATATGACAACCCAAGAAGATAGCTGCCCTTTGAAGAGTCACTGCATCTACCTTCACTTCCACTCGCATTCTTTTATTGAAATTCTTGCCACCTCCTCCAGCAACTCCAAAAGTAGTCTAGCCATAGGTGGATATAACGCCCCATCATCAAGGAACAGAATAGTATCATCAACATGTTACAAATGTGAGATGGACATTCCCCTTCTCTCTACCGAGAAACCTCTAATGAAACCTATTGCCTTTGCCCGTTGCCACACCCTGGTAAGAACTTTAGCCACCAAACAAAGAGAAGAGGGGATAGAGGATCTCCTTGTTGGAGTCCCCTACCACTGAGAAAAGAGGAGGATTGCCTCCCGTTGATAAGAACCATAAAAGAGGCCGATGAAATATAGGTCCTCACCCAAGAAATCCACCTGCCTCCAAAACTCATATTATTGATGACATTAAGAAGGGACTGCCGGTTCACTCTATCATAAGTTTTTTCAAAGTCTAGTTTCAACACCAATCCTTTCTTATTTTGGTGCTTCGTAGCAAACAAGAATTCATTTGCCACCAGGAAATTGTCCATAATATTCCTTCCCTAGACAAAAACAAGTAACTTAATTTTTTTTATGCCACAAGTTGTGCGCACCTTTTGGCCCTTTATCCAAAGGGGGTTGCCCCCTTACTTGCTTTTATTATATTTTTTATGTCACAAGCTGGGCTTGACCCTTCACTCAGCCAAAGCATAGATGTTAGTATCGGCCGAAACCAATACGTTTCAGCCGAAACATTTTGGTTTCGGCTGGGATCAATCTGAAACCGGCCTGAAACACTGCAGCAAATCTGAAACTATTAAAAAATAATATTTTAATCAGTTTCGGCTGGTGTCAGCCGAAACCGGCCACTCTTAAGGCCACTCAAGACTCCTGAAACCAGCCGAAACGAAACCAAAACTATATTGGTTTCTCGGTTTTGGACCCGGGCGAAACCGATACCGAAACCAATACTAACATCCTTGATCCAAAGGGTGCTGCTGCCACCTTACTTGCTTTTATTATTTTTTTATGCCACAAGCTCGGCTTGGTCCTTCATTCATCCAAAGTGCGCTGCTGCCACCTCATAGGTTCCTGCCATCAGGGGGACCTTTTGCCCTCTTCCCCTCGTGCTTTTCTATTTTTTTTTATGCCCACTTATTTAAAGCCTCTTCTGAACTTTCACTGCTCCTATGGGGTATGAACCTCAGATGAGGTGGCAGTCTTTTAACCCCCTACTGCCTTCTCTCTTTATGGTGAGGTGGCACAGCTTTTAGTTAGAGTGAGGTGGCAGGTATTTGATCCTCCTCTTTCCACATAAGGTGGCAAGCCTCAGTTGGTGTGAGGTGGGAGCACGGTGGGGGTCCTTCCACCTGTATTTGGGGGGGGGGGGTGCGCCTCTTTTCACCTTTACCTTTGGCTCTGCAGAGAACCTCCTCGCTATGCCCCTTTCTGATTCTAAACTATTTCATATAAGGTGACTGATTGATCCAATTTGTACCTCCTGATTTTGGAGTACTTCCGATTGACCCAGTGCTTGAATACTTCTGCAAACCTTTCAGCATTTATTGCTGTTCTTGTGCACTCCGCACGTTATATATTAATTCTATTTCTATTTCTTGTTTTGAGCTATTTTATGGTTTTTTTGTTGCTGGTCAATTCTAGACCATAAAGTAGACATACTGACTTCTGATTTTCCAATCAGAGAATTTTTGGTTCCAACAGGGCATAAAAGATTTTATCAGTTAATGAAAAAAAACTCCTTGATGTAGAGAGTTTTGGTAAAAAATCTTCTGAACTTTGATCAGTCCTCTAACAACTCATCTTCATGGTTTTCCACTTTGCATATAGATACAAAGGACTATTTTATAGACTATGAAATCAGTGGTTAAAGCCTCATAGCCATCAGTACGAGATTGTTGTTCATATTTTGTAGCAGCAGTCCAATGGATGGTCTTGTTGGGACCCTGCTGCATCTCTAACCTTTGCATCTTTCCTTTGCTCTAAACTCATTTGCCTTATTCCACTCTGTTCTTCATTGTCTTGGAATCGGGCTCCAAAACAGATTCCATTTGGAGCTTTCTGCAATTTGTCAAAAATCTGTTCCTGTTTCTTTGCATCTGCAACAGGATTATCTATAAAAGAATGTTTCAAAGAAAAAGAAAACACGATTATCTACAAAAGAATGTAAGGGTCAGATCACTGCAATGAAAGTGGGGGACAGTCAAAAGTGGGATAGAAGAGACGAGTTGAAAGGAGCAGGGGTGATCCAGAAATGTCCACCATTTGGTATGGGTGAGGTGCACAGGGCAAGCATGTGCAGGGCCTGTAATTACTTGCACTAAAGGTTTGGACTGTCATAGTGGGTGCAGGCGACAGGGATGCAGGAGTCGAAGCTGGGGTCTTCTTATTGATCAATTTCAATCCTGGTCAGGCAAAGGAACTTGAGAGTCAAGATCCTTGTTGAACCCGAAAAATATCGGGATTTAAACAAGCTCCGGGCGGCAAATTCGCCCGGAAAGCCACAAAGGACCGGAAATAAACTCCGGCCTCCCCACTCGAACACCTGAGATAAACGGGTTCGAGTCCGCGCTTTCGTCCGGAGCGACCCGGATTACGCGCTCAAGGTACGGCGTTCAAAGCTCGTTAGGGCAGAGCATATACCCCGGATGAGCAAAAAACCGATGTCCGGAGACGCGTTCAAAGCCTCGCTCAGCGCACAAGTGTTCGGAAAGATCAAATGCACGTGCCCTCCGAAAAGCGAGACAAACGCACGTGGAACGGTCGAGAACGCACGTCAAAAGCACGTCGGACGCACGAGGGCGTGCGCGTGCATGTGCGCTGCACGGCCGTAAACCAACAAACAAAATCCCCAGAGCTCCCTCCGCTGCGTGTGGGAAATGGCCAAGGCCCACCTTTTATAGGCGGGCCAGGGAGGGGCCAACGCAGGGCCACCCGCGCCGAGCCAGCGTGGGGCCCACGCGCGGGCGGCCACCCGCGCGGACCAACGCGGGTGCCACCCGCGCGGGCCAGCGCGGGGCCCACGCGCGGGCGGCCACCCGCGCCGGGCCAGGCGCGGGCCACCCGCGTGGTCCGGCGCCCCTGCTGGCCCGGCGGCCTTGGTGGTCTGGCGCCTCCGGCCCTTTCCACCCACGCTGGACCGCGCCTCGGGTTCCACCCACGCCGGGCCACCGGCCTCGAGTTCCACCGCCGCCGGACCAATCACCCGCGCCAAACCACTTACCCCCGCCGGACCACTGGCCAAAACCCCTATAAATAGAGGGGCAGCCCTTCATTCAAAGGCGCGCAGAAACCTTCGGAGATCTCACCGGTTAGCTCCCGACGCCCCCGCTCCCGTCCAGCGGATCCCATTCTCGCGTAAAGCCGCGGACCTTGTGTGTTTCAGTCCGGCGTAGTCTCGTGAATGTCGGGCTTTCCTGTGCTCCGTTCGTGGCTTGTGACGTTCGTGCTGAGACACCGCAGGTTATCATACAAGACCCGGTATCCGGCATCTTACACGTAGGCCCTCCAGTGTTGTAAAAAAAAAACATGTGTAGAGGCATGTTGTCCGACGGAGGCACAAACACCCCGTCGTCGACATAAATGTAAATCTCACGTCATGTAAACGTCCGACGGAGGCACAAACACCTCGTCGTCGATGTGGACACGAATATCACAGTATGTGAAAATCCGACGGAGGCACAAACACCCCGTTGTGGATATAATTGTAAACAACATGTCGTATAAACGCCCAACGGAGGCACAAACACTCCGTTGCGAGCGCAATTGTAAACGACATGTCGTATAAGCTCCCGATGGAGGTATAAACACCCCATTAAAAGGCGTAAATGTAAATGTTATGAATGTATTTGAGCATATTTGTGAAAATTTACTTGTCGTCTATTTCCTTTAAATTTCGACATTAGGTCTTTTACATAGTTGTTAAGGCGTCAAGGCGACCAAGGCGTAGTTGGGGTCTCGGATCGCCTAAGCGCTTAGGCGCTCGCCTAAGCGGTGCGTAGGCGTTTAGGACGGAACCAAGTATGAGTTGTTTTCAAGTGTCCCTCTTACATGACATTTATGTATCTATAAATATATATAATGATGAAAATTCAATAAAATGAAATCATAATATGACAGACACAGACATAAAGACAATGACATATCATAATATGGCAAATATATTATTAAAATAATACATAAATTTGAGAAATATATATAATAGCTATGTATCACAAAAAAAATACTTGCAAAAAAAATAAAATGTCACAACAAAAAGGTCAAAGTTATATGAAAGCAACAAAAATTAAACTACAAGTAAACAAACTCACATTATATATCATAAAGTCAAAAAAAATCTAAATTGACATCTTCAAATAAATAAGCACACTAAATAAGAACAAGAAGTGCAAATATCATTCTATCATCAGAAAATTAATTTCCAACTTTTAAAACAAACCAATAAATACACATACATGTAAATATGTTAAATAAAAATAAGAAGTGCAATATCTTAACACACTTAAAACAAGTAAAAACTAAATGAGACCATTACATAATCTGTGTGTGAGAGAGAGAGAGGTAGACCATGGAAGGAAGGATCGGAATCGGGATCGACCAGGTTCGATCCGATCCTGGATCGGATCGGATCGCAAGATCCCATGGATCCAAGGGAAGTCTGGCCGATCCTAGATCGGCCAGTTTATAAAATGGTTTTTTTTGGGAAAAAATTCAGGAAAAAACAGAAAAAAACAGCAAAAATGAGGAAAAATCTGATAAATTGAAAGAACTAATATTTGCATAAAAAACCAATCATACATGCATTCATAATATATGAAACATAAGATTTTGTGTAGTATTACTACTATAATAATACAGAAAAGTATAAAATATTAAGACTTAGTGTATTATTGACCTGAATACCATTTAAGTAAATGTTAAAATTTGTAGTTTCATTTATTTAAGATATTACATGTAAATAAGGAAATATCCCTCATTTGAATCCAATAAAAATATCCCCCATTTATTTAAGATATTACATGTAGACAGAGAGAGAGAGGGGAGTGACTGTGAGAGAGAGAGAGAGGAGGGGGTGCCGGTGGGACTGTCACAGAGTGAGTGTGTGTGAGATAGAGAGGAGGGGGGGGGGGGCGAGACTGTGTGTGTGTGTGTGAGGCGGGACACTGTGTCTGTGTGTGTGCGTGTGTGTGTGTGAGAGAGAGAGAGAGAGAGAGAGAGAGAGAGGGGAGTGACCGTGAGAGAGAGGAGGGGGTGCCGGTGGGACTGTCACAGAGTGACAGTGTGTGTGTGAGATAGAGAGGAGAGGGGGGCGGGACAGTGTGTGTGTGTGTGTGACCGTGAGAGAGAGAGGGGAGTGACCGTGAGAGAGAGAGAGAGAGACAGAGATAGGCAGAGAGTGTGACAGAGGTGTGTGTGTGTGTCTGTGAGTGCGTGCGTGTGTGAGAGAGAGAGACGGAGGGAGAGAGACAGGGAGACGCCGGATAGGGAGGGGGGAAGTGGAAAGCCGGCCGCCGGGGTTGGGGGGGGGGGGACGAGACGGGGATGGGGGGGCGGAGGTGGGACGGCGGAGGAGGGGATTGGCGGGGAGCGTACCTGAAGTCCGCGAGGCGGCGACAACGGCGAGGTCCGACGACAGTGGAGACCTTCTCTGGCTGCGGCGAGACCTCCTTCGGCAGCGGAACCCTAGCTGGGTCTGGGGGGCGAGGCGGGGTGGGATTGGAAGACGGGGTCGGGATCGGGGAGCGCAGGGAAGTCGGGGAGGGGGGTGGGGTGGGGCGATGTTAACCTGGGATCCGATCCACTAAGTGGATCCGAATGGACCCGGTAACCAGCCCAAGGCGCCAAAGCGAACGCCTTGGGCCGCCTACCTCGCCTTGGCGACGCCTTTTGCCAGCCCAGTTAGGCGGCCCAGTTAAGCGACCTCCCAACAGCGCCTTCACGCCTTGGCGCCGCCTAGGCGGCCGCCTTGACAACTATGGTCTTTTAACAAACGTATCGCATCGAAGGTATTCGAGTTTTTACTCGATGTAAATGAAACACCGACTCCGGTCGGTGGAGAACGGTCCAGTACACGACCACTCCAATCACCTGAAAATACGGACGCACGCGGAAAAAATAAAATGAAATATTCGAGGGCTTCAGGGTTTACACCCAATGCACCTCACGAAATAAATCTCTTTGTCTGTTTCTTGTAAACAGTCTGGCATGCCCGAAAATAAAGCCTCCGAGACAAAACAAAAAAACGAAAGGAAAAGCGAAGGAGAAAATAAAGAGAAAGAGATTCTGCGTTCCACAATCCTCTTACTGGCAGTTGAAGTTGACAGGGTACCTTGGAGATCTTCTCTTCTTATATCATGGTTGCTAGCTTGCACAGGCCTACAGGCACACACACGCAAATATTCGTGTTTACATTCTATTCTTGTTCATGTTGAATCTCCAACATGTTTACTTCTATGTTTCTGAACTCCTTGCTGCATGCACATTTTTTTTTCTTTATCAGGTGTCTAATCTTCTGGAGAAAGCTGATCGGAATCTTGAAACAGCTGTGCAGCTTATTGTTGAACATGATATATACCCTCTACTGATTAACTGCTTGCTTAATGGGTATGAAAACACCATATCTTCATTATTTCTCCTTTCTGTTAAAATACTTTTCACTTTATTTCTTCTCTTTGAGAAGTTGATTCATTTGAAGCCTTGAAGGTCAATGGACATATCTGAGTTTTGATTTAAGAGGTAGTGACACTAGGCATTTGCAATTCTCTTTGGTGCATGTGTATACATGTGTATTTCATAGTTGTGGTATCTAAGGTGTTCTTGTTGGTACAGTGGCATTTTCTGTTTAAAGCTAATTAACCTGGTGAACCTGATACTCTCCACTTTGAAGGATCCAACCTCAGTTGCAGCATCGTATTTGACTTCTTGTAAATTATATCTGTGACTTGCGTCATTAGGTTTCTTATATTCAGAGTTCTGCCACTTTAGTCATGGGGGATACGTGAATACGGGATACCATGTTTGAAGTCTGTATACTGCTACATATTCTTATTTGCAACTTTAAATGGGGAAGTTCCAATTCCTTGTGTGTATTTTTGCCAGAAGAGTAGACATTTCTTGTGGGGTTAGCAGGAGAATCAGATTGTTACTGGTGAGGACTGAGGACAGGAGAGCCAGGGTCCGTTTCAATTTGGCACACACATACTGCTGTCGGAGGACAGTCCGGGCTTCGCCAATTTCCTTGTGGTTAGATGATGGGCAGCTTAATGTTTGCTAGTTTGTTCGTGGGCCACAACCCTTTCTTGGATTGTTTGGGTCCAGTTGGCATGTAGGATTGAGCGTTCATTTTCTTATGTCATTTCCATTTTCCTAAGTATTTTCCCTTTTATTATGTTAGTGGCCAATGGGCTTTCAGTGAGGAGAGGCCCAACTCCTTTTGTCTGGTCCAGGGGCACCCCAACCTCTATAAAAGGGGCTGTGTCTCTCTCTTGTTTGGATGGAAGTGCATGAAAACATCGGAGCATTCACTTTCTTGCCTTCTAGGGAGCTGGGCTTTTGCAGGGATCCTCTGCGAGGGAGGATAGCCTGCGATCGACCCAGGGGCACGAGACCCTTGCAGTTCTGCCTCTGCCGTCCTGTCATATGCCCCGTCAGCCGACCAGCCTCCTCCATCGCCTGCATTGCCTTGAACTGCCAGCGACTGTGGGCTTCTTTTCCTTCTTTCCGTCCGTTTCCTCTCCATCGGTCCTGCTGTTGTTGTTCTCTCTGTGACGGAGATTGGCCGCTGCCTAACCCCACCCCATCTTTGCTCTGCGATGTTGCCGTCAGTCCCTCCCCCAACAGGGAGACCTATTTCCAGTGTCGGGGCTGCCTCCTCCACCCTCTGCTACTGCCTTGCTGTGACCTTCCCTGTTTGCACTGCCACTGCTTTGCCAACATCCAGCCACCAGCACTGCAACACCAGCCGCTGTGAGCTCCTCTCTACCCTCTGCCACCTTCCTCTTCTTTTCCTTCCCCCTTCCCCACCCATGCTGCTGCAGGCCCATTTCGCAGGACCACCACCAGCACACTGTTCCATTTTGTTTCTTCCTCCTTCCTGCTGCTCTTCACTCCTCACCCCCCCCCCCCACACAATTTAGCTCTTCAGCTCACCTCTCCTACAAATGCTGCGTGTCACCCCATCCCTATACCCCACTGAAAACTCGCACCACCTCCACTGTGTACCCCCATCACCTAGGCAGATCCGACCTCACCATCTCCACCCTCTGGGAGACCCTGCCTCATCTCTCCATTGTTGAGCATTTTGCTGGATCTCCGAGGTCTTCTCAACCTACCCTGAGTCGTTCGGCGGCAAGTGTGACCCCAGACGTGCCTGCAAGCGTGAGTCCAGCCTTACCGCGGAGGCTTCTATCACAGTGAGGCCAAGCTTGCCTCTGCACTCGGCCACATCGGCAGGCTTCCGTATCAGCCTCTCCAGGCCCCACCGGCACTGCCGTCCAACAGCCCCTTCAACTGGTTTGCTTCCTGCCAACCAGGTTGGCCGATGGTCGCCAACACCTAGGAGCACCATTGGCCAGCCACAACCTTGCCAGATCTACCTGCCATGGAAGGCAGAATCGGTCAATCCGGATCGGCCGATTCTGGATCGGATCGGCCATGGCCGATTCTGGCAGATTCTGATTGGGAATCGGCCGGATCAGATCGGGATCAGCCCTAGCCGATTCAAGGGTTCGATCCGATCCTACCTTCCATGCTACCAGCCCCATGCCCTTACCTGGTGTCAACCACAGTCTGCTCGTGGACTGGATGAAGAGACACCCAACTCTTGGGTGATCAACACCAGGGCTTGTCCATTGACCAGGCCAGTACCTCTCTACAGCCGCTCAGCGTTGCAGTGGGCTGGCCAGCAGCAGGGAGCCAGCATGCTGTGCCACTCGGGTTTCCCTGGCCGCACCATTAGCTGTGGGCCCGCTGAACACCCAGTCCCAGTCTGACCTGGTTTGTGGTGGCCCCGCTCGAACTCAGCCTAGCTTGCAGGATCAGCTTTTTGTTGGCCCATTCATGCATCACCTGGATGGCCTCGCTTTCCGCGCTGGTTCATCACCCAATTGAGTTCCCTTCCCACGTCACATAGCACCTGTTACCCCTTTGCAAAGGGTGGGCCACTTTGTTGTACTCCTCTCCCTATTCTCTCCCTTTCCCATTGGACTCGGTTGTCTAGTGCCCTTCTCCCATGCAGCCGCGTGTCAGTACATGCTCACACCTCTTCTCATTTACTGATTAGTATTTGGTCATATTTGCTGCCAGTTGTGAGGTAGGGTTTCCTAGACCGTGAACACATTTCACTGCCGGGATGTGAGTGTGAGGTCCCTATCTTGATGGTTCTGTGAGCTTGTCGGTGCACCCGGCCCAAGATTGCAGTAGTTTCTCAACTACCACAAGTGCGTCATTTCCTGCTGCAAATGGACATATCCTTGGTGTAGCTTCTGTTTAGGCGTGCCACCTGAGCATTTTGTTTTGCCATTTGTGCGCATATTGGTTGGATTGTGGTGTTCATCACCGATCTCTCGCCTAAGCTATGTCGACGTGATACCCATCAGGCCCGTTCCGCATCAGTTACTCTCTCATTGCCTTCGGAAATTCTTTAAGGAGTGATACAACAACTATTGTTCACTTATTGAAAATCAGTTTGAGGGGCAGTGGTAGCACCTACTTCAATATGTGTCTTTGATCCATTTTCTAGTCCTACTTGGGGAAAATATCTATTAAAACACAGACTGATTATCCACTCTGTTTGCTGTAAGCCTGTAACCATGGCAAAATGTAGGTTGCCTATTGAAGTTGGATGATTATCCACTTCTTTAGTGGTGTTTTCATGTGTTGCATACTACTGAAGCATTTGACACATTGTTGGTTGTCCACCAGGGTGATCAATCAAGGTACTAAATCAAAAGCTTTAGTTAGCGAGTGAACAATCATCCCCTGTGACTGAGAAAGTGAGTGGTAAACATCCATTATGTTATGAATGGATTATCCTCTCGGTTGTGAAATGAATCAACCATTGAGATCATGGATTGCAGAATCGGTCATAGCTGATCCGATTCCGCTCCAAATTGGCAGATCCGGATCTCCCCCATGATTTTATATTGAAATGGCCAATAATTAGGATTATACAAAATCCCGGCCGATCCCCCCAACCCATTCCCCGATCCCAGCCAATCCGATCCGATTCCGAATTTTTTTTTTTTTTTTTTTTTGGGGGGGGGGGGTACAATCCGGAATTCCTTGTTTGAGATATTAGATATTATCACTCAGTTACCCACTTGACTCTTGTACACATATATATTTGCCTAGCTGCCCACTTCCCCTCTTGTTTGAATTTGACTTTACTTCGAGTAGGCTTCATTTTCTGGACTTGATCTTGAAGGCTTGTAGATGACCATCACAAGTGACCACTCATCCATCATTTACTCAATGGCCAGTGGTCGAGTAGTCACGGATCAGGTTGGATAGTCATCCATCTGAGTCTGTTCTATATCCTTTTAGGCTAGTGCAGGTTTAATGGCCTGTACTGGTTTACCAACTAAGCTTGGTGGCTGTTCACTGGGCTTGACACAATTGTGTCTTGATCCATGCTATCTGCCTTTCAATATCAAGGGTGGTTTTAACTTTGGCAGTTTGGCCCACAATATTGCATGAGAAACTCATAACTTTAGCTAGTGCCTATTTGATTGGCCAACAAATTATGTAGAGCAGTGTTGGATAGTTTGCCCACATATTATCTGTCCTTTTTCAGAATTCCTATTTCAGTGGCTAAATCCTTACAGTCAATCCAAGCTAGATTTTTTTGGCATGGTCATGGAAGCATTGGTAAGGGATGTCATGATATTCCATGGGGTAGAGTTTTTATCCCTAAAGAAGCTAGGGGTCTTTGCATCAGGAACATTAATGCTTTCAATATGGCATTCCTATGCAAGTGGTGGTGGAGGCTTGGTTCAGATCAAAGGGGCTTATGGCTGAACTGACCACTGACCAAAGTCAGTGTTAATTTACATCAGCTTAAAGTCCGAACACCCTTGATTAACTGTCAGAGAGAAATTTTTGGATCCTTTTCATAGGTTTTGGTAAATGGTGCAGGCTCGTTGGCATGACTCACTATAGACTGCTACTCATCATCAAAAGGATTGAGGGAATCAGGATTTCTCGATAGACCGTGATCCGTGATGGACATGGGAGAAAAATCCTATAATCCGGAGGATAAAGACATAGACAGAGAAGTACATGTCTTTTCGGAAGAAATGATGTCAGGCTCAGGGCCATTTTAGGGATTTTTGAGTTTCAGGGGTGCTTTGGTAATTTTAGCCAAGTCCATGGAAGGCAGGATTGAAATCGGATCGGGATCGCCCAGGCCCGATCCCGATCCGATCCGGCCGATTCCCAAGCAGAATCGGCTAGGATCGGCCAGAATCGGAGGAATCGGCCTGGATCGGTCATGGCCGATCCGATCCAGAATCGGTCGATTCCAATCCGATCCGGCCGATTCTGCCTTCCATGGCCAAGTCAGGGTTTAATACAAACTTGAGACTGGTAGAAAGTTTTAGGTGCAATTCTCAGCTTCTAGAAACTTTGAGATCATTTTTGGAAGGTTCGGAGGTCATTAGACCATGTTCGAATTGTAGGGGTATAAAGGTAATTTAACCAGGCCAATGGACTTAATACAAGTTCTGGGCTAGGATAAGGGTGTCGAGATGTTCAAGAACCTTCGGGAGCACTAAGGCAACTTTTGGAAGGTTGAAAAGCCATTTAGGTGTGTTATGGCGCATGTTTGAAGCAACAGGGACTTATGTGCAATTCACAAGACCACAAAAAAGATGGATGAAAATGAAAATATTTTATTATATTCATCATTGATACATGTACAAGTGGCGGTCGACAAATTGTTGTTTGTATAATATGGGTTCCGTACTAACATAGAGTATAAGGGCATAGCCACAATTTGTGAAAATTGCAGGGTATAACTGCAATTTGTAGGACTAAAGATGTTCGGCCTGTGAGGAGTGGCATTTTCGTAACTTCTAAGAGTTACACATGGGCCACCATCTATCAGACACACGGACATGCATAGCTTGAGTCTCTGAGGGTATAAGTGCAAAGTCTATGGGTATTTTGGTAGTTTCATACCCCTAATGGACTTGCACGACCAGACCCAAGCATGAACTGTGAGCCACGAGCCACAACCCACGAACCAACCTTGCATCGGATTTAATGCCGATGTCTCCCGATGTCTCTCGATGTTCCTCCATCAAAATGGGGCCCCCGAGGGCCTATTTATAGAAGATTGGGGGCACAAAGGTCAATAGGGGGCAGCAGGTTCAACCATGGATGGCAAAGTCGGTCGATTTGGGTCGGAATCGGCTGACTAGGGTCGGAATCAGCCTATGGCGACCCAATTGTTTTTTTTTTTTGGGAGGGGGGAGGGGGGGAACGACCCACCCACTATGTAAGGTGGGATCGGGGTGGATCGAGCAGAATCGGATGGAATCGGCTTCCACCTCGATTCCATCTGCTTTAGCCCGATTTCCTCAGCTTACCTTACCCACGTCTGATCCCATCCACTTACCTTAGTTACTTGAACATCATTTAAGTAATGTTATATTTTTCCTAATTTTTTCTTCATTCTTCACAATTTTTCTTCATTTTTTAACCTGGTCGATCTTGGATCGGCCAGATTCCCATGGAATCGGGCGGATCCTACGATCTGACCCGACTCGGATCAAGGTCGATGGGTCCGATCCAGCACCCCGATCCAACTTTGCCATCCATGGGTTTGACCGCCCCATTTCGGGGCCGATTGAACCCGCTAGAAGTCCAGAAGGTTCAAACCTCGCATTTGGGGTGCCCAGAAGGTTCAAACCCCGCATTGGGGTGCCTAGTAGGTTCATTTGCCCATTTTTTGGGCCAGTTGAACCCATGGATGTCATAGTCGGGTCGGGGTGCTGGGTCGGACCTAGCCGACCCCGACCCGAGTTTGTAGTTTCATTTACTTAGATATTATATGTAAATAAGGAAGTACCCCCCATTTGAATTCAATAAAAATATCAGAAAAATCATATCTCTTACAATAAAAAGTCAACTCTCCCATCCAAAAGGAAAATCGTGATTTTGGTGGTTCCATCAAAATAGCGACTTTCGAATCTTTCATAATTTGGCATATCTAAAAATTTCATAATTCAAATAAACCCAATAGAATACTAAAATTTAAAGTCTGGTAAAAAAAGTCAAACGTGCATATGACTTCTCCAAGGGAGCCACTCTCCTACTGATAGCACTTAGTCTGCTTGAGACATCTCAAGATTTGGTCAAATTTAAGCTATCATCACCTAAACTCATGAGATTTTTCACTTTCTAATTGAAAAAAAACTAGAAAGTGACAATTCTCATGAGTTTGAGTGATGATAGTTTAGGTTTACCAAATCCTGAGAGGTCATAAGCAGACTAAGTGCTATCAGTAGGAGAGTGGCTCCTTAGGAGAAGTCATATGCACTTTTGATTTTTTTTACCGGACTTTAGATTTTTAATATTCTATTGGGTTTATTTGAATTATGAAATTTTTAGATATGTTAAATTATGAAATATTAGAAAGTCGCTATTTTGATAGAACTATCGAAATCGTGATTTTCTTCTTGGATGGGAGAGTTGACTTTTTATTTGTAAGAGAGATGATTTTTATGATATTTTTATTGGATTGAAATGGGGGATACTTCCTTATTTACACATAATATCTTAAGTAAATAAAACTACAAACTCGGGTCGGGGTCGGCTGGGTCCGACCCAGCACCCCGACCCGACTATACCATCCATGGGTTCAACTGGCCCCAAAAATGGCAAATGAACCTACTGGGCACCCTAAATGCAGGGTTTGAACCTTCTGGACTTCTAGCGGGTTCAATCGGCCCCGAAATGGGGCAGTCAAACCCATGGATGGCAAAGTTGGATCGGACCAGTTGACCTCAATCCGAGTCGGGTCAGATCGCAGGATCCGCCTGATTCCATGGGAATCTGGCCGATCCAAGATCGGCCAGGTTAAAAATGAAGAAAAATTGTAAAGAATGAAGAAAAAATCAGAGAAAATTCTTTAGAAAACATATAATAATTGCATATTTTGGGTATATCCATAGTCTAGTTACACATATGTTCATATTACAATACAGAGCAACGATAATTATGATATCTTATTTACCTGAACATTATTTAAGTAAATGTTATATTTGTAGTTTCATTTACTTAAGATATTAATGTTCAGGTAAATAAAAAATATCCTCCATTTGAATCTAATAAAAATATCAAAAAAATTATATCTCTTACAAATAAAAAGTCAACTCTCCCATCTAAGAAGAAAATCGCGATTTCGGTGGTTCCATCAAAATAGCGACTTTCTAATCTTTCATAATTTGACATATCTAAAAATTTCATAATTCAAATAAGCCCAATAGAATACTAAAAATTTAAAGTCCTGTAAAAAAGTTAAACGTGCATGAGACTTCTCCAAGCCTCCAAGGGAGCCACTCTCTTACTGACATCACTTAGTCTGCTTGAGACCTCTCAGGATTTGGTCAAACCTACGCTATCATCACCTAAACTCATGAAGATTCTTACATGCACGTTTGATTTTTTTTACCGGATTTTAGATTTTTAGTATTCTATTAGGTTTATTTAAATTATAAAATTTTTAGATATGTCAAATTATGAAAGATTAGAAAGTCGTTATTTTGATGAAACCACCGAAATCACGATTTTCTTTTTGGATGAGAAAGTTGACTTTTTATTTGTAAGAGATAATTTTTCTGATTTTTTATTGATTCAAATGAGGGTGCTTCCTTATTTTCCTGAACATAATATCTTAAGTAAATGAAACTACAAATATAATATTACTTAAATAATGTTCAGGTAAATAAGGTAAGTGGAGGGGATTAGACGTAATTAAGGTAAGCTAAGGGAATCGAGCTACATTAGATGGAATCGATGTATTTCGACCCGAATCGCACTTTGCCATCCATGTTCAAACCCGTTAGGTGTCCAACAGGTTTGATCGGTCTCTTTGGAGGCCGTTGGACCCGCTAGGGTCTTGGCTGGGCCAAATAGGGCCCAATCAAAGGGCCACCAGGTCCACGCGGCATGGGGGTGCGACCTTCTCCTCTTTCTTAAAAGGACCCCTTAGGGACATAAAGAGGAGCGCAAGATCCAGGGAGGTTCCCTGCTCCTGCCGAAGCTTGTTCGTGGTTTTTCGAGGGTCGTCAAGGAGAATTTACACTCATCCGAGTTGCACTACATGTGTCTTCTCCTCTCGAGTGCGTAATTGACGGAACCCTTGGCCACGTTCGCATTGAGTTGGGGCAATGAAGCCCCGCATGTGGGAGATTTCCACGAGACGAGGATGTTGGCTTAACGCCACGTTTAGCTCGTCCAAGATGATAAAATTTTGATACCCCGACGTAGTTGAGGGTAAAACGGCGTAATAATTCACCATAGAGTGAGCCGAGTGACGGCTTTGGCCATACGCTGGTGATCGTACACTTCCGAATTTTAATTGACGCAACGTAGTCGACGTCTATACATATCTCGATTAATCCAAGAAAAATAATGGTGCAACAATCACATGCTGGTGGATGGAGGCCTGAGATGTGATTTGACTGATCAAATTTGGAAATCTAAGAGCCCCGCTAAAGTTAAGGTTTTTATGTGGAGGTCTATCATGGTCATGGATGGCAAAGTCGGATCGGGGTGCTAGATCGGACGCAGCCGACCCTGATCCAAGTCAGGTCGGGTTGCAGGATCCACCCGATTCTATGGGAATCTGGCCGATCCAAGATCGGCCAGGTTAAAAAATGAAGAAAAAATGTGAAAAAATTAGGAAAAATCAGAGAAATTTATGAAAAAAGAAACAGAAAATTATGAAAACACATACAACATTCATTGAATACAAACATAATAAAATTCAAATCTTATCATGTTCATGTATCATAAAGAACAATAATGATGATTAAGACATAATGATTATGTTCATACATTGAAAAGAAAGATATATCTACTAGTTTATAACATGAAATAAATAAAAATACCTTGTCAATTTCACATTTCAGAACCCTCATCTTTTGCCTCATGAAATTGAGCAGGTGGCCCATAACCTCCATATTGTGTATATCTATAACCAAACAAAGAATTGACAATGTCTTAGAATCCTCTTTGGATATTTCGAGGTGTTGTTGTTTGTTGGCTTGAACTTTCTCCTGATTGTTCTGAAGCGAAGAAACTACCATACCCAATAGTTTGAATATTGCCAAAGTAACTTGTCCTCGTACTAGAGCTGATATCTGAATATGGCAATTTTGGGGGACTAAAATTGGGTGGATAAGAAGATTCATATCCCCAATCATGCCCTGCTTGCCTTTGTTGGCCTTCATATCGCTATGTTGTTCTTGTGCTTCTTCTTAGCTTCCTACTTGTTGATAGGGTGGTACTGAATAATCCTCATCCTGAAAGGATACCCCCAAGCCCATAACCTCTTGTGGCTCCAGTACCAGCACCACCACCACCACCACCACCATCATCATCATCAGGTGATTAAGTGGAGTGATGATCAGGTGATTAAGTGGAGTCATCACACTCTCAACTGCTTTTCTTTTCTTAAGCATTTTTCTTCGACGGTGATAATGCTTTTGCTCTGCCTCATGTAATCTGGCCAAGTGATGTGGTAGGGGTGGAGCCTTAGATAACCAATCTGCCTAAGGATTACATCATAATTCCACATCTCAAGGCATATCAAATCACCTGAAAAATTATGTTCTTTAATTAGAATTTGACTGGCTGGGTAATATTCTTTAAGTCTCTTACCCTCGCTAAGAGGAGTTGCTACCTCTAACTGTGTAGGTAGTGGAACTGATTGTATTCCTGAGAATCTAGCAAACTCATAACTGATAAAGGAATGTGTAGCTCCTGAATCAAATAAAGCATATGCAGGTTTTGAGTTTACTAAAAGTGTACCTTCAATAAGTCCGCCCTCTTGCGGAGATTCAGGTTCCACTTCCTGAACAGCTTGTAGACGTCCTTGCTTGGCTCGGGGATTCTGAGTTGCTGGTGCATTCTTTATCATAGGACACTCTGGAATCCGATGTTGATTACTTCCATATCGGAGGCAAGTACCCAACCTTCGCCAACAATTCTCAGTCTTGTGTCCACTGATATGGCAATGTCGACAAACATCCTTATTTCCAACTGGAGCTTTTCCTACTTTCTTGGTGGACTGCTGTACTTTCGGGGCATTTCCTGTCTCAAACTTCCTTTACGGTCAGAAGAACTTTCCTCTAATCTTTTCCACTGTTTCGTTGGCAGCTTCTAAAGCCAAGGCTCTTTTAACCATTTCAGAGTATGTGGTAATTAAATGAGGAGTTAACTGAGTAAGGAAGTTTGGTCGTAGACCATTCATAATCTTTTTGCTTTAAACTTCTCTGTGGCTATTAGATGAGGAACATACTTAGACAGTCGGGCAAACTGTGCCTCGTATTCCGACACTGTCATTCTGAGTTGCTTTAAATTAGCAAACTCATTAGCCTTCCTCTCCTGAACCACCTCGGAGAAATATTGATCATTGAACAATTCCACAAATTCCTCCCAACCTACCTGATTTGGGTTCTCTAAAGTAGATTCTATAGTTTCCCACTACGCTCGGCATCACGATCCAACTGGAACGTTGCTAGACTTATCTTATCCTCTTCTGCACATCGAATCACCTTAAAATTCTCAATATCCTTTAACTAATTTTCAGCCTCATCCGGTTCCGTGCTACCTGCAATCTTGGAGGATCTAGACTTCGGAAATCCTTAAACAGATTTGTTCCATTATAGGTGTTGTTCTTAGCCACCGTCCTCATCACTCGTGTCAAATCATGCATTGAGCTTTCCATTTTCTTCCAATTTGCATCACTTCCGTCCATGATTAATTTGAGAAAATATCTGAGACATCGAACAGTTCATACATTAATATCATCACACAAACCAATACTACATTCATCACATACAGATTTCTATCATCACATAACATACAAATTTTTCATTAACCAGCCAAAATAGTTACATTACCATCTACATTCTTGTTCTAATAAGCCGAAAATATTTACAACATTATCACCACATCCTAAACCTCTCATTACACATATACATTGAGAGTTATATATACAACCCACTACTAAACAAAAAGAGAGGTTACAAAAGTAAGTTTCTAATTTCCTAGCTTCAGATAGTACCTCCCAATATCCTTCAACCTGATGGAGCAGCATATCTTGTCCTAAGTTCAGACTATCTAGATTACACATTATTTAGGTCATAGTCTCCAAGGAAGCACGGGGATTTCCCGCCAGGAATGCGCCAAGGAAGCACGGGGATTTCCCGCCAGGAATGCGCCAGCAGTTAGCTTCAGCACTTCCTCCTTAATTTGCACATGTGTTTCACTTTGGGCCTGAGCATATAACTCCACATCCTGTCGGAGTAATTCCATTGCAGACACTAGCCGTTCTGAGCATTCATATCTATTATGTAACAAACAACAAATTAAGTATATACTCATATACAAAAAATCACTATTACTTTTATAACTAATCCCAGATTTCTACCCCAACTCACTGGTCATTTCCTAAGTTTACGGAATCTAAGGCTCTGATACCAAATTATCTGTCACGTCCTACTAAATGCCCATTTATTGGATATGACAGAAAAACGGACTTAAGAAATAAAACTTATATTTTTATACATCTGACATTGTCATAGCGGAAGCTTTAAATACATAATACTCCTCTTTACTGTCAATAAGAGGAGTAAGAAAAAGAAACATAATAACTTCTCATTTCTACAGTACTAAAGAAAAAGTAAAGTTTATTGGACTCTGAAGACTGGTTGTCCGCTCAGCACACCCCCCTTAAGAATTTTGCCCATCTTGGTCACCTGAAAAAGTAGAATTTTATGAGCTAACTAGTTGTTGAACCCGAAAAAAATATCGGGATTTAAACAAGTCCCGGGTGGCAAACTCGTCCGGAAATCCACGAAAGGCTGGGAATAAACCCCGGCCTCCCCACTTGAACACCTGAGATAAATGGGTTTGAGTTCGGATGTCCACCAGAACGAGCCGGAGGATGAAGCTTAAAAGGCCTGTCAACGGTAGAGATACACGCCCCGGATAGCCGAAAATTGATGTCCGGACTCGCGCTAAAGATCGCGTACGACTCGGATGGGTCCGAAAAGGTGAAATGCACACGCCCTCCAAAAAGGGGTCAAACGCACGTGAAACGGACAAAAACGCACGTCGAATGCACGTCAAATACATGCGGCATGTGTGTGCACGTGTGCCGCACGTGCCATGACAAACCAGCAAAACTCCCAGAAATCCTCTTGGAAATGGCCAAGGAAGAAGAGGGGCGCCGGTCTGCCCCCCCCCTGCCAGGCAGGGAGGGGCGCCGGTCTGCCCCCCTCGCCAGGCAGGGAGGGGCGCCGGTCTGCCCCCCCCCCGCCAGGCAGGGAGGGGCGCCGATCTGCCCCCCTCGCCAGGCAGGGAGGGGCGACGGTCTGCCCCCCGCCAAGCAGGGAGGGGCGCCGGTCTGCCCCCCGCCAGGCAGGGAGGGGCGCCGGTTAGGCCCCCCGCCCGCCAGGCAGGGAGGGGCGCCGGTCTGCCCCCCGCCAGGCAGGGAGGGGCGCCGGTCAGGCCCCCCTCCAGCAGGGGGGGGACCGCCAGCAGGTACCCCCGCCGGTCAGCCCCCCCGCCAGCCAGGGGGAGGGCCGCCAGTCAGGCCCCCCGCCAGCCAGGAGGGGCGCCGGTCAGGGTACCTGACTGGCGGCCCCTCCGCCAGTCAGCCCTCTCGCGTGGGCACCTCCGCCGGTTCGCCATCGGCCTCGACGCTCGCGCTCTGCCTCGACGCCCGTGCCGCCGAAGACCTCCGCCGGGGAGGGTACCCCCGCCGGTATGCCCCCTGAAATCCTATAAATAGGGGGGTACACCCCCATTGCAAAGGGGCCAAGAGAGAGACCGGGGGGCGAACAAATCGCATGCCACTCAAGGTCCCGCTGAGAGCCTTACGTGCGTGAGCTTAAATAGGCCGCACGTGCTGGGGAGAAAGTCCTTGGAGTCTGTCGGTGTTCTGTCCTCTGCGTTCGGGCCCACTTACGCTCGTCCGTGAGAAGACACCACAGGTTGTCATATGACTCCCGGCATTTGTATTTAAGTCCTCCGTCGTCATAAAACGACGTACGCAGAGGCAATGTTGCCCGACAGCGGTACAAACACTCTGTCGTAGACTTAAAGGAGCAAGTTGTCGGTGAATGCCGGGCAGAGGCACAAACACCCCGCCACGAGCATTAAAGGCCCGACAAGTTTATAAATGCTTGACGGAGGCGCAAACACCCCGTCACGGATATCTGGGCATACCCCCATTTGAAAACGGACCGAGGCACGCCATTCGGCCTACGCCACGCCATTTCGGCCCAAAAAAAAACACTAAGACGCCGACAGGCCTACACGCTTCCAGACGCCTGCAAACCACTTCAGCTGGTCCGTGCGTGAGCTTACATAGGCCACACGTATCGGGAAAGGTCTTCAACACCCGTTGGTGCTTTGTCTCCGTGGCCGGGCCCTCCTGCGCTCGCCCGCATAGAGACGCCACAGGTTGTTACAAGACCCCGTTGGCCATGTTTAAGTCCTCCGGTGTCATAAAACGACACACGTCGAGGCACATGTGTAAATCCTCCGGTGTCATAAAGCGACACACGTCGAGGCCATGTTTAAGACCTCCGGTGTCATAAAACGACACACGTCGAGGCGCATGTTTAAGTCCTCCGGTGTCATAAAATGACATACGTCGAGGCCCCTGTCTAAGTCCTCCGGTGTCACAAAAGACACACGTAGAGGCATGTTACCTTGTGGAGGCACAAACACCCCATTGGTAACACAAATGTACTCCTCACCATGTAAACGTCCGATGGAGGCACAAACACCCTGTCGTCGACGTCCATGTACATGACTTGTTGTATACACGCCCAGTGGAGGTACAAAACCCCATTAAAGGCGTAAATGTAAATGTCATAAATATAAATGACATGAGCATGCTTGAATAAAATTGTGGAAATTTGCTTGTCATCTGCCTTTTCTTCTTTAAATTTCGGCATACGGTCTTTAATAAACATTACGCATTCGAAGGTATTCGAGTGTTATACTCGATGTAAACGAAACATCGACTTCGGTCGGTGGGGAACGGTCCAGTACACGACCACTCCAATCGCCCTGAACGCGAGCGCACGCGGAAAAAATGAAATGTTCGAGGTGTCGGGTCTTTACCCGGTACCCCTTGTAAAATAAATCTTTGTCTGTTTCTCGTAAACAGTCTGGCACGCCCAAAATTCATTTCGAAGATAAATGAGAAGAAATAAGAAAATATATAGAGAAAGGAAAAAAGAGAAAAATCCGCGTTCCAACAATAGCCCAATAGGATTCACTCTTCTAATCAAAAGGATTAAGATAATCAAAGAATAGGGCAAGAAACTTAACTGTTAGCACTACTGAATTTCAAAGATGATGGATGATCATGTCAAATTAGTAACAATTGTAAGAAAAAAGTACTGAATTAAGTTTGCACAAAAGGATTTCAGAATAATCACGTTCTGGTTCAAGTACATATCCAACTCATGATAAATTAAGATGATGACCAATCAAGAAAGTATGATGCAATGCCAAACATCCACAGATCCTTTATCGTTCCGTACGACCACTAAACGAATTCGGGTGCTCCTCCCGGGACTGGACCAGCCCCACTTGCACAGGCATATATCTCAACTGAGTCCCAAGGCCCACAAACTGTCATCATAACTCATTTCTGTAAACTTTACAAGTGTGGTTGAAATATTCAGAATCTCACATGTAACAAAGGTTTATGAACCAATGCCAATAATTTCAGAAGGTTATAGTCATGTAGGAATCAACTATACTCGGGCGAGGTGTTCAAGAATAATCAAAGTGGGATATGGATGACAATTGAATGATCTCTCTTAGTGATAAAGTAATTGGAACCCAAGAAAATGAGGGAAACAACTAGTTGGGTTAATACCAAAGTGTGTCACCTTTGGTTGGACATGAAACATACCTAGTTAAACATCACAGACAAGTGTATGTCGACAACCACTCCCTGGCTGTCGACAGCTACTGTCCCTCCAGAACAAGTTTCTGCAACTTGGACATTGTCTGTCGACAGGCCAAGGGTGGTTGTCAACAGATGAAAGCCATATGTTGACAAATAAAGGCTATCTATCGACAGCCACTGATGGTTTGCACTTCTGGGTTCTGGAAGTATGAACCCTGTCGACAGACAGGTTCTAACTGTCGACAGGCGCAGACTAAACTTCCAGAAATGGTTTTACAACATCTCAGAAGACTCTTCCAAGTGTTCCTATGATTCCAAACATGGTTAACAACATCTAAAGGGTCTTGTTACATCTGTAAACACCACTTACATGAAGGAAACAAATAGCACAGTAGGAGTATGTTGTGGTATGGAAACTTATGACAGGATGATAACTGGAAATACAACTCTTCCAAACAACATTTCCTTGCATCTAATAGGAAAATTTCCACAAGTATGCTTAGACATAACATGAACATTAGCTAAAACATGATTACAATGGATAGAAAAACATTTCCAAGGATGTTACAGAACTCAAGTCTAAGTGTGAACGTAGTAAACACTTAAACTTGAAGTTCTTAGCAAGAGAAGAAGACAAGAGGAAAGAATCCTACTTGACTTAAGAAAGATGAAGTCCTTCTCCTTTCCTCCCAACGAAGGGAACTAGCAGTAGCAGGAAGGAAGAAGACTTGTAGTGGCAGTCATGGCAGGTACAGAAGATAAAGTAGCAGCAACGACAGCTATAGTTGGAGCAGCTCGGCTACAGGAAAACAACAGCAGTTGCTACAGCAAAGCAGCACCAACAGCTACGGCAAAATAGCAGCAGCAGCTCCAATAGAGCAAGTGGGTAAAAGTCCACATGACGGGTTCAGGGAAGGTTTATATAACTCCCAGGTTTCCCATGCATGTATGGCATGTAGCCATACATGTGTTGCGGTAAAAACCCACTTGTTTTTACAGCAACACATTTACCATGCAACTTTTATGGCTTACACGTATAAGGAGATGTGTAACTCCACTAACCCATGTAATAAGAAGCCTTGCGTAACCATGGTTACGTAAGCAAAGTGTTTTAAAAAAAAATTGGTTTCCGTAAATGGAAGATAAATCAATTAGTCCATTGTCTCTAAATTTTTTAACCCAATGATGTCCATTCAAGTTGAAATTTTAAACATAAGCTATTAGAAGGTTTTACTAATTATGGTGATTTTAGTTTAATTTTTAGAATTAATTTTTCACCCAGCAAAAATTACCCGAAAATTTATTGCGTTGACTTAATCTTGAAATCTGTGTGTCAATAATTCCGGATATTTACATTTCTAGTATCAGCACATTTTTCTGGAAATTATGGTATTTTGGATTTCAATTCCATTACGAATTCTAGTGTCGTCCTGTCGGAGTGCGCACCTTTAAGTACGACACTATGATTATATTTATTAATATAAATTATTCCTAAATTAAAGTTAATTACATCTCATGAAAGTAGTTATGTTTAACAATAAAATCTTCACATTTCTCTAAATTTCCAAATTTCCAGTAAATAAAATTTTGGGGTGTTAGTGTTACAACTTTTGTGACGACCCAACTAGTAAACTGGCCTAATAACCGTGCTAGTTGGTAGACTTCCCAGGAAGGTCACCCATCCTGGGACTACTCTCAATGAGCACGCTTAACTTCGGAGTTCTTTTCCTATTCGAGCTCTGAAAATGACTAGTCCGAGTTGTTAGTAGTCTACTAATTTAGTCCATTTAACATATTCTTATATGGGGTGTTACAATCTACCCCTCTTATATAGCGACTTCTCGTCGCTGCTCACATATAGCACACAATCAAATCCCAGGCATGCAGGATTCTAGAGGTGGCCCCCACAGGCTCCAGAGGTGGCTCCCACTATGTAGCATTTTGCGCCATTATGGCCTCAAAAGGTGGCTCCCATAGCGAGCTGTTGAACCCGAAAAAAATATCGGGATTTAAACAAACCTCGGGCGGCAAATTTGCCCGGAAAGCCACAAAAGTCCAGGAACAAGACCCGACCTCCTCCGCTCAAACACTTGAGATAAACGGGTTTGAGTCAGCGTGTCAACCTGGAACGAGCCGGAGTATGACATTCAAAAGGCCTGTCAACGGTAGAGATACGTACCCCGGACAACCGAAATCGATGTCCGGACTCGCGTTCGAGACCACGCACGACGTGGACGGGTTCGGAAAAGTCAAATGCACGTGCTCTCCGAAAATGGAGTCAAACGCACGAGAAACGGTCGAAAACGCACGTCGGGTGCACGTCAATGCACGTGGGTGCGCATGTGCACGTGCGTGGTACGGCCGCAACCAACGAACCCGTCACAGGAGGCCCGCGGAGCTCTCTCCCGGAAAACACGGAGGAAATGGCCAAGGAAGAAGAGGTCCCACCCTTTATAGGGGTGGGCCAGGAGGCGCCCCGCCGGTTCGGGGGCCCGCCAGGCGGGGACCCCGCCGGTTTGGGGTCCCGCCAGGCGGGAACCTCCGCCGGTCCGGGTCCCGCCAGGCGGGAACCCCCGCCGGTTCGGGGCTCGCCAGGCGGGGACCCCGACCCCGGTTCGGCGGGACCCTCGCCGGTCCGGCCCCGTTTCGGGTCCTGTGCGCGTGCACCCCCGCCGGGTCGCGCACCCCTGCTGGACCACTCGCTAAAACCCCTATAAATAGAGGGGCAGGGCCTTCATTAGCCCCGGCTTCCAAAGGGGGGCGAAGCTCTCGCGCGAAGACCCCCGCCTGAGGGATTTTTCCTTCCCCACGCTAGCGAGACGCTCTCGCGTCCCGACGAAACTTGAGGCCGTCTGGCGCTCGAGAATTCTCTCGCGCAGATCCTCAGGAGAAGTCCCCCTCCTTTGAGAGGGAGGGGACATGTTCATTCTCCGTATGAAGACCCCAGTGCGGGACCCGATTTGTGTAAAATTACGCAATGGCCCCTTGGGGAGGAGAAGGTCTGTGCATACGTGTGAAATTGCACATATGCCCCGTACACGGGCCCAAGCTTCTGTGAAATCGCACAAAGCCCCCGGGGATATAAAGTTCGTGTATGTGTACATCAAGAGTACACATATACTCCTGTCAGCTAGAAATTTGCAGGAATACCCCTGCTTCTGAGAAAATTGCACAAATGTCCCCATGAAGGATAAAATTGTAGAAATATCCCCGTGAAGGATAAAATTGCAGAAATATCCCCGTCCAATCCGGTGGAGCGGGACCCACGTCGCTTCTACGAAGTGGCGTGCGCTCTCCTGGGTGTGACTTGAAGTCGGACTCGAGGGGAGTTCTCGGGAAATGTCACCAAATGACTGGAACGCCCCATAAAGCCAGAAAACGGTCAGGATGTCCGAGAAAGCCAGAAAACGGCCGGCAATGTCCCAAAAAGCCAGAAAAACGGCAGGGATGTCCAAGGGTCAAAAAGAGGGCCCACGAAGAGACCCACCGAAACAAAGGGCAACCGAAAAAGGCATACAGCCCACACTCGCTCGGTCTGCTTGACCCCCGGAGCTCTGAGTTCCGTCCAGCGAGTGTTGGAGGAGAAAATCTTCGGCAGCATTTTGGCGGTCTGTCCTCCGTATTCGGGCCATCTTGCGCCTTGTTCGTGCGGAGACGCTGCAGGTTATCATGACGCCCGGCGTTCTTTGTATAAGGCCTCCGTTGTTATAAAAAAAGACATACGTGGAGGCATGCCGTCCGACGGTGGCACAAACACCCCGTCGTCAACACAAAGAAGTGACGTGTCTGTAAAATGTCCGACGGAGGCACAAACACCCCATTGTGAGCGGAAATGACCCGACATGTTGTAAACGCCCAACGGAGGCACATACACCCCGTTGCGAGCGTAAATGTAATGAACTTTGTGTAATGTCCAATGGAGGCACAAACCCCCACTGAGGACATGAGTACAAGTACCATGTTTGTAAACGCTCAACGGAGGCACAACACCCCGTTGCGAGCGTAAATGCAAATGATATACTGTATAAACGCTTAATGGAGGTACATACACCCCATTAAAAGCGTAAATGTAAATGTCTTGATTGCATTCAAACATATTTGTGGAAATTTACTTAGTCATCCATTTCTTTAAACTTCGGCATACAGTCTTTTAACAAACATTCGCATCGAAGGTATTCGAGTGTTACACTCGATGTAATGAAACACGACTCCGGTCGGTGGGGAACGGTCCAGTACACGACCACTCCAATCGCCCTGAAAATACGAGCGCGCGCGGAAAAAAATAAATGAAATATTCGAGGGTTCCGGGTCTTTACCCGGTACCCCTCATAAAATAAACCTCTTCGTCTGTTTCCTGTAAACAGTCTGGCACGCCCGCAGGGAAAAGAAAAATAACAAATATATTGAAAGCCTCTCGTCGGGGCCTTTTTAATATGAAGTCAAAAGATGAGAAATATTCCGCGTTCCAACAGTAGCACTTTGCCCTGTGTGGCACTTAATTCTTGCACTTCCGGCTGGGTAAGTCTCTAATACCATTTGTGACGACCCAACCAGTAAACTGGCCCAACAACCGTGCTAGTTGGTAAACTTCCCAGGAAGGTCACCCATCCTGGGACTACTCCCAACTGAGCATGTTTAACTTCAGAGTTCTTTTCCTACTCGAACTCTGAAAATGACTAGTCTGAGTTGTTGATAGTCTACTGATTAGTTCATTTAACATATTCTTGTATGGGGTGGTTACAATCTACCCCTCTTATAGACGCGCTGCTCACATATAGCACACAATTAAACCCCATGCAGGCAGGATTCTAGAGGTGGCCCAACCGGAGGCACACCCCCCCTCCGGTTGGAGCCCATAGTATCAAAAGGAATAATCCGTGGGATCAAAAAAAAATATCCTTTTATGAACTGATAGGGGCTGGTATTTTTACAAGAAATCTCTAGCCATCCTTCCCGCAAGAGGTTTTTTTCTTAACACCAACCATATAAGTGTTTGATAGAAATGGTAACTCCAACAATTTCTTTGTCCCTAGCGCCCCTATTTCCAGGAATTAGTCACTTCAACAATCTTCGATGGTTATACGGGTATCCAAAATACAAACGAGATGGATGTTTGTTGTCCCAACCAAGGTTTGGCGCATCCCCGATTCGGACCGGATCGGGATTTTTCTGATCCGATCCGATTCGGGCGGATCGAACCGATCCGGTTCGATCCGCTTGGATTCGGCCAGAACCCTTATTTATGAACCATTTTATGGCCGATTCCATTGAATCTGGCCTTTTTTTGAATGATTGTGTGGTTTAGGCCTCTTGTACATATGTTTCATCATATTCCATGAGATTTATATCATGTAATGGTATAAAAACATTTATTTTCAATGAAATAAAGCATTAGAAGAGTGAAAAAATTGAAACTCATTAATTGAAAGATATTTACATTGCACAAAGTCAATACAACTATCAAACTCTAAATTCCAATAAAAATACAATGACTTACTCTAATATCCCCAATGCCCTTGTTGATATGGATCATATGCATTCCATTGGGATTGGCTAGGCATGGATTCGGACTCATCTGACTCTGAGGGGAGCTCCCCAATAAGATGATGACCTTTCGTTCTTGACACAAAACCACGAAACTCATCCCATGTCATCATGCTATGGTATCTCTGCCGAAACTGACTGAGATAATGGTCCCACACTTGACAGCCGGGACGGACTACCCCCAGTTGTGCCATCTGTACATCCTCCTCAGGAACAAAAACTTGGACTGGAATAGGAATAGAATATGCAGGAGGAGGATGCATATATGGAGATGGACCAAGGTAGCCTGTTGTGGCAGTGTACCCACTGTACGGTCCGTACCCACTAGAGTAGTCTGTGCTAGTGGAGTCGGCTGGTAGCTATGACCGCCATAGGATCCAGCAGACTCTTGTACTCATCCTCTCAAAGTCTGATACATAGTGTCATAACTATGGGAATCCACTGGTTCACCTCTTCCTTGACTGCCAGGTGGAAACCTTTGCCTTCTATTGTACCGAAGTGGGGCACCATGACTGCTATCTTGTGTTGCACCCCCATAAAATTGCTCCTCTGTGAATGCCATGCCACCTCCTCCTCCCTCACCACCCTCACCTCCTCCTCCCCCTGACCATCGTTACCACCTCCACCGTTACCACCACCGTCACCACCAGCATCTGAAGAACCACCTGCAAAGGCAATATCATTTGAACATTAGTTAGAACAAATACAAAATTACAAATACATTTTGAGGTAATTTTTAATACAAAATGATGGCCTACCAGTAGTCATCGAATCATGGGAGGCACTATTGGGCAATCGGGGTGAATCCAATGGAGACGGTGTCTCATCATCTGCATTTGGATCCAAAGTCTCTGCATCGGCAATGTCAAGTGGATCTTCAACAACGGTAGCACCTTTCTTGCCTTTCTTGGATCCCCAACCAGAAAACCAACCCTTCTTTTTTTGTGCTGGGACGGGAGGTGGCTCTCGTATAACAACTCCTTTACTTGGCCGGGACTCTGTTGCACCAGTTTTTTTTCTGCGGGATTCTGTTGCTATTTGCTTCCCTTTTGCCAATTGAGATGATGTGGGAGCCCTTGTAGATTGTGAGGGAGGCGCATCCTGGGTAGATAAGCCTCTCCTTCTAGATTGTGTGCGGGGGAGGCCTTCCATCAACCTATCAAAATCATCATCATCATTACCTCCTCCTCTACCTGCAATAACCCCCAACATTATACATTAGGAAGTTAGCATAAATGCAACTGATAAAACATGTAAGATGAAAGAAAGAAATGACTCTCCCACCTGCAGTACGCGTCACATGCTCTACTTATGTCCGCAAGAAGATCCACCTCAGCCTCTGGATCCATCTCATAACGAGGGGAATATGGCTGTCCCACATTCCCACGATCTCCCTCCTCCTCTGCTGTTGCTTCTGCTACTGCCCTTGCCAGGAAAGTGTTAGGGCGAGGTGGATCTTCAGGGTCGTCTGCCTCCTCATCTAACTCATACTCCCCTCGCTCTGTTGTTGCTCGTGCAACCCATGCAACCATTGGGTCTTCTTCATCTCGTAGAAATCCAACATCAATTGGATCATACTCTACGTCCCCACGCTTCTTTGGATCTTCTGTAAGATGTTTGACCCTCAGCCTCATATTATAGTGGACGTACACCAATTGGTCCAAACGCCTATATGAGAGACGATTCCGCACTTTGGTGTGTATCAATGCAAATGTACTCCAGTTCCTCTCACATCCACTAGATGAGGAAGTCTGCGATAAGACCTTCACTGCAATTTTCCTCAATGTTGGCGCGGAATGCCCAAAGTTGAACCACCAATCAGCTGCATCCAAATTCAATTATGTCAATCAGATGTCAACCATCAAGTTGCAATGATAAAAAATGTAAATGGGAAGCATATTACCGCCGTCTACACGCTCCCGACCAGCAATGGCAGATGGCTCAGCAAAGGTCCCAGTGGCTTCCCGAAAACGCTTCATCTGCATAGCATAAATTTATCATCAACTCCTATGAACTTCAAGTATTTGATTTAACTTTGGATGGAAGTTGATAATCCTATACTTGCCTCATCAATGGCATCTGCCGCTAGCACAGGACTTCTTGACAATCTCTCAACCACCCTTGCAAAGGCAGCCGTCAAATCATCATCATATGCTAGCTCGTGTGCGTAATGGTATGCAGGGTGGAGATAGTATGCTGCAATTGAATAAAATACCATCATCAATACAATAAATAATAGATTATTACAGAAATATGATTTATTTCCTTACCCGCCATATGGAGATCTCTACTCATCTGCCGGTCCCATCTATCGTCAACAACATCCAAAACCAAGTGTGCATGCCGAGGTGAGACTTCACGGATCTTTTTCCTCGCGGCTTCAAGCTTTGCATATACCAATCCTATAGATGGTCTCCTATCCCCATCCACCACCCTCAACACCTCATATAGAGGTTCAATGATCTGTACCAGCTTGAAGACCCGATCCCAAAAATTGGAGCTGTTGACGATGCCTTCCACCTCCTTTCCATCAGATGTACTAGCAAAATTACTCTGCAACCATTTATCACCCCTGAACATGCGTTTCAATCCATCCTTGTGCTTCAGTAGACTCTGTAGTGCCACAAAATTTGTTGCAAAGCGGGTGACACCGGCCTCAACAACTCTCCACCAGTGGACTCTCTCATCCACGCCAACACCAGATGATGATTGTAGATGAAACGTGTTATCTTCTGTCCTGCATCCACCACCATTTTCACAGGTTGCAGTGTCCCAATTTCTTTAAGCATTAAATCAACACAGTGGGCAGCACATGGGGTCCAGTATAGATGAGGATAGATATTCATCAACTCCTCCCCTGCTTTCTTGTACGCAGCTCCATTATCCGTGACCACCTGCACAATATATTGCTCCCCAATCTCCCCAACCACCTCTCGCATCAAACCCAAAATGTATTCATAGTTGTGTACATGCTCGGATGCGTCAACTGATTTGTGATAGAAGACTTGTCTATCACAATACACTAGGAAGTTGATGAGGCTGCTCCTGGTGATGCCCGACCAACCATCACACATGATGGTGACACCATACTTCTCCCATTTCTTCTTAAATCCGTCTATGTAAGACTTTATCTCATCAACTTCCTCCTGCAGATATTTCCCTGCCAAGTCCCTAGCTGTAGGAGGCTGCACATGTAGGCCTCCACGTTGAACCTCCTGTATTGCAGTTTTATAATAGGGACTGTTCGCTGCATTAAATGGTAACCCTGTATGGTGCCACCACTTTGCAATTGCTCTCCCCACCTTGTATTTCGGCCCCTGCTGGTTGTATGAATCATCAATCCTAGTCTGCTTGCCATGCTCCCTAGGATACACATAAGGGTCCACATCCTCAATTTGCACACCTGTGGGTCTCTTGCTATGCCTGCCTTCTTCTGGTACTTGTGTGGGAGGGGGTCGAGTGAAATAATCTCCCACATTTGAAAATCGACGGGAGCCACTGCCACCTACCGCTGAGCCACTGCCACTGCCACTGCCAACCTCATGCTGAGCTCCATGAAAACTCATTCTGTGCCCTGCCCTTTGATCAGCTTCCCATGCCTCAGCCCTGCTATGTGCTCTGGCTAGCCTTTCCTGCACATCAGGATCAGGAACATATTCTGTATACATTTGAACTTCATCATCATCATCTTCATCTCTTTGTCTTCCTGATATAATCCTCTCTGCTATCTCCTTATCTGCCTTCTTTCTTGCTGTCTCAGTTCGAACTTGCTTAATGTGTTCACTCATAGCCTTCTTGACTTCTTTTGGCACCGATTTACACCCCTGCACGTCATGGTACCCTGCTAGTCGACCACCAGCAAGGTGCTTCTTCAAACGGGAGACCCCACCTCCTTGTCCCACAAAACCACAATAATTGCACTTAAAGTTGTGCCTATTCTCCAACATGATGCCATGCTGCCACCCAATATCATCAGAACCTCTTTTCGGTGCCATCTACAATGACAAAAAATAAATAATAATTAACAGTAAATTAAATTAAATTTCAGAATTTGAACACTAAAAGAAAGTATTCTTACTTCTTATTGTTATATGATATTTTTTAATATACATGAACACATGATCACAGAAATCCATTCACACATGCATATATATTTTCTGTAATTTCACATTTTATTTTAAATACTTCTTATTAATCTAAGAATATAAATTAATTATTGCTCAACTTCTTATTTAATCAACTTCTAATCATGATGTACAAGTTACAACACATTTCTATCAATTTTTGTTGTTTACACTTTTTAAGATTTATAAAATTATTATTCAAATTTTAATATAATTATTAATTATTTATGAACATTAATTAATTATACCTAAACTTCTTATAGAATCAAGTTCTAACCATGATATAGAACTTATAGAACACCTTCCTATCATTTTTTGATTGTTTAATTTTTTTTTAAGATTTTTCAAATTATTTTTCAGAAAATCATATTTTAGGGAAAATCATCAAATCTACATGAAAACCTTGTAGATCTTGATGAGAAATGGTTGCAAGTGAACATCAATCCCTTGCAACATCATTTCCTAACAAGATCTAACCCATACACCAAGAAAAGAACAGAAAAATGAAGAAATAAGGTTGCTTACCTTGAAAACCCTGTAGAACCTTCAAAAAACTTGAAGAACAAGGCTTCAAAGCTTCCAAATCCACCTCCAAATGGACACAAATTCACTTAGGAAGCCTCCTCCTGTGGATTTGCACCTAAATCTAGGTTTTTCTCTTCAAAAAACTGCAAACGGGGGGGAGAAAGGGGCCTGCGGTTTCCTGCGCTGCGAATGGGACTGTTCAGTCCCGATACGCAGCGCATCGCCGACACCCTTTAAGGGTGTCGGGCGGATCGCGCCCGATGCGACAGTGCCGGGCCGGATCGCATCGCATCGGGCTCGATCCGCCTGCTAACAAAGGATCCAGGCGCATCGGGCGAGTCGCGCATCGGATCCTCCCTGATCCGATGCGATTCGGGGGGATCGGCCCGGCTCGATCCGGCGCGCCAAACCTTGGTCCCACCATTTTTCTTAGTCCCGATACAAATAAGTAAAGATGGTATTTTTAACAAAGTTTTCGCGTTGTTGATTTGCCCCATTTGGGATTTTTGGGTTTTTGTGTGGGTCTTTTGGAAATTTCGGGATTTTGGGAAGTTCTGGGTTTTTTGCGAATTGCTGGTTTGAGGGAATTTCTGAATTTCAGTGAATTTTGGGGTTTTTGAGTTTGTGGAGTTTTTGGGAATTTTGGGTATTTTCAGAATATATGAATTTTTTGGGGTTTTTTGGGTTTGAGGATTTTGGTATTTTGGAGTTTTGGGTTTTGGGAATTGAGTTTTTTGGATTTTTGGGGAATTTATGGGATTTTGGCTTTTTATGGAGGTTTGGGTATTTGTGGGGTTTTTGGGTTGAATATTTTTAGTGCCAACAGGACCCTAGATTGGTAAATTCGTGGCCGGATCAGCCGGAATTGGGCTGACTGGGCTCGGATCGGACCTGATCGGGGTCAATTGGCCAATCCGAATCTTCAAATTTGATTTTTTTTTTTATTTAACCCTTTCCCCCTTTAATTTCCCCTGGCACTATTTAATGCACCCCCGCAACCCCAAATGGTTTGGGAAGGGAAAAGTTGGAGGGGGGCAGTAAAAGAGGAAAGAGGGGGGCTGTGGTTTCCCCCCCCCCCCCTTCTTTATCTTTTTCATCGTCTTCTCTTTTTCTATTTGTTAAATTTTTCTGTTTTCAATGGCTTTTTAATGATTTCCCATAAAATTCCATCGGATTGGTCAATCTGATCCATATTGGATTGGGATTTAGCCCAGGGTGATTCCTGGGTTGATCTGATTCTGTTTTCTGTGACTCCAGTGATAAGGCAAAGAAATTGCCCTATGTGCATTGTTCTCAATTAAAGTTTCATTACCCCGAAAGATGTCATCATTCCTCTCCTGCATGTGGAAGAATCCTAAGAATACAAACCTCTGGCAGATGTATGAATGTTTCTGTAACATATGATGGTTTTTCTGGATTTGAATTTGGCTTTCATTGTTCATTTGCATTCTATTTCGGTATTGCATCTAATGCAGTGCCTTTTCTGGCTATTTAGCAATGAACTAGTTGCGGCGGCTTCATTAGATGCTATCAAGAACTTAGTGCAGTCACCAAAGGGAATTGTAAGGCTTCAATTTAATTGTGTGCACAACTAATTACCTGTTGGTTATGCATTTTCACATGAGTTGCTTTGATTAAGAGTTTTTGTCTTCATGCAGAACATCATTTTCCCCTCCAATAGCAATGATGTGACAGCCCTAAAAAATGTAGCAGCCCGGTGCTCATCCTTGGTATGTTATTTATCTCTTTTGGCCATCAAATTTATGCCCATTTTGAATGTGATAGTTTAACTAGTTCCATCTTCCATGGTCTTGTTTGTTTTTCTTATCGAAGTAACCTGGCTTTTTGTCCAGAAATTGTACACACTGCCTACTAAGTAGCATTTTCTTTATCTTAATTTACCCCTCTCTCTCCATTTCTTGCTTCTTGAGCTTTTGGGAAGTATATAGCTTGCTTCTGAGAGGTGAGAGTTATTTATTTCAATATCTATAAAATAAAACCACAAATCCACTCTGAGAATTATTGTGACATTGGCTGATGTTCTGAGCTATTGCTTTATTCGAATGTGGTGATGCACCGAGCACCTTCCTTCATGAATGATGCTATTGTGGACAGCAGTGCACAAGTTTTCTGGTTTGAGCAAAGTTGGCCTTTTTTTGAGCTTGTGAGGAGCTTTGACTGTTTCAGTCATAGCGATGGCTCAAAATATTCTCTAGGCCATTTGTTGATTAAACCATAACCACCAAGTTTATTGGAGGTTGTACAACCTGGAGAGGAGAGGTTTCTCTCTGGCCTTAAAGAAAAGTTCCCGCTTTCTCCATGTGGATGACGAGTAAGTATACTCCAAATTTGACGGATAGTTGGATATAATTCGTCAGCAAATTTAATCATGCCATTCCTTCAGATGCTAAATAAGCAGCATGATGGATGAGTGACTGTTTCTGGCAGCTTTGCACCTCTTGACTGTAAAGAAACATTCTTGGTGCCACTCCATGAGGTATGCCTGTCTCCATCTTGGTGAGGCTCAAACTCATCATCTTGATTTTGTTACATAGAGTCATAGACCAGCGAAACATCCAACTGAGACCCGTACTACTGCAGCTAACCTTAGCTGCTAGGCAGTGTTTTCCACTTTTCTCTATCCCAAGCTAGTGGGACATGACCAGAGCCATTGCAGTTTCTGTGACCCAAGCCCAGTCATGTGGAGATATCAGACTTCCCCACACGTCTTTGGCATTTCCATCTTGAATTTTTAGTTTTTTTACTTTGCTACTGTTGAACCCGAAAAATATCGGGATTTAAGCAAGCCCCGGGCGGCAAATTCGCCCGAGAAGCCACAAAACCCCACTCGAACACCTGAGATAAACGGATTCGAGTCCGCGTGTCAACCCGGAACGACCCGGAGTATGACGTTCAAAAGTCCCGTCAACAGTGAAAATACGCACCCCGGACAGCCGAAACTCGATGTCCGGACTCGCGTTCAAGATCCCGCCCGATGCGGACAGGTTCGGAAAAGTCAAATGCACGTGCCCTCCGAAAACGGATTCGAACGCACGTGAAACGGGCAAAAACGCGCGTCGGATGCACATTGACGCGCGTGTGCACGTGCGCTGCACGTGCCCTGAACAAACAAACCAGAAATCCCAGATATATCCCGTGGGAAATGGCCAAGGGAGAGGGAGGCCCACCCCCCAGGCGCGGCCAGCAGGGTGCACCCCCCGCCAGACCAGCGGGGTGCACCCCCGCCGGACCCGCACCCCCGCCAGACCAGGCAGAGTGCACCCCCGCGGACCAGCGGGGTGCACCCCCGCCGGACCAAGCGGGGTGCACCCCCCGCCGGACCAGGCAGGGGTGCCACCCTCGCCAGACCAGGCAGAGGCCACCCCCCGCCAGACCAGGCGGGAGCCTGGCAGCCCCCCCCCCCCGCCAGACCAGTCCACTAGTCTGGCGGGCCTGTCTACTGGCTTCCAGCTGGTTCGGCGGGCCTCCGGGCTCCCGTGTGCGGGACCAACTGGTCCGGCGGGTGTGCATGTCGACCCCCGCCAAACCACGGACCTCCGCCAAACCACTCGCCAAAAACCCCTATAAATAGAGGGGCAGGGCCTTCATTCGGCCCCCCGGCTTCCAGAAGGGCGAAGCTCTCGCGCGGAGACCCCCGCCTGAGGGATTTTTCCTCCCCCACGCTGGCAAGACGCTCTCGCGTCCCGACGAAACTTGAGGCCGTCTGGCGCTCGAGAATTCTCTCGCGCAGATCCTCAGGAGAAGTCCCCCTCCTTTGGGAGGGAGGGGACCTATTTTTTCTCCGCATGAAGACCCCAGTGTGAGACCCGGTTTGTGTAAAATTACACAAAGGCCCCCCTGGGGAGGAGAAGATTTGTGCATGCGTGTGAAATTGCACATATGTCCCGTACACAGGCCCAAGCTTCTGTGAAATCGCACAGAGCCCCTAGGGATATAAAGTTTGCGTATGTGTACATCAAAAGTACACATATACCCCTGTCAGCCAGAAATTTACAGGAATACCCCTGCTTCTGAGAAAATTGCAGAAATGTTCCCATGAAGGATAAAATTGCAGAAATGTCCCCATGAAGGATAAAATTACAGAAATATCCCCGTGAAGGATAAAATTACAGAAATATCCCCGTGAAGGATAAAATTGTAGAAATATCCCCATGAAGGATAAAATTGCAGAAGTACCCCTGTTGCCCGAAAAATCGTGGGTACGTCCTTGCGGCGCGGAAGATGGCAAAGATAGCCTGACGGTTCGCGCCTCTTGTCCAACCCGGTGGAGCGGGACCCACGTCACTTCTATGAAGTGGCGTGCGCTCTCCTGGGTGTGACTTGAAGTCGGACTCGAGGGGAGTTCTCGGGAAATGTCACCAAATGACAGGAATGTCCCATGAAGCCAGAAAACGGCCGGGATGTCCGAGAAAGCCAGGAAATGACAGGGATGTCCCATAAAGTCAGAAAACGGCTGGGATGTCCGAGAAAGCCAGAAAATGACATGGAATGTCCCATAAAGCCAGAAAACGGTCGGGATGTCCAAGAAAGTCATGGCAAGAGAAGAGGAGACGAGAAAAGGGAGAAAGCCCGCATCTCGGAGAGAGAAAGTCCCCGGCACTCCGCGATAGCTCCCAGGCCTCTTGGAGTTTCGTCCGAGCTCACCTGTGAAGCCCCCGTCTGTTCCACAAGTGACGCCGGGCCATCCCGTGCACTGTTTGTGTCGAACTACTGCAGGTCAATATGTTACACCCGGCATCTGACGTTTTATGCATAAGTCCTCCAATGTTTTAAAATAAACATGTGTAGAGGCACTTCGTCTGACGGAGGCACAAACACCCTGCTGTCGACTCAAATACGAATACCATGATGTGTAAAAATTCGACGGAGGCACAAACACCTCGTCGTTGATGTCAATGTAACCGTCATGTTCTGTAAATGCCTGACGGAGGCACAAATACCTCGTCGCGTGAGTAAATGAAATGATGTATTATGTAAGCGTCCGATGGAGGCATAAACACCCCGTCGTCGATGCGAATGTCATCATTACAATTCGTAAATGCCCAACGGAGACACAAACACCCCGTTGCGAGCACAAATGTAAATGGCACAAATGCCCTTTAATAAAGTTGTGGAGATTTATTCGTCATCTATTTCCTTTAAATTTCGGCATATGGTCTTTTAACAAACATTACGCATCGAAGGTATTCGAGTGTTATACTCGACGTAAATGAAACGCCGACTTCGGTCGACGGGGAACGGTCCAGTACACGACCACTCCAATCGCCCTGAAAATACGAGCGCACACGGAAAAAATGAAATGAAATATTCGAGGGTTCCGGGTCTTTACCCGGTACCCCTCGTAAAATAAATCTTTGTTTGTTTCCCGTAAACAGTCTGGCACGCCCGAGAAGAAAAAAAATATAAAGTCTCTGAGGCGAAAGCGTCGGAGGGGCCTTTAATTTAATCTAAAGAAGAAAATTCCGCGTTCCAACAGCTACCCAAAGCTATCTGCTTTGCCTAGATACTCAATGGTCTGATATTCCAGGAAAGTGTACTCATTTGGCTGATTGAAGGAACTCTAAATCCTGGGAGCAGTGTGAGCGTCATCCAAGTATTCAACTGTTCTTAGAAGCAGGGAACTATTACAAGCTTACAGCTGTAATTGGAGAACTGGGTGAGGGACATAGGTCTTCATGGTCATGTTTCCAGTGTCTTTGAAATTGAAGGGCATGTCTCCATTTCAAAAAGATGATTCCTGCTTCCAAGAATATGCTTGCTACAGGTCTACTCAAATCTTGTGTAACTGAAGGTTCTCAATTATTTCATTATAATATTTAGAAGTTGAAGGAACTTGTCTGTAGACGGTAGACTTAGTCGCGGCTGTGTACAAGGGCAGGTTTGTCCATCTTTTATGTTTGCCATTGTGTGTTGAGTAAGGGATAGTGTGTATAATTGTTTAGTGATAATCACAAGTATTTGTTAGCTTTTGTATAAGTGAATACAAGAGAGGCACTTATTTTTAAAAAAGGGAATACAAGAGAGTCAGCCTGCTCTGGGTTTTCGCTGCTTCTTGCTATTCCAAACTGCATATCTCCTTGTCCCATCCCTTTCTCTTGATCCACGAATAATCTACAACGTTTTTAACGGTTGTTGCTATGTTTGAAACAAATTCATCAAGTCTTATGTATTGTCCACTTTTTGTTGTTTCAACTGCTATATTGGTGGAGAAGAAATTGAAGTCACGTACATTTATATGTTGGTGGTGCTGTTAATTGAGATTTTGTATCTCTTCTGTCCATATTTTTAAACTTCATCTTGAGTCTCTCTCCTACTTAATGTTGCTGTTGTCCATATGGTCTTTTTTGTTACTACCCTCAAATTTTATTTTGTGATCTCTGTGGTCTGTAAGAGCTTGTTCCGTTTCACAAAGTCAAGATTCATTTCTCGCTCTACTATTGCTGCAGGCACGTATTCGGATCTTGTCGCTTGTGGCAAAGCTCTTCTCTCTCTCTAGCTCTGTTGCATCAGCAGTTTACAACTCAAATCTCCTGAACCTATTTGAGGCAGAAATCAGTAACACAAGTGACATGCTCCTAACCTTAAGTGCATTAGAGCTCTTATACGAGGTAACTTTTGAAGTATTTGGGTGAATATGAAATTGCTTAATAGATGGCATATAATTGGTTGATTTTTAATGTCTAATATTTGTCGTTAATGAAAATTTGTATTCTCTTGTGATTGATTCATGAGGTATATGTAAATAGCAGTTAACAGGGAGTGCATAGGTAATATGGGAATTGATAGTTCTTGCTTATATTAGATGGGACTTAGTTCATTGATAATGCATGGAAATGGTTATTTTGTCATGTTCATTGCCTTTGAACTATGTATTAGGGTTTAATGTTTACTTGGGTTGTCTGACCCATTTTCTGCTTTTACATTCTTGATAAGGAGTTTTAGGTGCGTATCTGAAAATGTTCAAATTATTCAATAGTTTCCAATGGTGGAATCACCATTTGAGTCTGTTCCAATGCCATTTGTACTTGAGAAGTTCCTCTTAACTCCCAACTGTCATCATGACACATCTATAGCACTATAAACAAGTATTGCATGTTAGTCTGGCCTTATTGTATTGCCCTTCCATATGGTAATATATGCTAGGATGCCATTGTCATTTGCCAGGACATGTTTTTGTTGGATCCCGGAAATATATTTAACAATAGAGGTGTGGGTTCTAGGAAAATATATGTATATATGTTCATGAATGTACATAGAATCTAAAGAGCATCATGGGGAAGTAGTACACTAGTACTTGGTCAAATCAGTCAAAACCTTCTTTTTCCAAGTATTTTCCAAGTGCTCCAGCCAGTCCAAGAAACTCTCCAATGACAAAGTCAAGCGACTCAAGCCTTCAGCGATTCTCTTGATTAGTTGATTTCATGTGTTGCTCGAGAAAAAGACAAGGAAGACAGGAGGGCGGCCACTTATATAAAGAAGAGACAAGAACAAAGAGGAGGGAGGGAAGGTGCAACCTCCTCCTCTCAAATCCCACTGGCTCATGCAGCCAGTGGGGTTACAAAAGAGAAGGAAGGATCACAATCCACCTCCCCTTCCTCTCTCTTTACCTCTTCCTCCTCCCAATCAGACTCTTCCCCTCTTTCTTTCTCTCTCCCGATCTGTCTCTTGGACCCTCTCCTTCTCTCTTTCTCCTTCTCTCAATTGGACTCCTCTTCTCACCCTCTTAATAGTGCTAGGAATTTGGTTTCCTAATTGCACTTGGAAGAGGAAAGAGAAGAGGAGGGAAGAAGTCCCACGGGGGCATTCTCCCAATGGGATTCAAGAGTGGAAGGAGGGCAGTCCCCACTCTTCATGGAGAAAGGGGAGGGGGACAGACGTCACTTCTAAATCCCTCTGATGGAAAGCCAAGAAGGGAAGGAGAGGAAGAGAAGAAATCCCACCAGCGTAGCGTATCCTCTCGGTGGGATTCAAGAGAGTGAAGGGGGTTTCCCGTGGAGAGAGAGAGAGAGAGAGAGAGAAGAGAAGAGAAGAAGAAGTTCCACTGGGAAAAATGTCCCATTCAATTAGATTAAGAGAGAGAAAGAGGGGAGTGCCATCGCCACCCCCCACCTGTTGTCTCCCAACTCTTGTAAATAAGAGAACAACCCCCTCATTCCAAAAGGAGGAGGAGAAGGTACAAGAGACGAGAGAAGAGAAGAGGAAGCTAGAAGGCCAGTCCATTGCAAGGAAGAGGTTCTCAGGTGCACAGAAAGAAAGGAGAAGACTAAGGAGTCCAGCTCTTGCATGATGAAGGCAAGGGGGAATGCAAATTTTGCAATCGCTATTGCTCACTCAGTTGTTCATATACCCCTGTTTCAAATTTTCAATTATCTATTCTGGTAGAAGGGGTTTTACTGTTGTATAATGCACATGCTTTGTTAATAAGATAAAAAAAGAAAATTAATTAGGGGTCCCTGTCAGAGGGACTGGCTTAAGATGATGATGATACTCTACCAATCAATGTGGATGATGATGATGATTCTGATCCTGAGTTCACTGCAGCGGCACGTGCTAGTCGTCGTTCTTATGCGGAGGAAGATGAGAGACGAAGGGGTTTGGGGACATCGGGAGCACATTTGTTTAGAGATGACTCTAGGAGATCTCTTCCTAGGAGTACATCAGTTCGTAGGGCTGCCGGTGCATTAAGGTGTGGAGGTAGACTTTCAGATGTTCATGCTCCTACACAGAGTCCTATGGATGCATATTTGTATAAATCAAGGTCTGTAAAGCAACCAGGAATCAAGCAGGCATTGAAAGGAGTGAAAGCCACTGCAAAGGCAGCAAAGGGAGCAATCAAATGTATTGTCAAATGGTTTTTACATGCAGGTGTGCCGGCACATACGGCAGAGAGCCCATATTTCCAGAGTATGTTGGATGCAATTGCGGAAGCTGGGCTGGTCTTAAGGCTCCTACAAGGAAGTACATTTATGATGCTGGGCTTGATGAGGAATATGATGAGTTGAAAGGATGGGTGAGTAGCTTCCAAAATATATGGAAAGAACGTGGTTGCACCATCATTGTGATGGTTGTTGGACAGGGACCACAAGGAAACCATGATTTTTCTTGTGTATTGCTGTGAGGGGTCTATTTTTCTTAAATCTGTTGATGCATCTAACAAGATCAAGAATGCAGATTATTTGTTTAAACTAATGGATGAAGTTGTGGAGGAAGTGGGTGAAGAGAACGTTGTACAGGTTGTGACTGACAATGAAGCGAGCTACAAGGCTGCTGGTAGATTGTTGATGGAAAAGAGACAACATCTCTATTGGGTTCCATGTGCAGCACATTGTATTGATTTAATGATGGAGGACATAGGCAAAGATGTACATATTCATGGCCTCATCGATGATGCTCAGATGATAACTTCATTTATTTATAGTCACAACAGGATTTTGAATATGATGAGGAAGTACACAGATGGGAGAGATCTTCTTCGTGCTGGTCCCACTAGATTTGCATCCAATTTTATTTCTTTGGAGAGCCTCATGAAATATAGGCATAATTAGGCCAATTGATTAATTCTGAAGAATTTTTGCAACATGTAAACACTCTACGGCCTGATAGTAAAGATGTTGCTCTCCAAGTCCAAGATATGATTAGCAATGCACGATTTTGGGAGAAGATTTTCTACTACCAAAGTAATAGAGCCTCTGGTACTTATCCTTAGAATGGTTGATGGTGATGACAAAAATGATATGGGGTATTTGTACGAGGCAATGGACAAAGCAAAGGAAAATTGAGGGAAAGGAATCTTAAAGCATACAGAAAATGGTGGGCCATCATAGACAAGAGATGGGAGATGACTCTCCACCATGATCTTCATGCTGCAGGTTATTTATTTAATGTAATTATTGCTGAATTTTTATGATACCATGCTGAAAATGTTTATCATATGCATGGTATTTTTTCAACCCTAGAATTCAATATAAAGATAATGTGCACAATGACGGAGAAGTGATGAGAGGCACCATGAATGTCATCACTCGCCTTGCAAGGACAATGACAGAGAGATAAATGCAATGGCAGAGGTAGGATAGAATGTTTTTTTTGCATATGTATGCATGATTCATTTGACATATGTTATGTCTTCCATTTTGTAGGTGGAGAGATATAAGCTGAAACTTGGGATATATGGAGGATATGAGATGACATATGCAGCTCAAAGACTCAGTCCAGGTTATTTACATGCTTGGGTGTTTGCCTAAAATCATAAATTTAGGAATTCACCATTATAAAATGATTAATGTTCACTCCTTTTATTGCAACAGCTGAATGGTGGATTCAAGTCAATTATCAGCAAGTTAGACAAATCCCTTAACGTATGTTGCAGTGAGAGTATTAAGTCAAACCACTTCTTCTAGCCCATGTGAAAGGAATTGGAGTACATTCAGCCTTATTCACACAAAAATTCACAATAGGTGGGTGTGGATAGGCTAGAGAAGTTGGTTTACTGTCACTATAATATGCGTTTAACGGGAAGCAAAAAGAAGAAAGGCAAAAGATAGAAAGACGAGATTCATACAGTAGCTGGTAGACCATTTGAGGAGGTAATTCCTGAGATAGATGTTGATGAGTTGCTAAATAAAGAACACCCTTTACATGCTTGGGTGGAGACGAGAGCTGAGGAGAGTCGGCCGACTCTGAGTTGGGTCGGCCCTTGGCGACCCGACTTGGGGGGTGGAACAACGACCCACCCATGGAGCTACATGGAATCGGGGTGAGTCGACCGAAATCGGGTGGAGTCGGGCCGACTCAGGCCGACTCCACCCGATTCCAGGTGGACTCTATGTGTGTAACCGATTCCCTCAGGTTACCTTCAGGATCCTCTTCGGGCAGGGCTTCAGGATCCCCTTATTTATCTGAATATCATTTAAGTAAATGTTACATTTACTTAAGATATTACATGTAAATAAGGAAGTACCCCACATTTGAATCTAATAAAAATATCAAAAAAATCATATCTCTTACCAATAAAAAGTCAACTCTCCCATTGAAGAAGAAAATCGCAATTTCGGTGATTTAGCGAAATGCTAACTTTCTAATCTCTCATAATTGGCTATCTAAAAATTTGATAATTCAAATAAACCATATGGAACACTAAAAATTCAAAGTCCGGTAAAAAAAGTCAAACGTGCAAATGACTTCTCCAAGGGAGCCACTCTCCTACTGATAACACTAGTCTGCTGAGACCTTCTCAGGATTTGGTCAACCTAAACTATCACCACTCAAAGTCATGAGAATTGTCACTTTCTAAGACTTTTTCAATTAGAAAGTGAAAAATTTCATGAGTTTAGGTGTGATAGCTTAGGTTGACCAAATCTTGAGATCTCTCAAGCAGACTAAGTGCTGTCAGTAGGAGAGTGGCTCCCTTGAGAAGTCATATGCACGTTTGACTTTTTTACCGGACTTTGAATTTTAAGTGTTCCATATAGTTTATTTGAATTATCAAATTTTTAGATAGACCAAATTATGAGAGATTAGAAAGTTAGCATTTCGCTAAAATCACCGAAATCGCGATTTTCTTCTTCGATGGGAGAGTTGACTTTTTATTGGAAGAGATATGATTTTTTTGATATTTTTATTGGATTCAAATGGGGGTACTTCCTTATTTACATGTAATATCTTAAGTAAATGTTTACAAATATAACATTTACTTAAATGATATTCAGGTAAATAAGGTATCATAGTTACCGTGGCTCTGTATTGTAATATGAACATATGTGTAACTAGACTATAGATATACCCAAAATGTTATATTACTATATGTTTTTAAATAATTTTTACTGATTTTTTGTGATTTTTCCTGATTTTTTTTTCAATTTTTAAATCTTTTTTTAACCTGGCCAACCCAGGTCGGCCAGACTCCATTGGAGTCGGCCGGATCCAAGGATCCGACCCGACCCGAGTCGGGGTCGGCTGGGTCCGACTCACCCAGCCGACCCGACTCTGCCATCCATGTACCGGACTTTCATCCTGATGATCGCCTGTTCAGGCATGTGAAGAAGAATGTTTTATTAGAAGACATATACCTGAGAGAGGTGAGAGGCCCGAATTAAGAAGATCTGCCACTGTACATGATACTAGAATTTTTTTCATCTCAGCCAGAATTCAGAAGATCTACCTCCCAATTAGAGCCCAAAAGAAAGAAAGACAAAGGCAAACAAAGAAAGAAGACAGAAGAACCAAGAAGAAAATCACAAGAAGGTGCAGAGGACTCTCCTGAGGAGAGTGAGGAGAGACATAGCACCCCTACCATCTCACTTGGCTAGATTATATGAGGCAGAGAAAAAATATTATCAACGTCGCAAAAAGATAATTACAAAAGGACAAGGAAAAACAGTAGGGAGTTATGACTCCACTCAATCACCTGATGATGATGATGGTGCTGCTACAGGTACTTGAGCCACGGGAGGTTATGGGCTTGGGGTATCATGTCAGGATATGAAGATTATTCAGAACCACCCCATCAACAATAAGGAAGCCAAGGGGAAGCACAACAGCAACATGGGGGATATGAAGGCCAACAAAAGCAAGCAGGGCATGATTGGGATATGGGCCTTCTTATCCACCCTTTTTTAGTCCCCCAAATTGTCATATTCAGATATCAGCTCTGGTAGTGGGACTAGTTATTTGGGCAATATTCAAACTACTGGATATGGTAGTTTCTTCGCTCCAGGACAATCAGGAGAAAGTTCAAGCAACAAGCAACGACACCTCGAGACATCCAAAGAGGATTCCAAGACATTGCAAATTCTTTGTTTGACTTTGGATATACACAGTATGGAGGACATGAGTATGTGCCCCCTATTCAATCTCATGAGGTAGAGGATGAGGGTTCAGAAATGTCAATTGAGAAGGTATTTTTATTTATTTCATGTTATCACTTGTACATATATCTATTTTTTCAATGTATGAACATAATGATTATGTCTTTAGTCATTGATTGTTCTTTATGATACATGAACATGATAAGATTTGAATTTCATTGTGTTTGTATTCAATGAATGTTGTATGTGTCTTCATAATTTTCTGCAATTTTTATAGATTTTTCAGAATTTTTCCTGATTTTTTTCCAACTTTTTAACATTTTTTAAACCTGGCCGATCCAGGGTCGGCCAGACTCCATTGGAGTCGGCCGGATCCACGGATCCGACCCGACCCGGGTCGGGGTTGGCTGGGTCCGACCCAGCCAGCCGAACCGACTCTGCCATCCTTGCTCTTGATGGGCCCCACACAATCCAGAGTGGACTTCATACATGATTACTTTGGCTTCCTTGGGGGAGAGCCACCTTAGGAGGACAGACTTATCTTTTTCGTGGACAAGTCGGTACAGTTGATCCCCGATCATTTGATACGACATGGCCCGCCGTAGCAGTTGGACCCTTTCAGCTGATCTGGGGGCAACCAGCCATTCTTTATTTGGATGATCGGTTGTCGCCAGTCTTCTTCTTGGCCGGCTTCTTCTTCAAGGGTGTTGACCTCTACAATTTTTGGGTCGGAATCGTCCTCGAGGACACTGGGCATCAGCCTCCTATGCCGGACGTTTATACCCAATTCTCCTTCAGGAGAAGCTTTAAGGCAGATGCCATTTGGCTAGTGCGTCAGCTTGAGAGTTTGGGCTCTGGGACATGCCCGATTTCGAACAAGTAGAACCTTTCACTAGTTCACTACTTTGGCATGATAGGGGATCAGTTCTTGTTTCCGAACATCATAATCCCCCAGCACTTGACGGATGACAGCTGTGAGTCTCCGTAGACTTTTATACACATTTGACGCCCATTTTCGGCGGCCAGTTGAAGTCCATGATCAACGCTTCATATTCAGCTGATTGTTGTCAATGGCTTCATGAGGGCGCATGAATTGTGAAGGATTCATCCTTGTGGGGTCACTAGGACGATCCCGCCTCCGGAGGTATAAGTTGTGGTGCCGTCAATTTTGTTTGAGCACCCGGAAGCGTCGTCAGAAATTATGCCTGGCACTGGTGTTCGCCGTCAAGAAATTACGGCACTATCTGCTGGCCCATCAAGTCAGCCTCATCTCAAGGATGGACCCGCTAAAAGCACTCCTTACCCAACAGGGAGCATGGGAAAGTGGGCCCTACTCCTCATGGAGTTTGATATTACCTTCGTCCCAAGGAAAGCAATCAAAGGACAAGGCATGGCTGACTTCCTAACGGCACATCCGCTCCCAGTGGGCTCTCCCCTCGAGTTCAAATTTTTCGAGGAGGAAACACTCTCGCTCCCTCAAGAGGAGGGGAGTCAACAAGAAGAATTCCCCGTCCAAGAAAGCGGAAATACTCTCGCCATAGAGCTACCACATTGGGAGCTCTACTTTGACGGCGCTTCCCAGGTGCTCAAACAAATTGACGGCACCACAACTTATACCACCGGAGCGGGCATCGTCCTAGTGACTCCACAAGGGAGAATCCTTCACAATTCATGCGCCCTCATGAAGCCATTGACCAACAATCAAGCTGAATATGAAGCGTTGATCATTGGACTTCACCTGGCCGCCGAAAATGGGCGTCAAATGTATAAAAGTCTACGGAGACTCACAGCTGGTCATCCATTAAGTGCTGGGGGATTATGATGTTCGGAAACAAGAACTGATCCCCTATCATGCCAAAGTAGTGAAGCTCCGTGAAAGGTTCTACTTGTTCGAAATCGGGCATGTCCCCAGAGCCCAAAACTCTCAAGCTGACGCACTAGCCAAATTGGCATCTGCCTTAAAGCTTCCTCCTGAAGGAGAATTGGGTATAACCGTCCGGCATAGGAGGTTGATGCCCAGCGTCCTCGAGGACGATTCCGACCCAAAAATTGTAGAGGTCAACACCCTTGAAGAAGAAGTCGGCCAAGAAGAAGACTGGCGACAGCCAATCATCCAATAAAGAATGGTTGGCTGCCCCCAGATCGGGCTGAAAGGGTCCAACTGCTATGGCGGGCCATGTCATATCAAATGATCGGAGATCAACTGTACCGACTTGTCCACGAAAAAGATAAGTCTGTCCTCCTAAAGTGGCTTTCCCCCAAGGAAGCCAAAGTAATCATGCATGAAGTCCACTCTGGACTGTGTGGGGCCCATCAAGCGGGAGACAAAATGAGGATCAATATCAAGCTAAAAGGCTTCATCTGGCCAACCATGTACACAGATTGCGTCCAGTACGCTCGCGTGTGTCATCAATGCCAGGTTTTCAGTTCGGTGCCAAGAAAGCCGCCGAACGAATTGCATCCAACTACCCCCACATGGCCCTTTGCAGAATGGGGAATGGATATCGTGGGACCTTTCCCACCGTCCTCCAGCGGCCACAAATTCATCTTAGCGGCCACCGACTATTTTTCCCGATAGGCAGAAGCAATCCCTCTCCGAGAGGTGACTGGGATAGATGTTGTCAAATTTGTCAAGCAACACCTAATCTATAGGTTCGGCGCCCCTCACCGGATCGTATCAGATATCGGTACGTCCTTCAAAAACAAGACAATATATGCGTTGGCGGCCAAATTCCATATAGACTGGAGGACGTCAACGGTCTACAACTCTCGAGCCAACGGTCTGGCGGAAGCCTTCAACAAGACCCTTTGCAAGCTGCTTGCCAAGATGTCCGCGCTCGGGCGAGCCCCGCGTGCGGGTGTTCCGGCGCAGGTGGCCCCGCGCGCGGGTGGCCCGGCGAGGTGGCCCGCGCGCGGTGCCCAGCGAGGTGGCCCGCGCGCAGGCCCACCCGGCGCGGGTGGCCCCCCCTTTGGGGGGGCAGCCTATAAAAGGGGTGGACCCCCGGGCTCCTCTGGCCTTCCACCACTGCCGTGAGCTCTGTTTTTGGGGTGTTCTTCGCCCGTTTGTGGTCCGTCCGGCGTGCGTTCGTGGCGTTCGACGTGCGTTTGTCCCCGTTTTCGGAGACCAAGGTCATTTGACCCGCCCGAACACGTGCACGCCGTGCGCCCTCTTGGACGCACCTTCGAATGTTGTCTTTTGCCCGCCGGAGGGTATTTGTCCCACCTTAACGATATTTCAAACGTCACCTTTAAATGCATAATCCGAATTACTTCAGACTAAAATGCGGACTCGAACCGTTTATCTCAGGTGTCCGGGTGGGGGAGGTCCAGGTTTATTCCCGGACCTTCGTAGCTTTCCGGGCGGATTTGCTGTCCGGGGCTTGTTTAAATCCCGGTATTTTTCGGGTTCAACAAGATCACACAAGGGTAAGGCTCATAAATGTTGAGAACCAAAGGTTTTTGCAGATCACATCTTTCTCGTACGTGATATCAATCCTTGTTGTAAATGTCCTACAGACATTCTGTAAGTGAAACTTGTTATTTTACAGTTCAAGGCGGCATAGTTCACAGAGGTACAGTTCATGGGAGGTCTTCGAAAGGATGAAGGTAAGACGGAAAGTAAAAATGTGACGTCGCAAAAACGGATGGAAATTGTATGTCAGGGTCGTAAATGTTGACGTTTAAACAGTAAGGACTAGAAATTAAAGAACATGAAGAAGGAAGGATGATGCGGCTTCTAGTCTTCTGACAGGGACTAGGAATTAAGCCAGTGCCTCTGATTTAAACAGTAGAGACTAGACACTAATGAACATGAAAAAAGAAGGATGTTGCGGCTTCTGGTCTTCTAACAAGAATTAGGAATTAAGTCAGTTCCTCTGATAGAGACCCCTAATTAATTTTTTCATTAAAAAAACATTATAAAAGTATAAAACCACATGTCAAAGAAGTTCTCAATTTCTTAGATAATTGCAATTATACCCTGTATTCTGTATGATTGTGCATACAATCCTGATATTTTAATTTTTAAGTCTATGTTAATTATATAAACAGGTCTCTCTGGTCTCTGGAGATACAGTATTGGTATTTCCGTGAGGAACTAATGTGGATTCTAAACTCTTTCTGAGAAGAAAATCAGTGTTTATGATTTTACCTATTGTAATATTCTGTTGTAAATATCCCTGCTAAGTTTTCATATGTCAGGATTACATGGACAGGTTTCTAGAAAACAAAGAGAAGAAGAAATAACATTTCAGGTGCTGGGGCAGAAAGATAACATCATGTTAGGTTCTGTTAAGGATGACCATTAGGATCATAGCCGGGAACTAGAACCTTTTTCTTATTGGACACATACCCCAGATATTCAAGACAATGGAAATTTAAACATGGACCAATGAGTCTAGTAGGAATTTGTTCTAGGTGCAAATATATCCCTAATCTAAAACTGAAGTTAACTACATTTATTGTACATGTGTTCTACAACTTTGGAAATATGAATAAAGCATAGATATAAATTTCCAAGCTAAAGATCAATGATAATCAAAACTTAACATACATGAACCCACAAAGCCATAAAATCTGAAGCTTGATCTGAATGCATGAATAAAGATTAAATAAAAAAGAGAAATAAAATGAAGAACAACCAAATGACGACATAGGGTATATGAATTCATAACTCGTGAAAATCTGACCTTAATACATGACTAAATTCTTAATAGAAAGCAACGGATGGTAAAAATACAACAATGACTTAATAGCGACCTGCATATCCTAATATTTTTTTGAAATGTGGATGGTACCACAGATTATATTAGAAGAGAAAATGGATGTACATGTGTTAAGAGCATGGTTTGCCGGATCGGATCGAATCGGTCCGATTCGGACGAATCGGTTCGAATCAGGAGAAATCCGATTCGCCCGATTGCCATCAATCGGACCGATTCTCATTCTATTCCCATGCGAATTGGTCCGATTCTGGCGAATCGAGGCGGATCAGGAAAAACCCGATTCGCCCCGATTCCCCGATGCGGCGAACCTTGGTTTAGAGTATGCTCCAAGATGCTCCTATACAAAAAGAAATCCACACCAAGCCGTTGTCCCCCCTTAACTCCCCAGACATAAAAAGAGCGAGGAGTTAGAACCATCCTCTGTACATAGATGTTTAGCCCAGAAAGACCTTTTCTCTAACAAAAGAAAATAGACTATCCTCAGTCCTCGTTTCTCTCCTAAACAATCTATTATTTCTTCGGTCCACAGAGCCCAAAGAGTGGCATGCAAGATGAGCCACCAAATATGCTTTTCTCCCTTTTGAGTCCATGACCGCTGCCACTTGGATAATAGTTGCTGAGCCCTCTCCAAATGAGGCAAAGACTGCCGAAGACACTACCCAATCCTTGCCCAGATCCCCTTAGCAAATAGCAAGAGAGTAGCCAATAAATGTGATCCAAGTCTTTCTCTTCATCCCCACACAAGCAGCCCAAAGTAGAGATGTGTTGAAGAAATGGTGCTAATTTGTCACAGGTAGACAGCCTACCGAGGGAGATCCTCCACACCAGCACCTTCACCTTGAGTGGACTCTTGGTATCCCAAATGTAATTCGAGGAAACATGACCGACCCCCCCATCTGCAATGGTTCTATAGGCGGAGGTGACTGAGAACCAGCCGTCCCTCTCATCTCCAGAGCCAAGAATCCCCCCTACAACATAGTTGGCAGTTTCGATAGAAACCAAAACCGGGTCAAAGTAAGTACTGTAGCAATTTCAGAACTGAAAATTATTATTTTAATTGGTTTCGGCCGAAACCGGCTCCCATAAGGCCACCCGAGACCAGCCGAAACCGAGTTTGCCATCCTTGCCCTACAAAGAACCAGCTGAAAAACCAAGAGGAAGGATAGGAGCTGTTCAAGTTCAACTGTCTCCTCATAAGTGAGATTTCTTCTGAAGGTTGGTGCCCAAATACTGCCACACAGCTCAAAATAAAAACTTGAGCCACAGTAGCTGACGGTAGCCTGGAGAGAACATACATGGAAGGAAGGTCTCATCCAGAGTGAAGGTAGCCTGCATATCCTAATAATGCTGATATAATTCCACCCTTCTTAGAAAAGCATAACCATGAGAATCACTGTAAATAAAAAATAATAATAATGAATGCAGAAATCTAGTCATCTGAACAATAAAAGTAATCACTCTTGCAAATTAAAATTTTAAAAAAATCAGATCAATTTCCACAAATTCTTTCATCTTAATTCTTTTTCTTGATTGATCATATTGTAGGCATCTATGTGGGGTTAATCATGGCTGTTTGATTTTACAACCAATGTAATCAACATCAACATATGTTGATGGGAAGAGGACATGAGCCTACAGCCTTAGGCCTGATCCAAAACACACACACACATACTGTATAAACATGTAAAAGAAAACAAACCAAAACAAATAAAATCACCATGAGATTTTTCTCATGAAACAGTATTCTTGGTGACAGAAAGTCGATGTGCTAGAGTGTAGAAGAAAAGTTAAAAACATCAGATGCAAAATGAACATCAAACAAAAGCAAAAATTGTTTTCAGATTTCTGCATCAAAAATTGTTTTCAGATGTAAAGACTATATCAGGAAATCGTAACTCCTATTCTATTCAATCTGGCCCGTGAGGTTGTGGTGCATATAATTAGTTGTTATCCTTAATCTCTTTGTTCTCTGATGAAAGTTCTCTTCACTCTTTCTTTTTTTATGTGTAACACAGTTATCTTTTTCAAAATTTGTTCTCATGTGTCAATTACACAAAGTTGTCAGAGTCTCCCCATAGCACTGGATTTCTTTTGAAAACAACCTTGCTTCAACGGTTGGCCTCCATGATCAGGTGCTCCAGGAAACTTGTTCCCAATCATTTAGTTTGGAACTACTCTTGATGATATTTTTCTTACAAATCGTCATCTTTTGTCCAGCAGCTCTACAGTAGATCCCACTTTGCGAACAAGAGCCGTTTTAATAACTGGAAGGCTCCTTTTGCTATCTGAAAATTACACTGTTATTGATGAATCAAGTGAGGAATAATGCATCTTAACTTCGAATATCCTATGGCCTTTCTTATGTTCTAAGTTGTTTATTTTCATCTATAATAGTTTTCAGTTACCATCATATATTAATCTTTGGAATGCAGCTGTATGTTGGTGGGGCAAGTTGTGAGGTTCGTTGTATGTAAATAGCCATCCAGCTTAGTACAATGTGCTGTAAAATGCGTGGACTACATGGCACAATCAGACAGAAGATCAACATCCTCAGACCAAGGTTTGGCGCATCGGCGATTCGGACCGAATCGGGTTTCTCTCGATTCGGTCCAATTCGCATGGATGCGGGCAGAAACCTGATTTCTGGCCCATTTCTTGGCCGATTCTCTTGAATCTGGCCTTTTTTTGACTGATTCTCTGGTTTAAGACTCTTATGAGTATGTTTCATCATATTCGATGATATTTATGCCATGTATTGCTATACAAACATTTATTTTCAATCAAAAAAATCATTAGAAGAGTGAAAATAATTGAAACTCATTAAGAGAAAGATATTTACATTGCACAACAAACTAAATACAAACTACAAAGATCAAAGTATCAAACTCTAAATCCAAATACAGAATACAACGACTCACTCTAATATCCCCAATGCCCCTACTGATATGGATCATAAGTATCCCATTAGGATTGGCTAGGCACCGACTTTGAGGGTAGCTCTCCAATAATATGATAACCTTTTCTTTCAGACACAAAATTACGATACTCATCCCATGTCATCATGGTATGGTATCTCTGTCGAAACAGCCTGAAATAATGGTCCCACATCTGGCAACCGGGACAGACTACGTTCAGTTGTACCATCTGTACATCCTCTAAAGGAGCAAAAACATGAACTGGAACAGGAACAGAAAATGTTGCAAGAGGATATATATATGGACCAACGTAGCCTGTGGCAGTGTACACACTGTAGCCACTAGAGTAGTCTGTGTCAGTGGACTCAGGGTGATAGCTATGGCCCCCATGGGATCTACCAGACTCTTGTGTACTCATCCTCTCGAAGTTTGATATCATAGTGTTATAGCTATTCGAGTCCACTGTTGAACCTCCTGCATGACCGCCACGACTAAACTTTTGCATTCTGTTGTACTGCAGTGAGGCACTATGACTAGTATCTTGGGTTGCACCCCGAAAATACTGCTCCTCCGTGAATGCTATCCCACCACCTCCTCCGCCCTGACCACTGTCACCAGACTCACCACCTCCACTTCCCTGAGGTGTGTCACCACCACCGCCACCTCCACCATCTGAAGAAGAACCACCTGCAACTCTGCAAGTGCATTATGATTTTATGATAGGTTAGCACAGATACATCTGAATTATGAGGTAATACACAATACAAAATGATGACCCACCAGTAGTCATGGAACCATGGGAGGCACTATTGGGCAACCAGGGTGAATCCAACGGAGAAGGTATGTCATCCTCTGCATTTGGATCCAAGGTCTCTGCATCTGCAATGTCAAGTGGATCTTCAACAAGGGTAGCACCTTTCTTGCCTTTCTTGGATCCCCAACCAGATAACCAACCCTTCTTTTTCTGTACTGGGGGAGGTGGCTCTCCTATAACAATTCCTTTAGTGGGGCGGAACTCCATTGTACCAGTTTTTTTTGGGCGGGATTCTTGAGCTATCTGCTTCCCCTTTACCAGTTGAGATGATGTGGGAGGCCTTCTAGATTGTGAGGGAGCAGCAACATGGGTAGATGACCCTGTCTTTCTGGAGTGTGCAGGGGAGGCCTTCCATCAACCTCAAAATCATCATCATCATGGACATGTCTCCACCTGCAATAGCCAAAACATGATACATTAGCAAAAAATGCAATGGACGAAATATGTAAGATGACGAATACATTAGAACATTCCTCTCCACACTATAGTACGCTCAACACGCTCCAGTTCTATGTCCCAGAAGATCACACCAGGCTTCGGGTCGCGGCCTGTCTCTGAGAGGCAAGGAAGGCAGGATCGGGATCGGGATCGGGATCGACCATGGTCGATCCGATCCTGGATCGGATCGGATCGCAAGATCCCATGGATCCCAGGGAAGTCTGGCCGATCCTGGATCGGCCAGATTATAAAATGTTTATTTTTTTTGGAAAAAAATCAGGAAAAATCAGGAAAATTCAGAAAAATCTGGAAAAACAGAAAAAATCTGAACTCCTGAAAGAACTAAGATTTGCATCAAAAATCAATTATACATGCATTCATAGTACATAAAACATGAAATTTAAGACATTGTACATGTAACTTACATTTGATAGAAGACTAATAATCTTTCCATCCACTTCCAGACATAGATGAGCCACCATCATTTGGGTTTTGGTAGCTATGACCAAAGAGGGAATTTGCTAAATCATGCATACCCATTTGAATCCCTCTTGGTGTAAATTGTTGACTTGAGCTTTCTCCAGATTGTGATGGAGCTGGACACCATATACCAAGCGGTTTGTATGTACTTGTTGCTTCACTAGGGCCACTAGGCTCTTGTTCTTGTGAAGGCCAAGGTCCCCATCCTCCTTGTACTCCATAAGGTGAGCTACTAATATCTGAGTACGGTAAAATGGGAGGCTGAAATGCAGGTATATGAGTAGACCCTGAACTATAGTTTGGCTCCCAAGGTGGCCACTCATAGGCTGCATGATGTTGTTGTCCTTCATATCCCCCTTGTCCATGCCCTTGTCCTTCTCCTCCGCCTCCCTGATTCTGTTTCTGGTACATAACTTTCAGTAAGCCCTACACCTGTGGGCCCAGTATATCCTGCTCCTGCATATCCCTGGCCAGCTCCTGTGGCCCCAGTGGCAGCCCCATCATCATCATCATCATCATCATCATTTGGATCTTGTGTGGTGTCATCACTACGAATTGGTTGCTGCACTTTCTCTTTTTTTGCCTGGCATATGTTATTTTTTCTAACTCTAAGGCTTTTGAACTCTTCTCTTTTTGTGTTGCAGCTCTTCTTAATGCAGGCTGAGTGGGAGGCACTCTAGATGTCTCTGGTAAGATAGCTGAGTGTCGTGGCAAAAGAGAGAGAGAGAGGACCGAGGGTGAGAGGTTGGTCTCACTTACCCTAAGCTCTGGATCTCCAGCCTCTACTCCATCCAATTCTCCTTCCGCCCATGAGCAATCACGAGGGTCAAATTCTGGAACATCCCTTTCTGTCTTGTTTCCACCCATGCATTTAGTGGGTGTTCCTCATCAAATAACTCATCAACATCAATTTGAGATGATAATGCTTCCCTCTCTGCAAAACGTTGCTCCCAATGACTACCTGCAAAAGTCATTAGCCTTGCCTCGCTCTTCTTTTGTCTATCTTAATGCATTTCAGCTTCAACCTATATGTAGTGGCAATAGACCAACTTCTCTAGCCTAGTTGCACTCAACCTGTTCCTCACTTTTGTGTGAATAAGTGAGAAAGTGCTCCAATTTCTCTCACACTGGCTAGATGAAGTGGTCTGACTGAGTACTCTAATAGCAATCCTTGCAAGTGGACTTCTTTGACCAGTCTTGTAGTCTAACAAAACCACCACTCACCTACAAAAAAAAAAACATACAATGAATAGCACATAATACAAGTGATTTGTCATTTTGTTATGAAGTAAGCATGAGCTTAAGTCTGAAGGTTCTTACCCGGACCCATTCTGGTCACTGCTTCTTTAACATCATAATCTCTGTAGATGTCCAACTTCAGTTTAAATCTGTCCATCTACAGTATAATACAGTTGCTAAGTGTAACTCCAAAAGTATATTGAATACATGAAAATGGAATGAAGTTTTTAACTTGGTCGTACCTCTATCATAGCATCTATTCTTTCGTCCATGCTCCTAGATAATCTCCGATGACATTGATTGTCCCCTGGAGCACCTCACCATCATTGTGAGGGGAATCACTATATTGATGCCTAGGGTTAAAGAAATACCCTATATGTACAAAACATGTGTAGTAAGTTAGAAATTCAACTCATGCTAATAAGAAATATGCACAATAAGATATAATACATTTACCTGCTGCATGTAAATCATGGTGGAGTGTTGACTCCCATCTTGCATCAATAATCTTCCACCATTTTTTATATGCTTGCGGATGCTTCTCTCTCAACCTTTCCTTGGCTTTATCCATAGCCTCATATAAGTAACCCATGTCATTCTTGTCCTCTCCATCAACCATCCTCAGCACCTGTACTAGAGGCTCTATTAGCTTCAAATAATAGTGGATTTTCTCCCAAAAACGATGGTCACTGACCAAGCAAGAAATCTCATGTGCCACATCTCTGGATTCCTCTCTCAATGTAGCCACATGTGCCAAGTACTCGGAACTGTGTATGAGAGTGCCCAACTCATGTCTAAACTGATGCAGACTCTCCAATGCAATAAATTGTGAGGCAAATCTTGTTGGGCCAGGACGAATTATGTCATGTCCATTGTGCACTCTCTCATCATATGTAAGATTCTATTGTGTCCATAAATAAAAGTAGTAATCAATTGCGACTTGGACACCAAGTCATGCACATGTTTGTCTTTGCCAATATCCTCCATCATCAAGTCTAAGGAGTGGGCTGCACAAGGGACCCAATAAAGATGATGTCGTTTTGCCATCAATTTTCTTCCAGCTGCCTTGTAACTTGCTTCATTATCAGTGACAACTTGGACTACATGTTCCTCGCCAATTTCATCAATCATCTCATCCATGAGCCTAAACAAGTAATCTGCATTTTTTATTTGCCCACTTGCATCTATAGATTTCATGAACACTGTACCCTCACTACAATATACAAGAAAGTTAATCATGGACCTTCTTGTTGTTCCCGTCCATCCATCACACATAAGAGTACAACCTCTTGCCATCCATATATCTTTGAATGACGCCACCCAATCCTTTATCTCAGTCAATTCCTCTTCAAGATATTTGCTATAAATCTCCTTTGGTGTAGGAGCTTTCAAACCTGGACCTGCCTCACCAACTGAATCTATCATCGTTTGGAAATAAGGACTAGATGCTGTATGGGCTGGGACCCCTGCATGCAAAAACCATTTTACAATGTTTTTAACTGCATGTTTAGCGGAAGCAGCTGTGGCCTTTACCCCTTTCATTGCATGCTTTATGCCAGGCTGTTTTGATGAAGATTTCCTTCCCAAAATTGTGTCAACCCCACTAGTTGGTCCCGTTCCCCTCATTGAACCACCTCTCCTGATAGGTGGTGCCGGTGGCCGTGTGACACTAGCCCCTGATGATGATCCTTCTCTTGTACTATGGAACCTCCGCATGTCACTTTCCAACATGGCAGCACGCCGACTCTGCCGTAGTCCTTCTCGCCATTCTCTCTCATTAGGTGAGAGATCCTCATAATCTGTATCATCTGAGTCCTCAACATCAACAGTTCTTGTAGCTGCCTTACTTTTTCCCTTCCCAGAAATCTCTTCATGCAGTCTTGTTGATGTTGAATACGTATGCCTCTTTGTGTTGTCTTCCAGCCATGTAGTCTTTCATCTCATTCACTAACTCCCGTGGACAATGCTTGCATTTTACTACATTTGTTCCAATGCCTGCAATGTGTTGTTTTAGGCGGTATACACCTCCATTCATTTCCTTACCACAGTGGTTACACCGCACTCTCTTAGAGGCAGCATCAATAAGGACACCGTGTTTCCATCCAATGTCTACTTGTGGTTGCTCTTCCTCGTGTCCCTCATCAGCCATACTTGCTAATCCTATAACAAATTAAGAATACAAACACATTCATGTGTAAGTATACAATTATAAACATAATTACATCTAATATTAACCCTAATTAGGGTGAAATTTAGAGATTTTCTCTAATTTCCCGAAATGAAATTGTTCCATTATCATAGAAAGGCATGATTAAGTCAATTAAGTGATTGGAACACTTAATTGATCTCTAATTGTGCTAATACAACATAAGCCCCAAATATCAAACCCTAATTAGCCAATTAGGGTGAAATTTGGAGATTTTATCTATTGACAAAATGTAAGGGAATAATAAGAAGATATAAGAAGATTAAACATGTGTACATGTGTTTTCATTTTTTTCAGAATTTATAACTGAATTTCGAAATTAAAAAATGAAATATACCTTAAAAAGAACAACTTCTTCCTTGCTTGAGTAAGATCTCTTGAGATCTACTCAAGAAGATCTCCCTTGGATGTCTTTCTAACCTCTTTCAAACTTGAAAGAGAAGATAGGGTTTAGAAGAAAAAGTAGAAGAGGAAGGAGAAGAGGAAGAAGAAGAACAAGACAAGAACAAGAAGAAGAAGAGGAGGAGGAGGAGGCCGGTGGGGAGGAGGCCGGCGGCGGTGGAGGAGGCCGGCGGCGGCGGTGGAGGAGGCAGCCCGAGCGGGGGGGGAGGGGAGCACCTTCCTTCCTTCCTAGGACACCAAAACCTGCATCTTTTGGTGTCCTCGGGTGGGAAGGGGGCGAAATAAGGGGGGATCGCGCCGGATCGATCGGGATCGACCCTTATCGGGTCGGATCGACGCCGGATCGATCGATTCGACCCGATAAGGGTCGATCCGGCGCCGTAAGTTCAAATTGAACTGAACAGGGCCGGATCGACTGAATCGAGCCGGGATCGATCGATCCCGGTTCGACTCGAGCGATCCAACTCAGATCCTACTGAGTTGGGTCGATCCAGCCGGAAATGTGGGGTTTTGGGGTTCTTCAAGGGGGAATCGACCTTGGGGGGTCGATCCGATCCGGGATCGAGCGATTCTGGCTCGATCCCGGCGATTCTTCCTTCCATGCTGGAGGGAGTATGGTTGTTCCCACACCCCACGATCTCCCTCTACTTGTTGTTACTTCTTGCTACTGCCCTTACCAAGAAGGGTTAGGGGAGGTAGATCTTCAGGATCTCTGCCTCTCATCTAAACGCTACTATCCCGCTCTGTCGGTGCAGTGCAACCCATGCAACCATTGGGTCTTCTCCTCTCGTAGGAAATTTTCTCATGTTGGCGCAGAATGCCAAAATTAACCACAATCAACTGCAACAAGTTAGTATACTCAATAGCCCTTTCCATCAAGTTGCAATACCATCAAGAAAGGGGAAAGTATAGTACCGCCCTCAACACGTCCTGGGCAACAATGGCAGAGGCTCAGCAAAACCCCCATAGCTCTTCAAAGTCTCATCTACATAAAATGTATGATCATTTGATTAGACATACATTAAATTGATCATGCATATCAAATTCAACTATTTTTTGGAAGTTGATAACCTATACTTGCCTCATCAATGGCGTCTGCCAATTGTAGAGGACTTATTGACAATCTTTCAACAACTCTTGTAAAAGCAGTTGTCAAGTCATCCTCATATGACAACTCGTGCGTGTAATGGTAAGCAGGGTGGAGATAATATGCTGCAATTGGCGTATAAAATATCATGGCTGCAAAATACATCATTAATTATTATAACTTAAAAATATCAACATTTTCTTCACTCGCCTTATGTAGATCTCTACTCATCTGTCGCTCCTATCTATCCTGAACAACGTCCAAAACCAAGTGTGCATATCGAGGGGACACTTCACGGATCTTCTTCTTCGCGGCTTCAAGCTTTGCGCACACCAACCCAATAGAAGGTCTCATGTCCCCAGCAACCACCCTCAATACCTCATATAGAGGTTCAATGATCTGAACTAGCTTGAATACCCGATCCCAAAAATTCGAGTTGTTGATGATGCCTTCCATCTCTTTTCCATCTGATGTTCCTACAAAAGTGCTCTGCAACCATCTATCACTCTTAAACATGCGTTTCAATCCATCCTTGTGCTTCAATAGGCTTTGTAATGCGACAAAGTTTGTTACTAAGCGGGTGACAGCCGGCCTCAACAAGTCTCCACCTGTGGACTCTCTCATCCATGCTAAGACAACATGATGGACAACATGATGATTGTAGATGAACCTTGTAATCTTTTGCCCCGCATCCACCACCATCTTGACGGCTTGCAGTGTCCCAATCTCTTTCAGCATCAAATCAACACAGTGGGCTGCACATGGGGTCCAGTAAAGATGAGGATAAATCTTCATCAACTCCTCCTCTGCTTTTTTGTAGGCAGAGCCATTATCAGTCACCACCTGCACTATGTATTACTCACCAATCTCCTCAACAACGTCTCGCATCAAACTCAAAATGTATTCGTAGTTGTGTACTCTATCTGATGCGTCAACAGATTTGTGATAGAAGACTTGTCTATCACAATACACAAGGAAGTTTATGAGGCTGCTCCTGGTGGTGCCCGAGTAACCATCACACATCAATGTGACACCATACTTCTCCCATTTCTTCTTAAAGCTGTCAACATAGGACTTGATCTCATCAACTTCTTCCTGAAGATATCTCCCAGCCAAGTCCCTAGCTGTAGGAGGCTGCACATGTAGTCATGCACGTTGAACCTCCTGTATCGCGGTTTTAAAATAAGGACTATTCGCTGCATTAAATGGTAACCCTGCATGGTGTCATCACTTAGCAACTGCTCGACCCACCTTGTATTTCGGCCCCTGCTGGTTGTATGCATCTTCAATCCTAGTCTACTTGGCATGCTCCCTAAGATACACATAAGGGTCCACGTCCTCTATTTGCACACATGTGGGTCTCTTATTTTGCCTTTCATGTTGTTGTGTAACAGGGGGCCGAGTGAAGTAATCCCCCACATTAGAAAATCGACAAGACTGACTTCCGCCAGTGCCCCCTACCCCTGAGCCACTGCCAACCTCATGTTGAGCTCCCTGAAAATTGACTCTGTTGGCTGCCTTTTGGTCAGCTTCCCATGCCTCAGCCCTGCTATGTGCTCTGGTCCGCCTTTCTTGCACATATTCTGCGTGCATTTCTACTTCATCCTCAATATCTTCATCTCGTTCCCTTCCTGATATGATCCTTTCCTACATCTCCTTATTCACCCTCTTTCTTGCAGTCTTCGCACGAACATGTCTAAGGTGTTCAATCATAAGTTTTTTAACTTCACTTGGCACCATTTTACAACTATGTACGTCATGGTAGCCTGCAAGTCGGCCACCTGCAAGGTGCTTCTTCAACCGGGAGACGCCACCTCCTTGTCTCGTAAAGCTACAATAATTGCACTTGAAGTTGTGTTTACTGCACAACATGGTGCCATGCTACCACCCAATATCATCACTAGAGCCCTTCTTCGGTGCCATCTGGAGGGACAAATAGAAATTAAATATATTAAATTACTAGTTCTATGCCGTGCATTGCACGGAAAAAAATTAGGTTTGAATTAATAAATTTTATAAATAGTATATATCATGGTTTGTCATGGCGGGGCGAATCGGCCCGATTCCCGAATCGGAGCGGATCAGGGGCGGGCCGAGTTGTGATCCGCATGGATCCGCCACCGGCCGCGAATCGAATGGATCCGATGCATCCGATCCGATTCCCCGATCCGCCACGATGCGATCCCTGATTCGCCAGAATCGAGGCGAATCGGGTCCGATTCGCATGATTATTATATTATATATATATATGATATTTATGTATGTGTGTCAGGCAGGGTTTGAGGAGTCAGGATCCTCTTCAAGCAGGGTTGTCAGGATCCTCTTTACCTGATATCATTTAAGTAAATGTTATAATTTGTTGTTTCATTTACTTAAGATATTACATGTAAATAAGGAAGTACCCCCCATTTGAATCCAATAATAAAAAATATCAAAAAATCATATCTCTTACCAATAAAAAGTCAACTCTCCCACCGAAGAAGAAAATCGCGATTTTGATGATTTTAGCGAAATGCTAACTTTTTAATCTCTCATAATTTGGTCTATCTAAAAATTTGATAATTCAAATAAACCATATAGAACACTAAAAATCCAAAGTCCGATAAAAAAAGTCAAATGTGCAGTGACTTCTCCAAGGGAACCGCTCCTACTGACAGTACTCAGTCTGTTTGAGACCTCTTAAGATTTGGTCAAACCTAAACTATCATCATTCAAACTCATGAGAATTGTCACTTTCTAGTTTCTCACAATTAGAAAGTGAAAAATCTCATGAGTTTAGGTGATGATAGCTTAAGTTTGACCAAATCCTAAGATGCCTCGAGCAGACTAAGTGCTGTCAGTAGGAGAGTAGCTCCCTTGGAGAAGTCACATGCACGTTTGACTTTTTTTACCGGACTTGGATTTTTAGTGTTCCATATGGTTTATTTGAATTATCAAATTTTTAGATAGACCAAATTATGAGAGATAAAAAGTTAGCATTTCGCTAAAATCATCAAAATCGCGATTTTCTTCTTCAGTGGGAGAGTTGACTTTTTATTGGTAAGAGATATGATTTTTTTGATATTTTTATTGGATTCAAATGGGGGGTACTTCCTTATTTACATGTATATCTTAAGTAAATGAAACAACAATTATAACATTTACTAAATGATATTCAGGTAAATAAGAGGATCCTGACAACTCTGCCTGAAGAGGATCCTGACTCCTCACAACCCTGCCTGACACACATACATAAATATCATATATATATATATAATAATATCATGCGAATCGGACCCGATTCGCCTCGATTCTGGGCGAATCGGATCGCATCAGGGCGGATCCGATTCGCCCCGAATCGGCGATACGTCAAACCATGGTATATATGAGAGTAATATTTTTTATTATTTATGAAAGTAGATTTTGAATAAAGACGGGAGTTTTAAGAATGGAGAGATGTTTAATGAGAAAGAAAAGAGAGGGAAATTATATTAGCAAGTTTTTATTAATTTAAGAAGGGTGAGAGTGAGGTTGAGAGTTTTTTGAACATTTAAATATATTTTGGAAAAGTTTAATAGGAGAGAAAGTTGGAGAGAGAAAGTAGGAAAAATAGGATTGTCCTGGTGCAGTCACGTGGCAGCACCAAGACTGAGTTATATTATATTAGTATAGATTAACACAAAATTCATTCGAATTTTGGATTTTGGACACTAAAAGAAAATGTTCTTATATGATACTTTTTTCCATGGACATCATACAACTCGATTCACACTTCTGTAAAGAGTTTATGAATTTTCAAGTTTTTTTTTTTTAAACATTTATTAATCATGCGGAAACACAAATAATTTTAGCTCCGATTCATATGGAATCAATTTCTAAACATGATCTAGAAGTTATATAAAATATTGCTATCAAATTTTGGTTCTTCAAAAAAAACTATTTTTATCAGAAATTCGAAATTTAGGGAAAATTTTTAAATCTACATGAAAAACTTGTAGATCTTGATGAGAAATGGTTGCAAGTGTACACCAATCATTTGCAACATCATTTCCCATGAAGATCTAAGTCACACCAATTAAAAATCAGAAAAATGAAGGAATATGGTGGCTTACCTTCAAACCCCTGTAGAAACTCCAAAAAACTTGAAGAACAAGGTTTGAATGCCTCCAAATCCACATCCAAATGGCTTCAAACTCACGTAGGAACCCTCCCTAAGTGTTTTGGCATGGAGATCTAGGGTTTTTTTCAGAGAGAGTGAAAACAAGGGGGGGAAAGAGGGCTACGGCCTGCTGCACTGCGAATCGGGACTGTACAGTCCCTTTCGCAGTGCATCGACCGACACCCTTAAGGGTGTCGGTGAATCAAACCCGATTTGCACAGTATCGAATCGGGTCAGACGAATCGGGTTCGATTCGCATGACCGACCGGATCCGGGCGAATTGATGGGAATCGCGCATCGGGTTTTTTGTGATTTGCATCAATTCGCCCGAATCGGGCCGATTCGCTCTGATGTGCCAAACCATGCCTCAGACTTCAGATTTCTGCATCAAAATTTGTTTTCAGATGTAAAGACTAGATCATTGTGTATGTAGGATGAAGAAGAGGTTGAGTGTATGAAGTTACTGGAGGTTCTTTCATTTGTCTAGATCAGTCCTACTAACTGGGAAGCCTTTTGCTGTGAAAAAAAATAACTCAATATATTCAATGGGAACATCGATTAACAGTAAGTGGCAGTTGGTGGCTGACTGAAAAGTTAAATCCCCTCTGAAGTTAGAACATTCTTTTGGCTCCTTCTCCAATGGTGGATACTGACCAAATTAATCAGGAACAAGTGGAAACTGGATTGTGAAAATATATGCTCATTTTGTTGCAAATAGGACCAGGAGGAAAGTGAGAGAATTAATTTAAAGTGTTCGGACTTCAGAGGTGTAAGAATGAGGGTAGTTAAGTCTTTGTCTATTATGTTTAAAGTTACTTGGTGTCTAGTGGCTGGCCCGGCTGGCTGCACCCTGGTTAGTCTTTATCACAGGGTTACGTATGTCCTATGTAATTGGGTGGTTGCCCTACCCATGCTTATTTTAAATATAGCAGGTTATATGTGGTCTGGGAAGGGCTCTCTCAAAACTGCAGGCCTTTCTCGGTTCTCTTATCTTGTGTTCTTCCACTTCTTCCTTCTCTTGCTTGAGAAGCCTGGTTTGTACAAGAGGTATTCATTTGCTGTTGAAATGTATTTTGCAGGTGTAAAAGCTACCCTTCTGGCCATTGATAAAAGGCTTGAGTTGCAAAAAGATCAAGATACGGATGAATGTGAAAGTGCACTTGAAGCTTTGGGTGAGATCGGATCAAGTATGTGAATGTTGCCAGTTAGTAATGCTACAAGACTCTTCCTCTCCCTGGGGAGTTGATATTTGCATTTATTACGGGGCCATTTATCTGTGGCCAAAAAACACTTTTGAAGTAGGCATATTATACGTTTCACTAATAAAATTTACAGCTCTTTGTGAAATCTGTTAGGTTTTACTCTTTTCTGCTATTACAATCTTTTAGTTACTTTGAACTCTTATTGTTGTGTACGGATCATTTTTTTCAGATAATGATTGTTTTATCAAGTTTTTTTAATGCTGCAATTTCATTAAGTAATAGAAGATGTACAGTTCTTCAGGAAACTCATTCATCATGCTAAAAAAGCCGCCTCCCCTCTCCCCCGGGCAGCGTGAAGGGAAAAAAAGAGAGAAAAAAAAAAAGGAATGGAAGAAAAGGAAAGTGTGGTACCAATATGATATTTGGTTAGCTATCTCCGAGATTGTCCATTGTCCTAATGCAGTACATGTGCCCATTCAACCACCCTGTCCATAATAAAGGAGACCAGCTTATCCGCAGTCTGACTAGGATGCTTGAAAGTCCTTTTATTTTATGTCCTCCCTTTCAACTCACTAACAATACACAAGCACAAACACCAAGATGGGTGTGCAGAATCATCTGCCACAAATCATGATTCCCATCTCCCTTCAGGTATATCTTCTCACCAAGCTCTGGTTCACAGTCCCTCAGGTTCTGGAGCTCATCATGTAAGCCACAGCCCACAACCTCTAGAACATCCCACTCCATGGACTCGGCATTTGGGCATGCCATGTTTCTTCCGTCACCCTTCGGGTCTATTTTTGTGTGAAGCTCTATTTCACTGTTGCTTATGTCATGGAGCATGCCATGTAAGCCACACTCTCTGGAATGCCCGTCCACAGACTCAGTATATGAGCGATAGTAAGCGGTGCATCAAGCCATCCTCATTCCTTGCTGCAAGATTGCATAGATGGTAAGCTAGTCTCAATCAACTTTTACCGAACCGGGGCGAATCCGCCGATTCAGCCGAATCAGAGCATATCAAGGTCTAAGGAAGGGTCGATCCCTGATATGTCTGATTCAGCCAATTCACAGGGTTTCATGCCGAAAGCCTTCCCTCCCAGTTGTTTCCCCCATTTCCTTGAGAAACCCTTAGATCTCCACTCCAAGACTTAGGTGGGGTCTTTCTGCGTGGATTACAAGGTGTTTGGAGGCAAGATCCCTTGTTCTTGCTCTTGTTGTTCACCCCTTAAAGTTAAAATACCATCTTCCTTTCATTTTTTTTATTTTTGGTGATGTATGAGATAAATGTTGGTGGGAAATGATGTTGCAAGTTATTAGTGTTCACTTGCAACCATTTTTTCCTAAGATCTACATCGTTTTCATATGCATTTGGGGATTTTTTTCCTCACAGATGGCTCTGAAGAAGGCCAGTAGTGAGGACATTGGGTTGTAGGATCCAGACGAATCGTCCCGAATTTGACTGATTCAGGCGAATCGGAGCGAATCAAGAATTTCCCGATTCACCCCTCAATTCTGATCTTGCCAACCCTTGTCTCAATGCCTCGATTCAATGAAGAAAATGTTCTCCTAAAGCTGCTCTTTGAGAAGCACTCATGTGCAAACAAGAGTAGTATAAGGAAAACAAAAGTAGCAGATAAGGTTCAAGAACCCGGGGATCGGTCCCAGATCGGCCGGCCCCAAACTGATCGGATTGGCCGATCCCGGCTCGGCCAAGCGGGGCCGAGCCCGACCGAGCTAATAGGGGTTGGATCGGCCCTTCAAAAAAAATAAATAAATATATTAAAAAATAGGAAAAACATAAACATTGTATTTACTATTTGAAATATATGAAAAACTAGTTCTATGCCCGTGCATTGCACGGAAAATTGTTAGGTTTGAATTAATAAATTTTATAAGTAGTATACATGAGGATAATATTTTTTATTATTTATAAAAATAGATTTTGAATAAAGACGTGAGTTTTTAGAAATGGAGAGATGTTTAATGGGCAAGAAAAGAGAGGAAAATTATATTAGCAAGTTTTTATTAGTTTAAGAAGGGTGAGAGTGAGACAGGGATATATATTTAAGGAAAGTTTAATAGGAGAGAGAGTTGAAGAGAGAGAGTAGTAAGATAATTATTTAGTTTATTTAAATTACCTGTATTTCTATTTTTAGGGAGGAAGATATTATTGAGAAAATAAGATTGTCCTGGTGCAGTTACGTGGCAGCACCAAGACTGAGTTATATTATATTAGTATAGAAGGGACATGATACATCATTGGTGGAAGGAAAAGGAATAAAATTATATTTATTGGAACCGCACATTATATTGTCTGGACATGGTTTGTCGTGGCGAATCGGAGCGGATTAGGGGAAATCCGATTCGCGATTCGCCTGATTCGGTCCGATTCGCATGTATATATATATATATAATATAATATATGTATATAATACATATATATGTATATGTAAGACATATATACATGCATATATGTAACACATGTATGTCAGATATGAGAATGGGTTGAGGGATTCACATGGTATGACATGAAACTCATACCTTATTTACATTCCATATCATTTAAGTAAATATTATAATTTGTTGTTTCATTTACTTAAGATATTATATGTGAATAAGGAAGTACCCCCTATTTGAATCCAATAAAAATATAAAAAAAATATATCTCTTACAAAAAAAAAGTCAACTCTCCCATCGAAGAAGAAAATCGTGATTTCGATGATTTTAGCGAAATGCTAACTTTCTAATCTCTCATAATTTGGTCTATCTAAAAATTTGATAATTCAAATAAACCATATGGAACACTAAAAATTCAAAGTCCGGTAAAAAAAGTAAATAAGGTATGAAGAGGAAACTGTGTTCCTTATGGGTAATATACACACACACATACATAAATATATATATATAATAATCCTATGCGAATCGAACTGATTTGGTCCGATTTCATGCGAATCAAACCGAATTAGGGAGAACCCGATTCGGTCCGAATCGTCGATCTGTCAAACTTTGGTCTGGACATAAGGTCTACATAATCTGTCCAAGACATATAATGTTGGTAATATGTCTCATATTGAGTCAAATATTGACTATATGCATCCGTGTTCGCATATATAATAGTAATGGGTAAGGTTCAAGAACCCGGGGATCGGTCCCGGATCGACCGGTCCAAACCGATCGGATCGGCCGATCCCGACTCGGCCGAGCCCAGCCGAGCCCGGCTGAGCTAATAGGGGCTGGATCGGCCCCCTTAAAAAATTTCAAAAAAAAAATAGAAAAAATAGGGAAAATTAGAAAAAACATAAACATTGTATTTATTAACTGAAATACATGAAAAAAAGGACATGATACATCATTGGTGGGAGGAAAAGAAATAAAATTACATTTATTGGAACCGCACATTATATTGTCTGGACATAAGGTCTACATAATCTGTCCGTGACACATAATGTTGGTAATATGTCTAATATTGAGTCAAATATTGATTATATGCATATGTGTTCGCATATATAATAGTAATGGGTGTGTATCCAGGTATTTTCGGCACTTGATATGAGCCATATTACTCATATGAGTCATGTGAATGTGAATCGAACTCCGTGGATGTGCATATGCTCAGCCTCGGTGTAATACGATGCATCGGGTATTGAGGATATGCCAAGTAGCCTCCCTGCCCTTGGTAGTATCTACTATCCTTCAGTGGAAGCATAAGATGATGTATTTGAGGCTTGCTCCATGGTCTCACGCTCCATCCGTAGCTTTTCTCGACGCTCTCACTCCTCTTGCATCTTCTTCTTCTTCATTAACCAATTCCGTCTATACGGAATGAAGTTGGGATTGTATCCCGAATCTTCGGATGCTCGTTGGCTTTGGCCTTACCCTTGGAATTGAGATGCCACTTTCTTCCCCTTTCGTGCATAATGTTGACTTGAGGTTTGTTGTGCTTCCCTCCCTTGCCTACTCCCATGGTGCTCATCTTGAGTAGCATGGTTGAAGTCTTTCTCTCCAGTGAATAAAATAGGTTATGATGGTGGTGACGGTGGCATTGGCGGTGGCTGTGCACTACTGACATCTCCTCTATGATCGGAGCCCTCACTAGGAGTACTTGTCTTCAATGTGGAGTCATTAGAAGTTTGGTATACAAGATTATCACTTGGCTCCGGAGTTTCATCATCATTATCTTCCTCGGTGGTCTCCAAGTCTGCAATGCGCATGCGTTGCTTGCTCTTTACTCTTGCATCCGCAGCATTCTTTTGACGTTTAGGGGCTGGGGGAGTTTCAAACTCCGGAAGCAAAGGCACATCATCATGCTCACCTAAATGAGATATAAACATGTTAACATGAGAAATAAAAAACTTATAATGTCACGTTGCATGTAAATTGTAAAGCTCATCTACCTTCAGCCCATGCACGATCATTCAGGTCGAACTCCGATTCAACCGAAATGGTTGCATTTACCCATGCATGGAGTGGATGTTCCTCCTCAAAAACTTCTTCCATATCTATTGTCTTGCATGTTGTTGTTTCTGATTGTTGTTGGCCTGAGGCTCTATATTTTTCTCTATCTTGAACTTGTCTAAGTAATTAGAGATTTTTAAGCTTCAGTCTCATGTTATAGTGACAAAATACCACTTCTCAAGACGTGCAGACTTCAAGCGGTTTCTTTGCTTTGTGTGGATCAAGTCAAATGTGCTCCAATTCCTCTCACACCCTGTGGCAGAGGTTGTTTGGCTGAACTCCCGAATAGCTACATATGCTAAGTCTTCATATCCATAAGTTTTTCCATGATCCAACCACCAATCCGATGTAAATGAAACATGTATAGTGTTTTAGAAAATAGAACAAACGCTTAAAGGAGGCAAAAAATTATGATGAGTAACTTCTAACCTGGACTCAAAATCTGAGCAGCTCTTTGTGCCCTGGTAGTACCAAAGTAGTAGAGCTGAAGTCTATCATCATGCATTTGTTTACATGCTATTATTGCTCTATCATCATTGTGTAGCATGTGTTTGATTACATTTTTTGCCCCTATCAACACTTCGGAGGCATTGTCATAGTTATCATTCCTCCCGTCAGTCCTATACATGTATTGGGGGTTGAAGAAATACCCTCCATATAGAAGGAAAATGTTAAAACATGATATGATTCCTAAAAATTATAAGTAATATGTAATCACAATTCACAAGAGTTTAAGTGTTATGCTTACCCACAGCATGAAGATCATGATGCAATGTGTGCTCCCATCGTCGATCTATGATTTCCCACCACTTGGCATACGTCGTCTTGTTGTTCATTGGATGAGCTCCTTTGCTCGATCCATAGCCTCGTACAAGTAGCCCATATTGGATCTCCTCTCCCCATCTATCGCCCTTAAGACTCGGACAAGCGGTTCTACTACATTCAAAATATTTTGCACCCCCTTCCAAAATGGCTTGATTGAATCAGGTCGGTCACCTTCTTCCCTTCTCCCTCACCCGTGTAGGAGCATGTCGGGACATATGGTTCTCCACTCTTCGGATGCTACCATCCTATAAGGTTGCTACGTTTGCCATTTATGCTATCCAATGCAATATATTGAAATGCAAACATCGTAGCTCCTGCCCGAAGCAACTCTCGTCCATGTGTATGCGTCCTCATGATGTCCAATATGTTGTTGTGATTGTAGATGAAGGTGGTTATAAATCTTGCGTTGTTCACTACAGTATCTATAGTTGGATCTTGACAAATATCTTCTAACATTAGGCCAATGCAGTGCGCGGAGCAAGGAACCTAATACAAGTGTTCTCTTTTCTCCATTAGTTTTTGACCCGCCAATTTGAAAGCCGTTGCATTGTCCGTTAACACTTGGCCTATTTTTTTCTCTTCAATCTCCTCCACCATGTTGTCCATCAACTAAAATAGATACTTGCATTCTTCACCTTGCCAAAGCGTCTATCGATTTTCAAAAAATAGCCCCTGCTTTGTAATAGATTAAGAAGTTTATCATACTTCTTTGTGTAATGCCTGCACAATTATTAAGAAAAATTAGAACCTATGTATTATTAATTGATAACAATTAACTTACCCTGTGCGTTGTACATACCTGTCCATCCATCGCACATTAACGTGCAACCATATTCATCCCATATGCGTTCAAAAGTAGAAACATATGCCTTCATGTCTTCAACCTCTAAGTCCAAGTACTTGTTGTAGATTTTATAAGGGGTAGGGCCTTCTACCCCTTTGCCCACTTCACCAATAGTCTCGATCATTGACTCATAATATGGTCCTTTTACTGCATTAGCCGGTATGTTGTTGAAAAAGAACCATCTTGACGTCGCTCTTCCTATCTTCTCCTTGCATATTTTCAAATTTTTGAAGGCTGCAGAAATGGATGGTTGCTTCTCCCTCCGCTTGGTGAGAAATAGGTCCAATGGTCCCACTCTAGGATCGCCGTCTCTAGCGATATCTACTGGAACTTTAGGTATGTTTGTGCTCATCCCAGCACTTGAACTCCCTTGTCCAGAGTCCAGACTCCAGAAGATGCATGTCCACTACCTTGACCTAGGTGCTGACCAGTAAGTCGGAGATGGTCCTCTTTCGCAAAAGACCTTTAACTTGATTGCGATGCCGACGAAATTGTTTTATAATAGCAGATAGATAATGTAAAAAAACTTGTTGATGATGTTATACATTAAAATGTATAATGAGGGTTTTAGAACTAAGTTACTAAACTAAGTTAACTAACCTTCTTCATCATCATCAAGATCAATTGTTTGTCTCCCTCTTGATAAATGTATCTCATCCACGGATCTTCGAGGGGGCAGACAACTCTTCTCGGATTTCTTGGCGTCTTTAGTAATGTTCGCTTTGGATGTCTCCTTCTTCTTCATGTATTGGCAAAATGTATTCGAACTTCGGAAGAAACTCTCGAACATGGTGCCACCTCGCCTTTAATTCCTGCTAGATGTTGCTTCAAACGCCATACGCCGCCCGATAAGACACGGTTACAATACTTACATTGGACCTTCCTTCGGCCCATGTCTACAACGGTACAATGAGCCCAAGCGGGATCGGCGCTAGGAGGGTTGCTTGAAGATTGGGGAGCCGGAGCACCACCTTCGGCGGCCATGACTTATGTCTATCAATTTGCAATGAAAGGTGCTTATAAGTTAGAACACAACAAATTAAGTTAAAAAATAAACAAACAAAAATAAAGAAATATTTTTGGGGTTGAGAGAGAGAGCAATCGCAGCCAAGAGTTCGGGCCGAGAGTGTGTGAGAGAGAGCCTGAAGACGAAGAGCAAGAAAGTGAAAGATGAGATCACCTCGCAATACTGTAAAAGAGCTCTTGAGAGAGAGAGAGAGAGAATGTCCAAAGGTTGGTAGGAGGGGAGGAGAACTAAACACTTGAGTTTGAAGCATAATGGGGGCCTTTGGTATATAGACCCCCAAAGCCTCCAAGGGGCCAAACTAGCCATTTCTGACCGTTGGGGAGCCCCCTTTAACGGCTAATTTTCAAACTAGCCGTTTGAACCGGATCAGCCCGATCCGGGCCGACCCGTGGCGGATCGGGTCGGGCTCGGCGATCCGGCCAAGCCTACCCGATCCAGTCCGATCTGCGTGACCGGATAGGTTACCCGGATCGGATTGGGTGGCCCAAAATCGACCCGGACCGGCCGATCCGATCCCGATCCGTCCGAGTTTTTGAACCTTGGTAATGGGTGTGTATCCAGGTATCTACGGCACTTAATATGAGCTATATGACTCATATGAGTCATGTGAATGCGAATCGGACTCCGTGGATTGTGCATATGCTTCGCCTCCGGTGTAATACGATGCATCCAGGTATTGAGAATATGCCAAGTAGTCTCCCTGCCCTTGGTAGTATCCTTCAGTGGAAGCATAAAATGATGTATCTGAAGCTTGCTCCATAGTCTCAAGTTTCATCCGTAGCTTTTCTTGACGCTCCCACTCCTCTTGCTTCTTCTTCATTAACCAATTCCGTCTATGCGGAATGAAGTTGGGATTGTATCCCGAATCTTCGGATGCTCGTTGGCCTTGGCCTTGCCCTTGGAATTGAGATGTCACTTTCTTCCCCTTCCGTGCATAATGTTGACTTGAGGTTTGTTGGGCTTCCCTCCCTTGCCTACTCTCATGGTGCTCATCTTGAGTAGCATGAGTGAAATCTTTCTCTCCAGTGAATACAATAGTTCCGATGGTGATGACGGTGGCATTGGCGGTGGCTATGCGCTACTGACATCTCCTCCATGATCGGAGCCCTCACTAGGAGTACTTGTCTTCAATGTGGAGTCATTAGAAGTTTGGTATACAAGATTATCACTTGGCTCCGGAGTTTCATCATCATTATCTTCCTCGATGGTCTCCAAGTCTGCAATGCGCATGCGTTGCTTGCTCTTTACTCTTGCACTCGCAGCCTTCTTTTGGCGTTTAGGGGCTGGGGGAGTTTCAAACTCCGGAAGCAAAGGCACATCATCAAGCTCACCTAAATGAGATATAAACATGTTAACATGAGAAATAAAAAACTTATAATGCCACATTGCATGTAAATTGTAAAGCTCATCTACCTTCAGCCTATGCACGATCATTCGGGTCGAACTCTGGTTCAACCGAAGTAGTTGTATTTACCCATGCTTATAGTGGATGTTCCTCCTCAAAAACTTCTTCTATATCTATTGTCTCGCATGCTGCTGTTTCAGGTTGTTGTTGGCCTGAGGCTTTATATTTTTCTCTATCTTGAACTTGTCTAAGTAATTGGAGATTTTTAAGCTTCAGTCTCATGTTATAATGACAAAATACCAACTTCTCAATACATGCAGACTTCAGGCAGTTTCTTTGCTTTGTGTGGATCAAGCCAAATGTGCTCAATTCCTCTCACACCCTGTGGCAGAAGTTGTTTGGCTTAACACCCGAATAGCTACATATGCTAAGTCTTCATATCCATAAGTTCTTCCATGATCCAACCACCAATCCGCTGTAAATGAAGCATGTATAGTGTTTTAGAAAATAGAACAAACGCTTAAAGGAGGCAAAAAATTATGATGAGTAACTTCTAACCTGGACTCAAAATCTGAGCAGCTCTTTGTGTCGTGCTAGTACCAAAGTGGTAGAGCTGAAATCTATAATCATGCTTTTGTTTGCATGTTATGATTGCTCTATCCTCATTGTATAGCATGTGTTTGATTACATTTTTTGCCCCGATCAACACTTCGGAGGCATTGTCATAGTTCTCATTCCTCTCGTCAGTCCTATACATGTATTGAGGGTTGAAGAAATGCCCTACATACAGAAAGAAATGTTAAAACATGATATGATTCCTAAAAATTATAAGTAATATGTAATCACAATTCACAAGAGTTTAAATGTTATGTTTATCCGCAGCATGAAGATCATAATGCAATGTGTGCTCCCATCGTCAATCTATGATTTCCCACCACTTGGCATACGTCGTCTTGTTGTTCATTTGGATGAGCTCCTTGCTCGATCCATAGCCTCGTACAAGTAGCCCATATCGGATCTCCTCTTGAAACGACCCTGGGTATTTAAAGCCCAATAAGGCTCCATACCCAGACCCGCCTCCCGCAAACAGACCGAAGTCTCACAAGGGATAACTCGCACAAGTGTCCAGTAGGAATATAAAAGACAACCACAACAGTATAAGACACAAGAAAGTACATGTGCTCATACCCAAATACAATAAATTACAACTGTCCCAATACATTATTACATGTCCAAGAGAAAAGTACAACTACCTGGGACATACCCCGAGGGAGCAAAGCTCACACAACAACAACTACAACTCTACTGTTGGTGGTACAAGTCTGCCACGACGCCACTGCAAGCCAAACACACGGCTAGCACCTGAAAAGAACTGTAAGGGAGTGAGCTTCAAACGTCATTAGCTCAACAGGGACCTCTCAAAAACAACACCTAGAAACTGAAGAGACCTCAACCCAAAGAGTCTCACTGGCAACACCGATAGCCAAACCATAACATGCTCACATTAAGCATACTTAAACTGCAATTAAATATAAACACACCAACTAACACAGTTCTTGATGAATAAGAAGAAGACAGCATGACTAGCACAGCACCACTAGTCCGCCCAACAACTGAAACGCCTAGGCCACAAGTCTCATAGGCAAAACACCGCCTAGGCTACAAGTTTCATAGGCAAACCACCCACGAAGGATAACAGGATTAGCATCAACATGCCAATCCATCATACAAATTAAAACCACAACCGGAAACTTAGCCAGAGAAGGGTAAAACACAACTAGTGGAAGGTCACACTACACGACCTCCACGGAGCACAGCTCCACCTTAACACCTGAAAAGGATGGTACACGACGTACCAAGATAAACGGCTACCCATGAAGGGTATAGGTATCTACCACCACAAGGTACCACCACAGAACCACAACCACAACTGTGCCACAACCAAGGCACACCACACGAGTAAAACCACAAACTGTGAGTTACCACTCACAAGTCACAACCACTGGCAAATAACGAGTCAGAAAGGAACGACGCCACCACATAGGAACGGACTACTGGTTCATGACACCAGTATCCCACCCGGACAACACAACAAAAGAACCACCTCTCAGTCTCATAGCCACGGGACCACAAAGTCCAACTACCGCTCCACAACACAGAAAGCCAACCAACAGTGGAGACCAACCAACACCACACCTGCAGATCACACAGCTGCAGGTCCATGCCTAGCACTTTTAGGGACTCCGGCCCGAGCTCCCTAAAGTGAGGCACTGGAAACACGGGACTAGCTGGGGACCAGTACCTCTACTGGTATCCGTCCCCCAACCACGAGCGCGCTACAAACGACCAAACATAAACTCAACCATAACACACAAGTTTGTTGACCAGGGAGTTTAGGTTAGTCTACCATTTTGGTTTGCTGGCTAAAGGATTTAGGTTAGCCTACCATTTTGATTTGCTGGCTAAAGGTTTTGACCTGGTCTACCATGGTGGTTTGTTAACCAGACAAGGGGTTTGGCCTACCATTTTGGTTTGCTGGCTAAGGGTTTGGCTTGGCCGACCATGGTAGTTTGTTGGCCAGGAGGAACGTAATTCATAAAGGAGAGAATTTTCTTTCTTTTTCTTTTTTACCAACCCTGGTGCCCTTCGGGTTTTCACCAAGGTTGGCCCCCTCTGGCTTTTTCCAACATGTCCTTATGGGTTTTCACGTTGAGGGGTTATCCATTTTTACTTGAGGCGCTCTTTCAGGTTTTCACCTCAACCGGATTTTTTAGGCTTTTTTGCCCTTGGGTACTCCTTTTGGGGAGTGACCAAGTCTGCCGGGACATCTCTATTTTTAGTCCCATTTTTCCTTTTTTTTTTTACATGGGCGCATATGCCCGATTTTAGCCCGATTCGGATATGGGGGAATTAGAGGGTGGTTGCCCCTGAATTTCATGTTCGGGAGCATAATACATTTTCAAATGCTTGCCATTTAGTGGCGGGAAGGGGCGATCGCCAGTATGTGTCGCCAGTATGTATCCCCCGCCTTCGTAGACTCCAGTGACCACATATGGCCCACGCCAATTTGGCTGGAGTGTACCGCTTGATTTGCCTGCCATGACTTCTCTTTGCTTGACCATGACAAGGTCACCTTCCTTGAAGGCACGAGGCCTGACTAGCTTGTCATAAGCTCGAGTCATGCGGGTCTGGTAGGATTGGAGGTGTTTGTAAGCTTCTAACATTTTACCTTCTAAGTCGGACAATTCCTCCAACCTTCTTTCTATTTCTTGTTGCTCATCGGCTAGAAGCCAGTATAGACGGCTACCTATAGGAGGACATTTCGACTTCAATGGGGAGCATGGCTTCAACTCCGTACACCAAAGAGAAGGGGGAGCACCCAGTGGGGGTCCTATAGACCGTTCGGTATGCCCAGAGTGCTTCATGTATTTTCTCCCCCCAATCACGTTTGCGGTTGCCGACTATCTTGGCAAGCAGCTTGCAGAGGGTCTTGTTGAAGGCTTCCGCCAGACCGTTGGCTTGAGGGTTATAGACCGTTGATGTCCTCCAGTCTATGTGAAATTTGGCCGCCAACGCATATATTGTCTTGTTTTTAAATGGCGTACCGTTGTCTGATACGATCCGGTGAGGGGTGCCAAACCTATAGATTAGGTGTTGCTTGACAAATTTGGCAACGGCTACCCCGGTCACCTCCCGTAAGAGGATTGCTTCTGCCCACCGGGAGAAATAGTCGGTGGCCGCCAGGATGAATTTGTGGCCGCCGGAGGATGGTAGGAAAGGTCCCACGATATCCATTCCCCATTCCGCAAAGGGCCATGTGAGGGTGGTAGGATGCAATTTATTCGGCGATTTTCTTGGCACCGAACTGAAGACCTGACATTGATGACACACGCGGACGTATTGGACGCAATCCGTGTACATAGTTGGCCAGAAGAAGCCTTTTAGCTTGATGTTGATTTTCATTTTGTCTCCCGCTTGATGGGCCCCGCACAGTCCAGAGTGGACTTCATGCATGATGACTTTGGCTTCCTTGGGGGAGAGACACCTTAGGAGAACATACTTGTCTTTTTCATGGGCAAGTCGGTACAATTGGTCCCCAATCATTTGATGTCATGGCCCGCCGCAGGAGCTGGACCCTTTCGGCCCGATTTGGGGGCAGCCGACCGCTCTTTATTTTGATGATCGGTTGGCGCCAGTCTTCTTCTTGGTGGCTTCTTCTTCAAGGGTGTTGACCTCTCCTTTTTCTGGGTCGGATTCATCCTCGAGGACGCTGCGCATCAACCTCCTATGCCGGACGGTTATACCCAATTCTCCTTCAGGAGGCAGCTTTAAGGTAGACGCCAATTTGGCTAGCGCGTCGGCTTGAGAGTTTCGGCTTCTGGGGACATGTCCAATTTCGAACAAGTAGAATCTTTCGCAGAGCTTCATCACTTTGGCATAATAGGGAATCAGTTCTCGTTTTCGAACATCGTAATCCCCCAGCACTTGACGGATGACCAACTGTGAGTCTCCGTAAATTTTTATACATTTGATGTCCATTTCGACGGCCAGTTGAAGTCCCACGATCAATGCTTCATATTCAGCTTGATTGTTGGTCAGTGGCTTCATGAGGGCACATGAATTGTGAAGGATTCCCCCTTGTGGAGTCACCAGGACAATGCCTGCTCCGGAGGTATAAGTTGTGGTGCCGTCAGCTTGTTTGAGCACTCGGGAAGCGCCGTCAAAATAGAGCTCCCAGTGTGGTAACTCTATGGTTAGAGTATTTCCGCTCTCTTGAGCGGGGGATTCTTCTTGTCGACTCCCCTCCCCTTGAGGGGGCGAGAGTGTTTCCTCCTCGGGAAGTTTGAACTCGAGGGGAGAGCCTGCTGGGAGCGGGTGCGCCGCCAGAAAGTCAACCATGCCTTGTCCTTTAATTGCTTTCCTTGGGACGAAGGTGATATCAAACTCCATAAGGAGTAGGGCCCACTTTCCCATCCTCCCTGACAGCACGGGTTGGGTGAGGAGTGCTTTTAGCGGGTCCATCCTCGAGATGAGGCTAACTTGATGGGCCAGTAGATAATGCCATAGTTTCTTGACGGCAAATATCAGCACCATGCATACTTTCTCCACGGGGGAGTAGCGGTGCTCCGGGCCCACCAACATTTTGCTGAGGTAGTAGAGCGGCTGCTCTTTGCCTTCCTCGTTTGTTTGCGCCAAGAGTGCTCCCAGCAATGTTTCCATGGCCGCAATATAGAGGATGAGCGGCTTTCCTTTCACCGGGGCTCCCAACACGGGAGGAGTGAGGAGATATTCTTTGATTTCTTCAAAGGTGTCCTGGCACTCTTGGTCCCATATGAATGGGGCTCCTTTCTTCATCAATTTGCTGAAAGGAGCGCATCTGCCCGAGAGATTGGAGATGAACCGCCTTATATAGGCCAGCCTTCTTTGGAGTGACTTTAGCTCCGTCAAGATTTTCAGTGGCGGCAATTCCCTGATGGCTTTGATTTTGACGGGATCAATTTCTATCCACGGTATTTAACAATGAAGCTGAGGAATTTGCCGCTCGAAACGTCAAAGGCATACTTCATTGGGTTCATCTTCAGTTGATGTGCGAAGTCTTTCAAAGACCTGGCGTAAATTGCCCAGATGGTCTTCCCGCCTTCTGGTCTTGACGACCAAATCATCAATGTAGCACTCGACCAAGTTGTGGAGCATTTCGCCAAAAATCTTGGTCATGGCCCTTTGATAGGTGGCTCCAGCATTCTTCAGGCCGAAGGGCATTCTTTTATAATTATAGATCCCTTTGGGGGACCTGAATGCAGTATGGTCCTTATCTTTAGGAGCCATACGAATTTGATTGTACCCCGACGACCCGTCCATAAAGGATAATGTTTCGTGCCCGGTGGTCATGTCGACCATTGTTTCGGTGATTGGGACTGGGATGTCCTCCTTCGGGCATGCTTTATTCAAGTCCCTGTAATCGATACAGATTCGGACTTGGCCGTTCTTCTTCTTCACTGGCACTATATTAGCCAGCCAAGTTGGGTAGGTGCAAGGCTTGGTGAAGCCGACTTCAAGGAGTTTGTCCACCTCAGAGTTCACTTTTAGCTCCAGCTCGTGGCGCATACGCCTTTGGGCCTGTTTGACCGGCTTCGCTGTGGGGAGTATAGACAGCTAGTGCTCAGCCACAAAGGGTCTAGGCCTGACATTTCTTTGTATGTCCACGCGAAACAGTCTTTGAACTCGAGCAAGAGGAGTTGATATGATTCTCTCTCCTCTTCATTGAGGAAGGCGCTGACAAAGATTGGTCGAGGTTCTCCTGGTCCCCCGAGGTTGAGTTCAACCAGCTCGTCCACAGTAGCTTGCCCGCCGTCTTCAAGTTCGCGGGGCGCCGGCTGTAGATCGATGAAATCCTTCTCTTCATCGGAGTCGGCGATGTGGACGTCATAGTACGTGAAGCCTTCCTCGGCAACCGGCCAAAATTGTTGTTCCTCATATTGAGGTGTTTCTTGGGGCGGTGCCTCATTTATGAAGGCGGGCATGGCTTCTCCTTCCTGCGATTTTGTTATGGAGGCAGGGGTTGTCCATTAGCATGGCAGCGATCGGACGAGGGCACAATCCTTCCTGGTTTTTTTCAAGACCATGGAATTCCCTTCCGAGTCGATCTTCCCCCTTTGTATGAGGGCTTCGATCCAATCTCGGACAATCGGACATCTGTCCGTAGGATGCAGCAGCATGGCATGGTACCGACAGTACATGGGGTGGTTTATCTCCCTCTCAGTGTATGTCGGTGGCGGATCATGCGCCATTACGCAGCCTTGCTGCAGGAGTTTTTCGAAAATCTTCCCAATATTTCCAGTTGCAAAGCGATTCTGGTGGGAGATTCGCCACCCTGGGTACCACAGGGTGGGGGCTGCATTGGAGGAGCCAGCTTCCATGATTTTCGGCTCCGAAAATGTGAATACCACCACTGGATACTTCAGGCGGCTGGATGACGTTGACCGTATGCGTGACAACGTCAACTGAGTGGTCCGCCCATTCGCGGACATGAGGCTGCGGCGGATCGACGCGGGCGTTGCCCAGATCGATGACCCCTTGGTTGACCCATGCTTCAACCTTGTCTTTAAAGACGTGGCAGTCCTCCAGGTCATGTCCCGCGACTTGATGGTATATGCAATAGTTTGGTGGGATGCTTGTTGGCGGTTGGCAGCCTAATAGCTCTGCTCGCAGGCAGGTGCGATAAAGTGCCAGAGTCCGATGGCGCGGGAAAGAATATAACCTTCCAGCGGCTTCTTCATCGGACAGGCTTGAAGACTCCTCCGACAGCCATCCCCAGCATGGAGGACGAGTTGGGGGCGCAGGCGTGGTTGCAGGCACCGGGAGTCCTTATTGGAGGGCGGTCAGGCTTTTGTGCATGCTCCTCAAGTATATCAGCGTTTGGCGCTGATCGTGCCGCAGTGATTGAACCTGCCTTTCAAGGTTTTGCACTGCCTCCGACCACGATCTCTGTCCAGGGGTCGAGAAATGATGGTCCTCGTGCCTATTCGTGGACTGAGAGTCCTATGGATTCGCTTCGGGGTCCTCCAGATCGGGGATCGGCGCATTGACATAGATGACGTTGGCCGATTGCTTTGATTAATCCCCAGCATGGGGCTGTGGAGGGTCAACCAATTTGCCTTGCATTGAAATGAGGCGGCTCTAGATCAGCTTCTGTACTTCATTTTTGAAGACATAGCAGTTCTCGATGGAGTGCCCCAGCATGCGGTGTAGACGCAATAGTTCGGCTCGTCCACCTTATCCACTTCGCCTGGCCTTTCGGCCCCGGAGTGTGATCAGGTCATTCTTCATGCATAGCTTGAAGAGCTTTCTAGTGTGCTCCTTTTAAAGGAGTAGGGCGTGCTTATGCGCTCAGGCAATGATGTCGGAGGCGGTCTATCTCCTCCTCCTTGCTTGGAGCGCCGGAGGCCACGATCTTCTTCCCTTTACTTTGCGGGGTGAAGTCCACGGCGTTGACTTCTTTGCCAGCAGCACGCTCCTTGTTTGGCTTGTTTCTGGAGGGAGCATGCACCTGGTTGTCGGCAAAGAACATTTCGATCTCTGCCACGACCGAGTGAGCTGGTCGAAGCCCTTAATATTTGTGCCCAGCAGCTTTTCGCTTACTTCAGCTGCCAAGCCCCGTCGACAGATGGTTATGGCATCTTCTTGCGTCGGGGGGTTGTCGCACCTCATGCTAAGTCACGCCACTGTTTGATAAGTCGAGTGCCGTTTCCCCTTTCCTTGCTTGAGGGAGCATAGCTCTGCTAGCGACACCTTCCTTTCGGCCGTCTGGAAGCGGTCGATGAACTTCTTCTAGAGGTTGGCCCAGTCGACAATGGAGTTGGGCCTCAGCCTCGAATACCACTGGAAGGCGGTACCCGTCAAGGATGTTGCGAAGTAATAGAGGAGATAGGATTCATCGAATGCCAACTCTCCCATAGCCGTTATGTAATAGGCTAGGTGCTCATTTGGCGAGCCCTGCCCATCGAACTTCTGCAATTTTGGCGCCTTGGGGCAATCCGGTGGTAGCTTTTTGAATTGGTGGTGGACGGGGTATGGCACACTGTATAGATCCACAGTGGCAGTCCCCTGCCTCGTTGAGCGAAGCAGTCATACACGATCTTTTCGATCATCCATCGCTGGGCCACGATATCTTCCTGCGGAGGCTTGTGAGTTTATGCCCTTGCGCGGCTGTTAGGCCGGTCGACGGTGTAATCGTTGGCCGCGGTGGTTGGGGGTTGACATCGGGCGGGTTGCCTTGTTGATGTCTTCTCCGAACATTTTGGTTCACCATTGGCACCTGACGGCGTGGCGCATTTGCCCCTGCCTCCTGCCCCCTTTCCATCATGAGGTTGGCCATTTCAGCCTGCCAACGCTGTATGACTTCATACTTGGTGTCATTCGTCATCGCCTGAAAAGCAGCTCTGGTCGGCGGCATGAGGAATACTCCGGGTTGTTCTCCGTCATCCGGAAGTTGTTGATCCCCGAGATGGAGGCTTATGACCTCATCTTCCTCCCCTCCTTCAAGGTCTCCCTGGATTTGGCCCGGGAGTGACCTCTGATCATGCTTGAATGGCGGCTCGATGACTTGCCCCTGGTTCGAGGGTCCAGCCTGACCGCTTTGCTGTCCTTGAAGGGGTCTTCGGGCAGTATTCCGGGCGTATCGGAAGATAGCTTCGCCTTCCCGGCTGGGTTCATCTACCCTAGCCACGCCAGCGGGGACGCCGGATGGCTTAGCCACGTCCCTTCCGGAAGCATAGCAGGTGAAGATTTTCATTCCTCCACCTTCTTCCGGAGTCCGCAGCACTCTTCGCTTCTTGGCCTTTTGTGCGCCTGGGCGAAGTGCTGCCCCCAGCCTGTTGAAGACTGAGGTGCTCAGTCTTTCGAAGATTGAGACTCGCGGTACGGGAGCTTCGGTGCCACTCACATCTCCCCCTGAGGTAGGTTCTGCCTAAGCGGAGACGAAGTTGGGCTTCCGGTAAACGCCCCTCCTTTTCTATCCGCGAGGACGAGGAGGTTTGGGGTCCCGAGCTTTTTCTGGCTCGGATGTTGGTTTCTTGGGATCTTCGGCGGGTTGTCCCGCTCTGCCCTATTTGATTTGGTGGGCCTCCTGCTTGGTGACCCACATCTGTCTCATTTTGCAAGGCTGTTGGGGCGCCGAGCTGGACTCCTGCCCCGGTCGAGCTCCTTTTGGGGAGTCCCGCTTTTCTTGCCGCATCCCCTGGAGGGGAGCGAATTTGTTGGAGGTGGGTATGGTGGGGACGCATCTGTCCCGTGGCATGATCGGCTTGTCTCCGATGAGCACGGTCTTGCCGGAGTTGGAGACTACCGCCCGGGGTTTGCTGCCCCTGCGGTGCTGGCGCTGCCCCCGTCTTCTAGGGACCGCGACGCAGGAGATGGTGTTAACCGAGAAGACTAGGCCTTGACTTGGGCAGGGCTTGATGCCCTTAACGGCTGCCTTCGGTGCCACCGTCGGTGCTGCTTGAGCGGCGGGGACTACCCCTAGGAAGTAGGGGGATCCGACCACGGTGGGGAAGTCGCCGAACACTAGTGGTGTGGTGAGATAGCCACATTTGGCGTGGCTCGCGACGACCAACAGACCGTAGGTGACTGCGGCCATTTGCTTGTTTTGAGATTGCAGGTGGAGACGGGCTTTTGACGCCGGCTTCAGCTCCTTTAGTACCTGCAGTGTGGATATTAGTCATCATATATCCCATTTCGGCATAAGGTCTTTTTACATATGCATGGAAGGCAGGAACAGTCCCACCGGGCATGCCAGACTGTGGAACGCGGAATATGTGTTTTTGATATTTTCGACGACGCAATGCGGGCGCACGTACGTCGTTTTTAAATTTGCGGGTTTCGTTTCGGGCATGCCAGACTGTTTGCAATAAACAGACAAAGAAAAAAAAAAATTGTGAGGTGCATTAGGTATAAGCCCTGAGCCCTCAAATATTTTATATTTATTTCCGCGCGCGTCCGTATTTTCAGGCGATTGGAGTGGTCGTGTACTGGACCGTTCCCCACCGACCGAAGTCGGTGTTTCATTTACATCGGGTAAAAACCCGAATACCTTCGATGCGATACGTTTGTTAAAAGACCTTATGCCGAAATTTAAGGAAATTAGACGATAAGTAAATTTCCACAAGCGTCCTCAAACATATTTATGACATTTACATGTATGTCCTCAATGGGGTATTTATGCCTCCATTGAGCGTTTACATCAATGTGCCTTCACACGTGTTATTTTAAAACACGGAAGGACTTATTTACAAAATACCGGGTCTTATATATTGACCTGCGGTGTCTTCTTCCTCGAACGTCGCAAAGCACGGACGGAGCACGGAGGGGCTCGGCGCACGTGCAAACACAGACGGAGCACGGAGATAGGTATTTCTTTTCTCCCTTCGACACCAACGAGCATTCGATTCTTCTCTCACGCCAAAGGTAGATAGGGGTGTTCGTTCTATCGATCGATCATCCGGGGGGGGGGGGGGGGGGTTCTTCATAGCCCCTACCCCCTATTTATAGGGATTTTCGGGGCCGGCGGAGGTGGCTGGCACACAAACCCCCCGGCGGGGGGTGTTGGCGGGCCGGCCAGAGCCGCCGGCTAGCCCGCAGGGGGTGGCCCCGGCGCAGGTGGCCGCGCACAGGGGCCGGCGCGGGTGGCCCGTGCGCAGAAGTGGCCCTGGCGCGCGCGGGCCCCGCCTGCGCACGGGGCACCGACGCAGGTGGCCCGCACGCGGACCACCCCGGCGGGGGTGCCCCCCCCCCCCCCCCCCAGGGCTGTACACCCTATAAAAGGGGTGGGCCCTGGGTCTTCCTTCAGCCATTTGACTGCTGTGCTGTGCGTTTGAAGCCGTTTGACGTGCGTTTGCGGCCATTCGATGTGCGTTTGTCCCCGTTTTCAGACGTCGAGGCTATTTTACCCGTCTAAACACGTACACACCGTGCGCAATCTTACACGCACTCCAAGACGTTGAGTTTGCCCGCCAGAGGGTATATGCTCCACCCTAACGGACCTTCAAACGCCACGTTTAATATATATCCGAATTAAATCGGTTTAAAACACGGACTCGAACCCGTTTATCTCAGGTGTTCGAGTGGGGGGAGTTTGGGGTTTTATTCCCCGGCCTCCGTATTTTCCCGGCGGATTTATCGCCCGAGCTTTGTTAAATCCCGGTATTTTTCCGGGTTCAACAGTCACCTTCCAAAAACTGGATTAGTCTTTAGAAAACATCCCTGTCCTGGCCTGACAGCTAGGACATTCTATTGGCACACAACATAAGAAGGTGGGGGGGCGGGGGGAGCCAGTGTGTCTAGACTATAATTATAGGTTAAATATACATCTAATTTTGACACTTTTTTTGGTAATTCATCTAATTTTGACACGATTTAATTAGAATGCTATGGTGCATGAGGAGCTTTGCATCCTTATAGTTTCCCCTTTTGGAGCATATTTGAATCTGGCGACCATCTACACTGGCCTGTGCGATAAGCAATGTTTTGTCTTGTTTAGGGTCTCTGCTACAGGGGTAGAGCTCGGTTCTATTAAATGTGCCACCCAGGTCGAAACCTGGGTGCCGCATCCCTTCTACCCATGGTACCAACGGGACTATGCCCAGTCAGTGTGATAAGCAATACTGGAATAGTGTCACCTATTTCATCATATAATGTTGAATGATATCTGCATGTTTCTCTCTAGTAGTGATGTCTCACTCATATCTTCTTGACAGTATTCTCTTCAATCTTTTCCATTCTCACCTTGTACATTTTCCTAATGCTGTCTACAATCTTCCTAAGCTTCAGATGTCCACACTTGGTCCACAAAAATGGTCTCGTACACACCTGAAAATGTAGTTCCTTGTGGTTGCATCATCATTTTCTGGAAGTTTTATCCTCTTGTGTTATGACTTACATTCTTTCCTTTTCCTATACCACTATTCCCTTAATGCCTTTATCAACTACATGTATTCTTGTACTTCTAGCAATACAGGGAGCTGCATTGTTACTTTCTGGTTCCTCCCCTGTGGCAAGGCATGTGGTAGCTTCTGCTTTTAATCGTCATGGAAGAGGTAAACAGCTGGTAAGTTTGACATTCCCTTATTTCATGTAGTTGCATCTTACGTTATCCTTTCATGATCTAGAAATTAGTAGGCTATAGATCTTGTTGGAGAGGTATCATTTATATCTCCACACAGGTGGCATATTTGCCTTTTATGTTTATTCTATCTATCAATGTTCCTGCCTTGCAAATACCCTAGTCATCATGTATGTTGGTATTATGAAGAAGTGCAGCAAACTGGGTGGCAAAAAGGATGACATAGCATCTCTCTCTCTCTACATATGTAACATGAATTATGTTTCTTTGTTTGGTATATTTTCTTCTGACGTATGAGGATTTGGTCTTTAACACTCAGGCTGCTCTACATGCACTTGCAGTATATCTGGAGTTAACAGGCCAGATGGCAATGCATTACTAAACAATGAAGCAGAAGACTGCCTCCGACGCTTGATCTATGATGTGGCAGCTACTAGTCTCAAATTCACACCTTCTGTGAGTTCTCCACTTACATGTTTAGGTTCATCCTTGCAATGTCTCTGGTTCATCATAGTCATCATCCCCAGAGTTTATCCCATTTATTTGGGTTGGTTGCATAAATTATCTCGCCATCTTAACCTCTCAGATGTCACGCTTGAAGGTAAACCAAGGGAGATTTTGTCATTGTAGTATAGTGGTGAGTATTCTGTATTCCTGCCTGTCATGCAGATGAGCCAGGTCCAGTTCCTGGCAGCAGCGAATCTGGGAAATACCTCTGCGGAAAATAAAATGATCAAATGCAATCTCCAATTTCTGGCATGCAGTCACCCTTGATTTGAACATTGCATGGGAATGGTTTAATGTTGTATCAATCATTACCTTAGCTGTTTAGATGTACAGCATACGTATCACTAAGTTCTTAACATTGTTTTCTGATAGTCTTGTGTAACCTAGCTGTTTGACATTGTTATCTGATAGTACTGCATAACTTCCTGTCAGGGTCTGCTACTCTCAGTGTTGCAGCAGGAGCCAGAAATACGATTGGCAGTAAGTGATTATCATATTCTCCTCTTCTGAGATTGGTCATGTGGGCTTTTACTTATGATGATTCCTTGTTTGATCATTTAGTGCAGAACTGCTAATGATATTATTATCACCTAATAAAATGTCTCGGAGTATCTTTCCCAGGTTTTTTTGCACCTAAAAGTATTCCTGTAGAATTTTTGTCTCTTATTTGAAATCGCTACACTTCAGTTCTTAATTTGTTTGACAGAACTTTAAATATTCATTCAAGTGTAACATAAATGAAGTATGAGCCAAGAAAAGTGGAGAATGCTCACTTCCCGAAATGTATTCTCCTAGGCTCCTACATGCAAAGCTCTCACGAAAGAGTAAGGTCCCTAGTCAGTCTGCAAACGGTACGAAATCGAACTCGGAAACACAGATTCCGATTCCGATAAGCAATTTCGAGTTCCGATTCTGATTCCGATAATTTCGAAATAATTGATTCCGATTTCGTTACCGAAATCAGATTCAAAATTTTATCAGATTATTTATTTTTCTTGTTATCAATATTATCATTTCTGTTAAAATATTCAAAATCTTAAAATATTACATCTTTGGTATTGTAATAAATCTTAAATTATCAATTGGGAATTAGGGATTCCATCGGGAGAGGAGCTGAGGAGTGAGGAGGGCCGGGGCCTGTAACATTGTGTGCATTTTTTTATTTTTTAAGTTATTTTTACATTTTTTTTCATTTTACCCCTAATTATTTTTATTATTAATCTAATTGGAATTCGGTTTCGAAATAAGTAATTTTGATTCCGATAGCTTATCGGATTTTCTAATTCCGATAAGCTATCGGTATCATTTTTAATTTCAAATTTATTATTTTTTATCGAAATCAAATTAGAATATCAGAATATCGGATTCCGTTTGCAGCCCTAGTCCCTAGTGCAAGTTCACACCGGAAGACTAGTCACCTACAAAAATTTCATATGATGCCGAAGGCATGAAGACGAGTACTTGTTGTGGTCGCCCATTCTCTAGTTTAATCACAAATGAAGACTTCCAGCTTTTCTGCGGAGATCTTATTTGTAGACTTGGATGTTCCTCCCCCAAATGGCACAAAATATTGTCATGTCAGCTTTCTAGCTCTTAGACCTTTTCCAACCTTCAGTTAGTCTTTATAGAGTGTCCAAGACCCACCAAGGGATCTAACTTTTTAAATAAATTATCTCCTCTAAGTTGTCTTAGAGAAGAGGAATCAGAAAAAGGTGACCTGATGATTCTCACCTTCTGATGCAAGCAGAAGAGGTTTCAGATCTGACCGTCAGATGCATCACCAGTCCTCTATATGCGATCGTTCTGTCAGCGGATCTTGTTGTAAATGCCTATCTCGATGAGCCTATCTGAGTGGTTCAACAGAAAATATACTGTCCAATTAAAAAATTGGTAAAACTATTTCTGCCAGTAAAAGATATTATACGAAGAGTGGAATGTGTAAAGGTGCACCAACACCCTTGAGCTTTTTCTATTTTCATGTAATTTTTTTTAGAAAAGCTCTCGACCCCTTTTTATTTCATTCCTTACTTTTCTCTCATTTTGTTGTCATCGTGATCTATTGATTCGATTGTAGAACTTAGTGTAATAAAAGAGTGGGGTAAGATCTTGGCCGCATCTAGTCTTTTTCTCAGGGGATGCTTAGTGTGATGGATAGGGTCGCTTTCTCTTTTGTAAATATAAAATTTATAGTCAACTTTCTCTTTCATGAATATCAATATATGTCTTATGTTCAGGCATACAGATTGATTGCTGCACTGGTAGCTCGCCCATGGTGTCTGTCGGAGGTTTGTTCAAAGCAAGATATCATAAACATAGTGACAGATCCAGAAATTGAGACGACCAAGAATGGTACTCTTCTGTACCCATGTTAGGTTCCTATGTGCTGTTCAGATTTTATCACGAGAAAAAAAGTTAAAAATGAACGTCATTCCAACATCAGGAATTCCTCTTCCATATCCGTACAGCTGCCTAAAGCTTGGCAAACTTTTACATATTGGAATCCGCATCTTGTCCCTTCCCTAATCCAAATGAGAACTGAGTTTCCACATTTGGATTTCAGACAAGCTTTTAGAAGCAAGCATTTTGCGGGTCCCCTGGGTCAACTCTATGTGGGATTCAGGAGAAGTTAGTCCTGGTCCATTTGTGTGTCGGATTGAGAAATGTTCTACTGTTCTGTCACAACCCTAATATAGTACCAACAGGCACTTCATCTATCTCTTTCACCAACCGGAAATCCCCGTCTTATTGAGTGGCTAGACAGAAAAATAGGGCCGTACTGCAGATAATCTTTATCAGCCATGGAAATTATTAAACATGATGGATTAGTTAGTATAATTATTTGCTCTTTATGCTGAAAATAGATTATTATATCTGAAGAGTTATTTTGACTACCATCCCAGGCATGGAAGCCCGGTACCGTTGCTGCACTGGCATCAGCAAGTCCTTGTCGGCTTCCAATAAGCTCAGTGATCCAGCCCTTGCTGGAATTGTTGAGAAGGTAAATCTGAAGTTTGCCTTATATTCGATGTATGCATTATTACGGCAATCTTTGCCCAGGTATTCATGTGAAGTTTCGCCTTCCAGTTGCAGGAAGCTGTTCGAAGGGGTCCCTACCTTGTCGCCCAGAAGCACGTTGAAGCCAAGCCCATTGTTATCACCGCTGAGAGATTCTAACTTTTGTTATTGTAAATTTTGGAAGGCTGTGATGCTTGAGAAGCCTTGTTCCTGCCTTCGTTGTACTTTGACGGGGCCCGGGGGGTGGATTTTCCCATTTGTTAGGACAGACTTGGTATATTCTTCTGGACAGAGGCTGCGGGGGGAGGTACATGTTGATCAGCAGAAACGTGAACCTTCAGGGAAAAGTGCTTATTTGCTTGTTCTATAACTTAGATTGAAACCAGCAGGCTTAACCGCAAAATGTCCTGGTAGTTAAGTGCCGTAAAGAAACACTAATTTTGCACGAATTTCGTTTAGTAGGTATGTTTTTTTTTTACTTAGTTTATGCAGTAAGGTTGTACTAACGAACTAATGTATTAGAAAAATCGTTTAACTATACTTAGAACTCGAGTTGATTTATTTATTGGATTTTTTACAAATCACCTCTTGAAACATATCGATATTCCACATATTCCTTTGTTATCTTCATATTTCTTTAATAACCTCCTATAATCTACCTCCTGGGTTCATAAATAACCCTTAGAGTTAATTGGCATCCAAAAAAGCATCAACTGACAGGTTATTCCGTTTAAAACTCCCAAATTTTGAGATCAAAATGCCCCCTTCCCCCCCCCCCCTCCTCTCTCTCTCTCTCTCGCGCACACACACACAGACGGACCGTCTATGTGTGTAGAGAGAGAGAGAGAGCTGTCCATGGACTGTGTTAAAGAGAGTAGCCATAGTTCTCTCTCAGAGACTGGTGAGTAGGGTTAAAAAATAAAAATATCTGAATATCTGATTATCTAATCTGATTTTGATAAAAATTATAGGATATGAAAGTTTATTTAACCATTGATATCAAATTGGATTTGGATTCGGATCGGACATTGAAATAACAGTTTTTATATCCGATTTATCAATTTTTTTTAATTTGATAATATATATATACATATTATATATCTGAATCTGTTTTTATCCAAATTTGGAATTGGATTTTTCGGATCTGTTAATATTAAATAATATTTAATTTTTTAATCCGATTTTCAATAATTTGAAGAAATGGGTTCTGATTTGAAAATTGTTGTTTCGTATTTACGGTTTTGATTTCGATTTTCTCTAGAGAGAATTAATTGTTGGTCTCTGGCAGGGATCTAATATTATTTTAGGTCTTTGTAAGATTTTTTCGTGCCGTCCAATCCTTGTTTTATGCGGGATTTATTTTTAGGTCCCTGCTGTTAACCTCCATTATCTTCCCCTAGTGATTGTTTCACCTATGAAAGTGTGTAACTGCTTAAGTATGTATTTACAGTTACATGTGTAACTATGTAAGTATGTAAATCATGTAACTTCGTAAGTATGTAATTACATACTTATGTAGTTACACATGTAACTCTGTAAGTATGTAAGTACATAGTTTTTTACACCTTAAGTTTGTAAATATTTCTTCCTGTAACTGTGTAACAAGGTATGAAATAGTTACACAGTTAAATGTGTAACTGCATAAGTATGTAATTATCTAGTTTTACTCTACAAAAGTTTGTTTGTAAGTACATACTTACATAGTGTGTAACTGCGTAAGTATATACTTACAGAGTTACATGTGTAACTGCGTAAGTGTGAAATTCCAGTAACTACGTAAGTATGTAATTACATACTTATACAGTTACACATGTAACTATGTAACTACATAAAGATTTTGTAAGTCTGTAACTCTGTAACTAGCGCTTACTTAGTTACAGACTTAAATAGTTTCAGAATGACTTACCTAGTTACCAAGACTTACTTAGTTACCAAGTTACATGTGTAATTATTGTAACTGTGTAAGTATGTAGTTACAGAGTTACATGTGTAACTCTGTAACTACATGTAAGTGTGTAATTACACATGTACATATTATGTAACTACACATGTAACTCTGTAACTACACATGTAATTACAGAGTTACATAGTAGTAACTCAGGGACTCTGTAACTAGGTAAGTCCCTGGTAACTAGGTGATTACAGAGTTACAAAAGGGCTTGCCTGCGTAAATGTGTAATTACACATGTAACTCTGTAACTAGATAAGTCTCTGGTAACTAGGTAAGCCTTTCTAAAACTATGTAAGTCCCTTCTTCTATAACTATGTAACTCAGAGACCTAAAAATAACGCTCCCAAAATCAAGCATTGATTGATAATTCTCCCAGTAAGTAAGTAAATACTTATTTATGTAAATTATTAAGTACTTACAGAGTTACATGTGTAACTACATAAGTAGGTAATTACATACTTACACAGTTACAAGGTTTACATACTTACGCAATTACACATGTAACTCTGTAAATACATACTTACGTAGTTACACAGTTTCGCAGGTGAAACAGTCGCTGGGAAGTGATAACGAGAGTTAACTGCATGGACCTAAAAATAAATCTTACATAAAGCTGGGATTGGATGGCGTGGGAAAACCTGACAGGGACCTGAAAATAAAGTCAGATCCCTGCCAGGGACCAACAATTAATTCTCCTTTTTTATAATTCTTATTCGATTTGGATGTGGAAACTGTTGTTTCCATATCAGAATCAACAATTAATTCTCTTTTTATATAATTCTTATTCGATTTGGATGTGGAAACTGTTGTTGTTTCCATATGTGTGTGTGTGGTGTGTGTGTGTGTGTTGTGTGTGTGTGTGTGAGAGAGAGAGAGAGAGAGAGAGGGTCACCTGTGAGAGAGAGAAGGAGGAGGGGTTTTGGCATCTCTGGGAATTGTTGTGCCTGGGCAATGGAGTCCTTCACGAGCACCACTTTGGAGCTATCATTGACGTCGAATGTAACGACTCGGCCCTCGGGTCCCACAATAGACCCCGAAGTCTGCCTGGGTACCACAGGGTGGGGGCTGCATTGGAGGAGCCAGCTTCCATGATTTCCGGCTCCGAAAATGTGAATACCACCACTGGATAGACTTCAGGCGGCTGGATGACGTTGACCGTATGCGTGACAACGTCAACTGAGTGGTCCGCCCATTCGCGGACATGAGGCTGCGGCGGATCGACGCGGGCGTTGCCCAGATCGATGACCCCTTGGTTGACCCATGCTTCAACCTGTCTTTAAAGACGTGGCAGTCCTCCAGGTCATGTCCCGCGACTTGATGGTATATGCAATATTTGGTGGGATGCTTGTTGGCGGTTGGCAGCCTAATAGCCTGCTCGCAGGCAGGTGCGATAAAGTGCCAGAGTCCGATGGCGCGGGAAAGAATATAACTTCCAGCGGCTTCATCATCGGACAGGCTTGAAGACTCCTCCGACAGCCATCCCCAGCATGGAGGACGAGTTGGGGGCGCAGGCGTGGTTGCAGGCACCGGGAGTCCTTATTGGAGGGCGGTCAGGCTTTGTGCATGCTCCTCAAGTATATCAGCGTTTGGCGATGATCGTGCCGCAGTGATTGAACCTGCCTTTCAAGGTTTTTGCACAGCCTCCGACCACGATCTCTGTCCAGGGGTCGAGAAATGATGGTCCTCGTGCCTATTCGTGGACTGAGAGTCCCATGGATTCGCCGGGGGTCCTCCAGATCGGGGATCGGCGCATTGACATAGATGACGTTGGCGATTGCTTTGATTAATCCCAAGCATGGGGCTGTGGAGGGTCAACCAATTGCTTGCATTGAGATGAGGCGGCTCTGGATCAGCTTCTGTACTTCATTTTTGAAGACATAGCAGTTCTCGATGGAGTGCCCCAGCATGCGGTGGTAGACGCAATAGTTCGGCTCGTCCACCTTATCCACTTCGCCTGGCCTTTTCGGCCCCGGGAGTGTGATCAGGTCATTCTTCATGCATAGCTTGAAGAGCTTTCTGGTGTGCTCCTTTTTAAAGGAGTAGGGCGTGCTCATGCGCTCAGGCAATGATGTCGGAGGCGGTCTTTCTTCCTCCTCCTTGCTTGGAGCGCCGGAGACCACGATCTTCTTCCCTTTACTTTGCGGGGTGAAGTCCACGGCGTTGACTTCTTTGCCAGCAGCACGCTCCTTGTTTGGCTTGTTTCTGGAGGGAGCATGCACCGGGTTGTCGGCAAAGAACATTTCAATCTCTGCCACGACCGAGTTAAGCTGGTCGAAGCCCTTAATATTTGTGCCCAGCAGCTTTTCGCTTACTTCAGCCGCCAGGCCCCGTCGACAGATGGTTATGGCATCTTCTTGCGTCGGGGGGTTGTCTCACCTCATGCTGAAGTCACGCCACCGTTTGATGAAGTCGAGTGCCGTTTCCCCTTTCCTTTGCTTGAGGGAGCATAGCTCTGCTAGCGACACCTTCCTTTCGGCCGTCTGGAAGCGGTCGATGAACTTCTTCTGGAGGTTGGCCCAGTCGACAATGGAGTTGGGCCTCAGCCTCGAATACCATGGAAGGCGGTACCCGTCAAGGATGTTGCGAAGTAATGGAGGAGATGGATTCATCGAATGCCAACTCTCCATAGCCGTTATGTAATAGGCTAGGTGCTCATTTGGCGAGCCCTGCCCATCGAACTTCTGCAATTTTGGCGCCTTGGGGCAATCCGTGGTAGCTTTTTGAATTGGTGGTGGACGGGGTATGGCACACTGTATAGATCCACAGTGGCAGTCCCCTCGCCTCGTTGAGCGAAGCGGTCATACACGATCTTTTCGATCATCCATCGCTGGGCCACGATATCTTCAGCTCCGGAGGCTTGTGAGTTTATGCCCTTGCGCGGCTGTTAGGCCGGGTCGACGGTGTAATCGTTGCCGCGGTGGTTTGGGGGTTGACATCGGGCGGGTTGCCTTGTTGATGTCTTCTCCGAAATTTTGGTTCACCATTGGCACCTGACGGCGTGGCGCATTTGCCCCTGCCTGGCCCCTTTCCATCATGAGGTTGGCCATTTCAGCTGCCAGCACTGTATGACTTCATACTTGGTGTCATTCGTCATCGCCTGAAAAGCAGCTCTGGTCGGCGGCATGAGGAATACTCCGGGTTGTTCTCCGTCATCCGGAAGTTGTTGATCCCCGAGATGGAGGCTTATGACCTCCTTCCTCCCCTCCTTCAAGGTCTCCCTGGATTGGCCCGGGAGTGACCTCTGATCATGCTTGAATGGCGGCTCGATGACTTGCCCCTGGTTCAAGGGTCCAGCCTGACCGCTTTGCTGTCCTTGAAGGTGTCTTCGGGCAGTATTCCGGGAGTATCGGAATTAGCTTCGCCTTCCCGGCTGGGTTCATCTACCCTAGCCACGCCAGCGGGGACGCCGGATGGCTTAGCCACGTCCCTTCCGGAAGCATAGCAGGTGAAGATTTTCATTCCTCCACCTTCCGGAGTCCGCAGCACTCTTCGCTTCTTGGCCTTGTGCGCCCTGGGCGAAGTGCTGCCCCAGCCTGTTGAAGACTGAGGTGCTCAGTCTTTCGAAGATTGAGACTTGCGGTATGGGAGCTTCGGTGCCACTCACATCTCCCCTGAGGTAGGTTCTGCCTAGGCGGAGACGAAGTTGGGCTTCCGGTAAACGCCCCTCCTTTTCTATCCACGAGGACGAGGAGGTTTGGGGTCCCGAGCTTTTTCTGGCTCGGATGTTGGTTTCTTGGGATCTTCGGCGGGTTGTCCCGCTCTGCCCTATTTGATTTGGTGGGCCTCCTGCTTGGTGACCCACATCTGCCTCATTTTGCGAGGTTGTTGGGGCGCCGAGCTGGACGCCTGCCCCGGTCGAGCTCCTTTTGGGGAGTCCCGCTTTTCTTGCCGCATCCCCTGGAGGGGAGCGAATTTGTTGGAGGTGGGTATGGTGGAGACGCATCTGTCCCGTGGCATGATCGGCTCGTCTCCGATGAGCACGGTCTTGCCGGAGTTGGAGACTACCGCCCGGGGTTTGCTGCCCCTGCGGTGCTGGCACTGCCCCCGTCTTCTAGGGACCGCGACGCAGGAGATGGTGTTAACCGAGAAGACTAGGCCTTGACTTGGGCAGGGCTTGATGCTCTAACGGCTGCCTTCGGTGCCACCGTCGGTGCTGCTTGAGCGGCGGGGACTACCCCTAGGAAGTAGGGGATCCGACCACGGTGGGGAAGTCGTCGAACACTAGTGGTGTGGTGAGATAGCCACATTTGGCGTGGCTCGCGACGACTAGCATACCGTAGGTGACTGCGGCCATTTGCTTGTTTTGAGATTGCAGGTGGAGACGGGCTTTTGACGCCGGCTTCAACTCCTTTAGTACCTGCAGTGTGGATATTAGTCATCATATATCCCATTTCGGCATAAGGTCTTTTACATATGCATGGAAGGCAGGAACAGTCCCACCGGGCATGCCAGACTGTAGAACGCGGAATATCTGTTTTTGATTTTCGACGACGCAATGCGGGCGCACGTACGTCGTTTTAAATTTGCGGGTTTCGTTTCGGGCATGCCAGACTGTTTGCAATAAACATACAAAGAAAAAAAAAATTGTGAGGTGCATTGGGTATAAGCCCTGAGCCCTCAAATATATATTTATTCCGCGCGCGTCCGTATTTTCAGGCGATTGGAGTGGTCGTGTACTGGACCGTTCCCCACGACCGAAGTCGGTGTTTCATTTACATCGGGTAAAAACCCGAATACCTTCGATGCGATACGTTTGTTAAAAGACCTTATGCCGAAATTTAAGGAAATTAGACGACAAGTAAATTTCCACAAGCGTCCTCAAACATATTTATGACATTTACATGTATATCCTCAATGGGGTATTTATGCCTCCATTGAGCGTTTACATCAATGTGCCTTGACACGTGTTATTTTAAAACACGGAAGGACTTTATTTACAAAATACCGGGTCTTATATATTGACCTGCGGTGTCTTCTTCCTCGAACGTCGCAAAGCACGGACGGAGCACCGGAGGGGCTCGGCGCACGTGCAAACACAGACGGAGCACGGAGACAGGTATTTCTTTTCTCCCTTCGACCCAACGAGCATTCGATTCTTCTCTCACGCCGAAGGTAGATAGGGGGTGTTTGTTCTATCGATCGTCATCCGGGGGGGGGGGGGGGGGGTTCTTCATAGCCCCTACCCCCTATTTATAGGGATTTTGGGGCCGGCGGAGGTGTTTGGCGCGCAAACCCCCCGGCGGGGGGTGCTGGCGGGCCGCCAGAGCCGCCGGCTAGCCCGCAGGGGGTGGCCTGGCGCGCGCGGGGCCCCGCCTGCGCACGGGCACCAACGCGGTGGCCCGCACGCGGACCACCCCGGCGTTGGGTGCCCCCCCCCCCTGGGGCCGTACACCCTATAAAGGGGTGGGCCTGGTCTTCCTTCAGCCATTTGACTGTTGTGTTGTGCGTTTGAAGCCGTTTGACGTGCGTTTGCGGCCATTCGACGTGCGTTTGTCCTCGTTTTCGGACGTCGAGGCTATTTTGCCCGTCCGAAACACGTACACACCGTGCGCAATCTTACACGCACTCCAAGACGTTGAGTTTGCCCGCCAGAGGGTATATGCTCCACCCTAACGGACCTTCAAACGCCACGTTTAATATATTATCCGAATTAAATCGGTTTAAAACACGGACTCGAACCCGTTTATCTCAAGTGTTCGAGTGGGGGGAGTTGGGGTTTTATTCCCGGCCTCCGTATTTTCCCGGGCGGATTTATCGCCCGAGCTTTGTTTAAATCCCGGCATTTTTCCGGGTTCAACAGTCACCTTCCAAAAACTGGATTAGTCTTTAGAAAACATCCCTGCCCTGGCCTGACAGCTAGGACATTCTATTGGCACACAACATAAGAAGGTGGGGGGGCGGGGGGAGCCAGTGTGTCTAGACTATAATTATAGGTTAAATATACATCTAATTTTGACACTTTTTTTGGTAATTCATCTAATTTTGACACGATTTAATTAGAATGCTATGGTGCATGAGGAGCTTTGCATCCTTATAGTTTCCCCTTTTTGGGGCATATTTGAATCTGGCGATGACCATCTACACTGGCCTGTGCGATGAGCAATGTTTTGTCTTGTTTAGGGTCTCTGCTACAGGGGTAGAGCTCGGTTCTATTAAATGTGCCACCCAGGTCGAAACCTGGGTGCCGCATCCCTTCTACCCATGGTACCAACGGGACTATGCCCAGTCAGTGTGATAAGCAATACTGGAAATAGTGTCACCTATTTCATCATATAATGTTGAATGATATCTGCATGTTTCTCTCTAGTAGTGATGTCTCACTCATATCTTCTTGACAGTATTCTCTTCAATCTTTTCCATTCTTACCTTGTACATTTTCCTAATGCTGTCTACAATCTTCCTAAGCTTCAGATGTCCACACTTGGTCCACAAAAAATGGTCTCGTACACACCTGAAAATGTAGTTCCTTGTGGTTGCATCATCATTTTCTGGAAGTTTTATCCTCTTGTGTTATGACTTACATTCTTTCCTTTTCCTATACCACTATTCCCTTAATGCCTTTATCAACTACATGTATTCTTGTACTTCTAGCAATACAGGGAGCTGCATTGTTACTTTCTGGTTCCTCCCCTGTGGCAAGGCATGTGGTAGCTTCTGCTTTTAATCGTCATGGAAGAGGTAAACAGCTGGTAAGTTTGACATTCCCTTATTTCATGTAGTTGCATCTTACGTTATCCTTTCATGATCTAGAAATTAGTAGGCTATAGATCTTGTTGGAGAGGTATCATTTATATCTCCACACAGGTGGCATATTTGCCTTTTATGTTTATTCTATCTATCAATGTTCCTGCCTTGCAAATACCCTAGTCATCATGTATGTTGGTATTATGAAGAAGTGCAGCAAACTGGGTGGCAAAAAGGATGACATAGCATCTCTCTCTATCTACATATGTAACATGAATTATGTTTCTTTGTTTGGTATATTTTCTTCTGACGTATGAGGATTTGGTCTTTAACACTCAGGCTGCTCTACATGCACTTGCAAGTATATCTGGAGTTAACAGGCCAGATGGCAATGCATTACTAAACAATGAAGCAGAAGACTGCCTCCGACGCTTGATCTATGATGTGGCAGCTACTAGTCTCAAATTCACACCTTCTGTGAGTTCTCCACTTACATGTTTAGGTTCATCCTTGCAATGTCTCTGGTTCATCATAGTCATCATCCCCAGAGTTTATCCCATTTATTTGGGGTTAGTTGCATAAATTTATCTCGCCATCTTAACCTCTCAGATGTCACGCTTGAAGGTAAACCAAGGGAGATTTTGTCATTGTAGTATAGTGGTGAGTATTCTGTATCCTGCCTGTCATGCAGATGAGCCAGGTCCAGTTCCTGGCAGCAGCGAATCTGGGAAATACCTCTGCGGAAAATAAAATGATCAAATGCAATCTCCAATTTCTGGCATGCAGTCACCCTTGATTTGAACATTGCATGGGAATGGTTTAATGTTGTATCAATCATTACCTTAGCTGTTCAGATGTACAGCATACGTATCACTAAGTTCTTAACATTGTTTTCTGATAGTCTTGTGTAACCTAGCTGTTTGACATTGTTATCTGATAGTACTGCATAACTTCCTGTCAGGGTCTGCTACTCTCAGTGTTGCAGCAGGAGCCAGAAATACGATTGGCAGTAAGTGATTATCATATTCTCCTCTTCTGAGATTGGTCATGTGGGCTTTTACTTATGATGATTCCTTGTTTGATCATTTAGTGCAGAACTGCTAATGATATTATTATCACCTAATAAAATGTCTCGGAGTATCTTTCCCAGGTTTTTTTGCACCTAAAAGTATTCCTGTAGAATTTTTGTCTCTTATTTGAAATCGCTACACTTCAGTTCTTAATTTGTTTGACAGAACTTTAAATATTCATTCAAGTGTAACATAAATGAAGTATGAGCCAAGAAAAGTGGAGAATGCTCACTTCCCGAAATGTATTCTCCTAGGCTCCTACATGCAAAGCTCTCACGAAAGAGTAAGGTCCCTAGTCAGTCTGCAAACGGTACGAAATCGAACTCGGAAAACACATATTCCGATTCCGATAAGCAATTTCGAGTTCCGATTCTGATTCCGATAATTTCGAAATAATTGATTCCGATTTCGTTACCGAAATCAGATTCAAAATTTTATCGGATTATTTATTTTTCTTGTTATCAATATTCAATATTATCATTTCTGTTAAAATATTCAAAATCTTAAATATTACATCTTTGGTTTTGTAATAAATCCTAAAATTATCAATTGGGAATTAGGGATTCCATCGGGAGAGGAGCTGAGGAGTGAGGAGGGCCGGGGCCTGTAACATTGTGTGCATTTTTTTATTTTTTAAGTTATTTTTACATTTTTTTTTCATTTTACCCCTAATTATTTTTATTATTAATCTAATTGGAATTCGGTTTCGAAATAAGTAATTTTGATTCCGATAGCTTATCGGATTTTCTAATTCCGATAAGCTATCGGTATCATTTTTTATTTCAAATTTATTATTTTTTATCGAAATCAAATTAGAATATCAAAATATCGGATTCCGTTTGCAGCCCTAGTCCCTAGTGCAAGTTCACACCGGAAGACTAGTCACCTACAAAAATTTCATATGATGCCGAAGGCATGAAGACGAGTACTTGTTGTGGTCGCCCATTCTCTAGTTTAATCACAAATGAAGACTTCCAGCTGTTCTGCGGAGATCTTATTTGTAGACTTGGATGTTCCTCCCCCAAATGGCACAAAATATTGTCATGTCAGCTTTCGAGCTCTTAGACCTTTTCCAACCTTCAGTTAGTCTTTATAGAGTGTCCAAGACCCACCAAGGGATCTAACTTTTTAAATAAATTATCTCCTCTAAGTTGTCTTAGAGAAGAGGAATCAGAAAAAGGTGACCTGATGATTCTCACCTTCTGATGCAAGCAGAAGAGGTTTCAGATCTGACCGGTCAGATGCATCACCAGTCCTCTATATGCGATCGTTCTGTCAGCGGATCTTGTTGTAAATGCCTATCTCGATGAGCCTATCTGAGTGGTTCAACAGAAAATATACTGTCCAATTAAAAAAATGGTAAAACTATTTCTGCCAGTAAAAGATATTATACGAAGAGTGGAATGTGTAAAGGTGCACCAACACCCTTGAGCTTTTTCTATTTTCATGTAATTTTTTTTAGAAAAGATCTCGACCCCTTTTTATTTCATTCCTTACTTTTCTATCACTTTGTTGTCATCGTGATCTATTGATTCGATTGTAGAACTTAGTGTAATAAAAGAGTGGGGTAAGATCTTGGCCGCATCTAGTCTTTTCTCAGGGGATGCTTAGTGTGATGGATAGGGTCGCTTTCTCTTTTGTAAATATAAAATTTATAGTCAACTTTCTCTTTCATGAATATCAATATATGTCTTATGTTCAGGCATACAGATTGATTGCTGCACTGGTAGCTCGCCCATGGTGTCTGTCGGAGGTTTGTTCAAAGCAAGATATCATAAACATAGTGACAGATCCAGAATTGAGACGACCAAGAATGGTACTCTTCTGTACCCATGTTAGGTTCCTATGTGCTGTTCAGATTTTATCACGAGAAAAAAAGTTAAAAATGAACGTCATTCCAACATCAGGAATTCCTCTTCCATATCCGTACAGCTGCCTAAAGCTTGGCAAACTTTTACATATTGGAATCCGCATCTTGTCCCTTCCCTAATCCAAATGAGAACTGAGTTTCCACATTTGGATTTCAGACAAGCTTTTAGAAGCAAGCATTTTGCGGGTCCCCTGGGTCAACTCTATGGTGGGATTCAGGAGAAGTTAGTCCTGGTCCATTTGTGTGTCGGATTGAGAAATGTTCAACTGTTCTGTCACAACCCTAATATAGTACCAACAGGCACTTCATCTATTTCTCTTTCACCAACCGGAAATCCCCGTCTTATTGAGCGGCTAGACAGAAAAATAGGGCCGTACTGCAGATAATCTTTATCAGCCATGGAAATTATTAAACATGATGGATTAGTTAGTATAATTATTTGCTATTTATGCTGAAAATAGATTATTATATCTGAAGAGTTATTTTGACTACCATCCCAGGCATGGAAGCCCGGTACCGTTGCTGCACTGGCATCAGCAAGTCCTTGTCGGCTTCCAATAAGCTCAGTGATCCAGCCCTTGCTGGAATTGTTGAGAAGGTAAATATCTGAAGTTTGCCTTATATTCGATGTATGCATTATTACGGCAATCTTTGCCGAGGTATTCATGTGAAGTTTCGCCTTCCAGTTGCAGGAAGCTGTTCGAAGGGGTCCCTACCTTGTCGCCCAGAAGCACGTTGAAGCCAAGCCCATTGTTATCACGGCTGAGAGATTCTAACTTGTGTTATTGTAAATTTTGGAAGGCTGTGATACTTGAGAAGCCTTGTTCCTGCCTTCGTTGTACTTTGACGGGAGGAGGTACATGTTGATCAGCAGAAACGTGAACCTTCAGGAAAAAGTGCTTATTTGCTTCTTCTATAACTTAGATTGAAACCAGCAGGTTTAACCGCAAAATGTCCTGGTAGTTAAGTGCCGTAAAGAAACACTAATTTTGCACGAATTTCGTGTAGTGGGTATGTTTTTTTTTTACTTAGTTTATGCAGTAAGGTTGTACTAACGAACTAATGTATTAGAAAAATCGTTTAACTATACTTCAAACTCGAGTTGATTTATTTATTGGATTTTTTACAAATCACCTCTTGAAACATATCGATATTCCACATATTCCTTTGTTATCTTCATATTTCTTTAATAACCTCCTATAATCTACCTCCTGGGTTCATAAATAACCCTTTAGAGTTAATTGGCATCCAAAAAAGGCATCAATTGACAGGTTATTCCGTTTAAAACTCCCGAATTCCCCCCCCCCCCCTCCTCTCTCTCTCTCTCTCTCACACACACGATGGACTGTATGTGGTAGAGAGAGAGAGAGAGAGAGAGCTGTCCATGGACTGTGTGAAAGAAAGTAGCCATAGTTCTCTCTCTGAGACTGGTGAGTAGGGTTAAAAAAAATAAAAATATCTGAATATCTGATTATCTAATGATTTTGATAAAAATTATAGGATATGAAAGTTTATTTAACCATTGATATCAAATTGGATTTGGATTCGGATCGGACATTGAAATAACAGTTTTTATATCCGATTTATCAATTTTTTAATTTGATAATATATATATACATATTATATATCTGAATCTGTTTTTATCCAAATTTGGAATTGGATTTTTCGGATCTGTTAATATTAAATAATATTTAGTTTTTTAATCCGATTTTCAATAATTTGAAGAAATGGGTTCTGATTTGAAAATTGTTGTTTCGTATTTACGGTTTTGATTTCGATTTTTTTTAGAGAGAATTAATTGTTGGTCTCTAGCAGAGATATAATATTATTTTCAGATCTCTGTCTGATTTTTTTTCGTGCCGTCCAATCCTTGTTTATGTGAGATTTATTTTTAGGTCCCTGCTGTTAACCTCCATTATGCTCCCCTTGTGATTGTTTCACCTACGAAAGTGTGTAACTGCTTAAGTATGTATTTACAGTACATGTGTAACTATGTAAGTATGTAAATCATGTAACTTCGTAAGTATGTAATTACATACTTATGTAGTTACACATATAACTCTGTAAGGATGTAAGTACATAGTTTTTTACATCTTAAGTTTGTAAATATTTCTTCCTATAACTGTGTAACAAGGTATGAAATAGTTACACAGTTAAATGTGTAACTGCATAAGTATGTAATTATCTAGTTTTACTCTACAAAAGTTTGTTTGTAAGTACATACTTACATAATGTGTAACTGCGTAAGTATATACTGTGGTGGTGATTCCCTGTTTGGGCTGGAACCAAACGGGCCTCCACTAAAGAAGATGGGGAAGACGAACGCCGGTAGCGGACGAAGGTTCCTGCAATCACCAAAAATGGATCAGGGGGCCCAGTGAAGACCGGGGAAAACCCTCCGATGCCTAAGTCAGTACCAGGCTTGCAAGGCAGGGGGTTTTGGAGTGTAAGAGTGTGTTCGCGTGAGAGGGAATGTACCAGTGCATGGTCCTGTACCTGTGCTTTTATAGACGTAGGCGATGAGGCAGGCATGCGTAACGCAAGTGGATCGTGCCTGGAAAGACGCCTTGATGGGCGCGCATAACGGGAGAAGTTATGCGCTCAGATGTCCATTGGGATGCCAGGCGGTTAACGCACCTCTTGATGATGGGGCGCGTAACCTGGGGCGGTTATAACCGTGGCGTAGGCCAAAAGACCAGCTCGACACCCTTTGGACATACTTTCCGAGCAGGTGACCCGCATGGGGGGATCGAACGTGCTGTTCGGTAACATCCAGGGTTATTCCGCGTAGCTGGATTAACACCCCTATTTGAGAGCATTCCGCTAAAGAGTTCGGCAATGCTTCACTAGGGATGACAGGCACGTGGGGCCCTTTTGACCGGTCTGTACGGAGGCGTGGGACCGTCTGAAGAGGCCACGCACAAAGGAAGGTGTTGATGGGCCTTGACGCAATGGGCTTAGGTGGCAGGAAACAGCCACCACACTTGCCCCCCACACCCTCAAGTGGCTCAGAAGCCGGAGCGCTTGAGGGCGGCGACCTGCTCGGGTGTCATCTCCGCCATAAATGCGGTATCGTCCTCGGAGATCCGAACAGACTTGTGGCGACGCCGTTACAGAAGGGTTCACCTCGAACGTGAAGCCTTCATGATGACAACGTGGGCCGTGTCAAACCCGGAACGTCACATGCCAACCCCGAACGGTCACCCGCGGGTCATTCGAGAAGAGATTTGGAGTGGAGGGAAACGCCGTTTCCAATCCCGCTTCAAATTTCGCGCCTCACCTTCCTTATAAGGAAGGGGAGGAGGTGAGAGCGGGGCCTTCGTCTTCAAAAATCTTCCAAAGTCTGCTGCCTCTAGAGCCACTTGCCATCTTCTCCTTCGCGCTTTCCTCCGCTCCCTTACTTCTTCTTCTTCGTCCGTTGCGTACCTTGCCTTCCAGTGATGGCCCAGAAGGGAAAGGAGATCATTGAAGCTAGCGGGATGCCGCCGGTGGGGGCGAAAGCGGTGAGGTACCGGAGCTTTGAAGGTCTTCGAGAGCGCTTCCGGATAGGCGAGGAGTACGACATCGTCTTGATGCGTGAAGACGAGTCGTACCTAACCACGAGGCCGGGGTGCTTCGTCCTTTCGCTGGATCTACTGGAGGCTGGTCTCCGGTTGCCGATGCCGGAGATCGCGAAGGAGCTGCTCCAGAGCTGGAAGGTGGCGCCTATTCAGATGACGCCAAACTCCTGGAGGTCCATATTCGTTTTCTGCATCATATGCAATAAAAGGAAGATCGAAGCAACCGCAAAGATCTTCCGAAGTCATTTCAGTTTGGCTTGCTCCCCGCAGTCCGGGATGGGGATCGTGTACGTGAAGCACCGTACCAACCGGATGTGGATCAACTTCTCGCCCCGTCTGTCCAACAACAAGGGGTGGACAAGGCGTCTTTTCTTCGTGGGGCGGAGAAAGGGAGCGAACATCCCAGAGTGGGACTTCCCCGTAAGGGTGGTGGAGCCACTGAAGAAGGCAGACATGGCCCCCTTTTTAATACAGGGGGCAGCCGCTGCCTCCCAGTCGCTGAACACGGTCGGGGTCAACCACGCTGAGGGATACCTGACCGAGTACAAGCTTGTGAAATACAAGCTTAGCCGCGTCTGGAGTAAGTCTTCTACTGCTTGTCTCGCTTTCCCACGTTCGTAGATTATGACCTTTCCTTTTGCTTCTTCCAGATGACGAAGAGGTAGCCTCTGGCCGGGGTCGGAAGGAGATGGCGAATTACATCGAGACGATCCCCGTTAGCCTTTACTTAATAAGGCTAGACGAGGGTGCCTCCGCGAAGGGGCCCGCGCAGAGGGCGAAGGCCGTAGTGGGAGGAGGTGCCGTGAAAGAGGCACCAGAAAAGGCGACGATCGTGGAATCAACTTCTCTTTCCAAGCTGAAGAGGAAGGAGAAGCGCAAAGCGGCCCAGATGGAGTCGCAGGCCGGAGATCGCACCTCCGAAGAGGAGGTGTCCAACGAGCGCCGAGCTCGTAAGAAGAAGAAGGCGACGAAGGCAATGCCGCGTGTTGTAGAGAGCGCCGAAGAAGTAGAGGGGGAAGAGGAGGATCTTGAGCCTCCGCTGGCGCGAGGACCTCGCCAATACACGAGGACACCCGAGGGGAGGGCGTCCGTAACTCCAATTGTGGACCGTTCGGAGGCGGTCATGAAGATGTCCACCGAGCTGGGTCTGATTATGGTCAGCGACGAATCGGACCGCTCTGGAGGGCGGGCGAAGTCGCTGATGCACAAGACCCGAGGAGTTCTGCCCGGTGAAGGGAGCGCCGAGCAGGGTGGCGCGCCAGACGAGGGCGCACAGTTCAGTGCCAAGGACGGGGTGGTCGCCGCGGACTCGGGGAGAGGAGTGGGAGAAGTCAATACTCTCACTCCTGCGACGGCAGCGGATTGCGGTACTGGCGAGGCAGTTCTTCCGAGGGGGGATATTCCGCAAGGAAGTGGAGACATCCTGCCCCCCATGCCCCCTACCTCAGTGGTCACCATAGGCCGTGTAGTCGGCGAGAGTGCAGCCGAGGTGATTGTTGAGGATATTGTAGTCGGCGAGAGTGCAGCTGTCTCTGGGGAGGGAGGCACTCAAGCTCCTGGAGATGCCGAGGAGGGCCGCGCAACAGCCTTTGCGGCATCTGCCACTGAAGCTGGTGGGGAGGTGCAGCCGACCACAAGGCAGGGGGTCGCTGGGGCGAATCGAGCGATGGCTTCGACGAGCGCTGTTTCCATGGCCTCTGGGTCGGGACAGCCAGAGGACCTTGAAATTAACGTCGCCCTGGTCCCGTCTGCCACTGCTGCGGCTGAAGACGAAAGCTCCGGGGACGACGATAGGCCTCTGACGGAAGTGCTGCAAAGAAGACTCTCCGAGGAGCCCTCGGTGGCGGCGCTAGAGGCAACACTTCGCCGTGTTGAAGTGTCGCCAAGGAAGCTGCCTCCTAGCCCCACTGCCTCCTATCTTGATCGACTAGCAAGGTGCCAGGACCTTCCCCCCGAGAAGACTCCGGAGATGCCAACAGAAGAATACCATTCCGAGGGCCAGGATGATGAATGTGCGAGCGACGTCGATCTGGAGGCTCTTGTGGACGGGATATCCACATCAGTGGACGTTCTGAAGGCCCTGGCTGCTCGGTCCTGGAAGCAGAAATATCTCTATGAAGCGCAGTCGGCTTTCTGCAAGGACCTTACAGCGAGACATAAGGCTCGTGAGGCAGATTTGGAGGAGGAGGTGAAGAACCTCAAGACCGCCCTCCAAGCTTCGGAGCTGAATGTCGCCTTGGCCCGGGCCGAGAAGGATGCTCTTGCCAAGGTGGTCTCAGATGCGGGGGTCAGTGCCGTAGCGAATTACAAGGCCGGATCGGACTATAAGGAGGATTTGGAGCAGTATGGGGGCCGCTGCTACAGAGTAGGCCTTAACGCTGGGAGGGACTTCGGGGAGCGGCTATCCTGGGTCGAACGTGCCCGAGAAGCTTTCGAGGCCGCTGTTCGGGAGTGTCGGCGTCGCACTAATGATGCCCGTTTGGATGATGTGCGCTTCGCGCAATTCCAATCTGGGCGGATGCCTTCTTCGGATGAAGGTGTTGGGCCTTCCCAACAGGCTTCTTAGTCTTCTCCGCTCCATGCCCTTCTTATATTTCTCTTTGTAACCGTGGTCCAAGAGGCCTGCTTTGTAAAAAAGATCAGTAAATGAAGATTTCCTTTCTTTGTTTTGACTAGCGCTTCTCTTTTTCTATCTCCTCCCTTTCGTCATTGTTCCTGCTCGAATGAAAATCCGCCGGTTTTATAAGCATTGTATGTACAGCGCAGATCATTGGGAACCGAAAAGGAGGTTCCGATCAGGGGTGTATGCTAAGCACTTGTGTGACCGTAGGAACAGGGAGAAGAGAAGTAGGATGCTGATCAAAGGCTTTTATAAATAATAAGCCTTGAGGTTAGATACATGCCAAGTCCTGGGTATGGCTTCGCCACTAGGGGTAGTTAGCTTATATGAGCCTTTTCCGAGGACATGGGTGACCTGATAAGGTCCTTCCCATTTGATGGCAAGCTTGCCGACTGCTCTTCGGGGATCCGAAGCCGAACAGCGGCGCAGGACCAAATCTCCCACGTTGAACCGCCTTTCCCGAACTCGCGAATTATAGTATTGCGCGAGCCGTTGCTGATAAGAAACAAGGCGAATGCTGGCGTCGCTCTATCGTTCGCTAAGCATATCCAAGTTTTCCCGAAGAGCACGGTTGTTGGCGGCTTCGTCAAAGTGGGTTGTTCGAATGGTGGGAAGAGCTACTTCCAGAGGCACAACAGCTTCTGAACCGTAGGCCAAATGGAAGGGTGTTTCTCCCGTGGCCACCCGAGCCGTTGTTCGGTGGCACCAAAGAACATTAGGGAGCTCGTCAATCCATGATCCTCCTGCTGCCTCCACTCTTGTGCGGATCCCGTGCAGCAGTGTTCGGTTGGCATTTTCTACCAAGCCGTTGGCCTGGGGATGCGCCACGAAGGTGAAGTGGTTATAGATTCCGAGCTCGGCACACTTCTGTTTGAAGAAGGTGCTGTCGAACTTCTTCCCGTTGTCGGAGGTGATCACTCTTGGGACGCCAAACCTGTAGAGAAGGTTCTTCCAAACGAACTTCCAAGCTGCTTCTTCGGTGATCGCGGTGACAGGTTCGGCCTCGAACCACTTGGTGAAGTAATCGATGGCAACGAACAGGAACTTCTTCCGACCTTGGGCCTCTGGGAAAGGACCCAAGATATCAATGCCCCATCTGGCAAAAGGGCGCGGCTCAAACATGCTGTGAAGCTGTTCGGCAGGTTGCTTGATGAGCTTTCCGAACTTCTGGCATTCTAGGCATTTCCTGACAAAGGACATGCAATCCTTCTGAAGAGAAGGCCACCAAAATCCAGCTCAGATGAGGCTGCGTGCTAGCGTTCTGCCCCCTAGGTGGCTTCCGCACAGCCCCTCGTGGACTTCTTCTGTAGCCGCTAGGGCCTCCTCAGGGTTGAGGCAATGTAGAAGAGGTCTCGAAAGGGACCGCCGGTACAGTTTGCCCTCTACGAGGGCGAAGTGCTGAGCACGCATCCTGATTTTCCGAGCTTCGCTCTGTTCGGGTGGGAGCTCACCCTGGAGTAAGTACGCCAAGAGAGGGTCCATCCAGTTCGGAGTAGGTGGGCCCATCTCTATGGCTGCGACGTTTACTTTAGTGCTCGGCGAGGCGAGCTCTTCAATAAACACGGAGCGGGAAGGGGCGATGTCACCTGAGGATGCCAGCTTGGCAAGTGCATCTACTCGTGCGTTCTGCTCCCGTGGGACGTGTATGACTTCGAAGTGTAAGAGACCCTCTGCTTGGTTCTTGACCTGTTGAAGGTATTGAGCCATGCGGGGTTCCCTTGCTCCGAACTACCCGCTCACCTGGCTGGCAACCAGTTGGGAGTCACTAAAGACCCTAAGCCGAATGGCTCCAAGGTGCCTAGCCATGCGGATACCGGACAGCAAGGCTTCGTACTCAGCCACGTTGTTAGAGGCCGGAAAGCGGAATCGGAGGGCGTATTGGAACTCTAACCCCTCCGGTGAGGTGAGAACCAGGCCAGCTCCGCTCCCCGTAACACAAGAGGATCCGTCGACATAGAGTTCCCATGGGGGTTCATCCGCCAACGGTGGATCCTGCTCGGTAAGAAGGGTACATTCCGCAACGAAGTCTGCCAATGCTTGTGCTTTGATCGCTGTCCTAGGGCGAAAGCTGATGTCGAACTCACCAAGCTCTATTGCCCACTTGATTAGTCTGCCAGAAGCCTCCGGCCGCTGAAGGATGGATTTCAGCGGCTGATCGGTTAGAACCGTAACGGAGTGGGCCTGAAAATAGGGCCTAAGCTTCCGGGCAGCAATGACAAGAGCGAGGGCGAGTTTTTCTGCCCGAGGGTATCTCCTTTCAGCTTCTTGGAGGACCCTGCTGATGTAATACACCGAATGTTGCGCCGCTCCTTCTTCTCTGATCAAGACTGCGCTGATGGAATGTTCAGTAACCGAAAGATAAACGAACAAAGGTTCCCCGAGCACAGGTTTTGAGAGAACAGGAGGGGCTGCTAGATACGCCTTCAGCTCGGTGAAGGCGGCCTCGCACTCTTCAGTCCATCTTACTTGCCCCCCTTGCTTCGAGGCGCTTTTAGGGCCTCGAGCAACTTGAAGAAGTTAAAGCTTCTTTCTGCTGCTCGGTGGACATCTTCTGATGGAGTGACGAAGGTACCGCTTTAATGTGCCCGATCAGACCTCTGCCGAGGATGGCATTGTATCCAGGCATGTTGTTGATGACCAAGAAGTCAACAATTTTGGTCACGATCCTTGGAGCCGTCCCTGAAGTGATCGGGAGGCGAACTCTTCCCATGGGCTGCACCGAAACTCCCGAAAAGCCGAACAGGGGCGAGTTTACGGGGACGAGTTGATCGGTTTTCAGGCCCATGAGGACAAAACAATCATAAGCCAAGACATCGGGGGTGCTCCCATTATCTACCAAAATCCGACGCACATTACAGTGATTGATGGTAGCCGAAATGACTAGCGCATCAGCGTGTGGGGTCGTAACCCCTACAAGATCTTCGTCCGAGAAGGTTATGGCCTCCTCGGGCGGTGCGCGTGCTGGACTAGTGGGATATGGAGTCGGCCGAGGTGCCGAAGGCCTATCTACAACGTGCACTCGCCTTGCGTAGTCGCGTCGGCTTCGAGTGCTTTCTCCACCTGCACCGAAGCCTCCCGCGATCACATTGATCTCCTGCCCATTGGGCTCATTGTTGATCAGCTGCTCGGGAGTCCGCTCTCGGCGTCGGGGGCGTTCTTCATTCTGGCGCACGAACCGTCCCAGGTAGCCGCGCTTGATAAGGTCTTCAATTTCGTCCTTAAGCTGGCGGCACTCGGAGGTATCGTGGCCGTGGTCGCGATGAAAGCGACAGTATTTGTTTTGGTCGCACCTCCGAGGGTCGGAGCGCATCCTCTGTGGCCACCGAACATATGCTTCGTTCCTGATCTCCGCCAGGATCTGTTCGGGTGCCACAGTAAGGGGGGTGTAGTTGGTGAAGGGGCGCGGACGGCGCGGAGAGTCACCGTTGCGTCGTCCCTTCTTCCGATCACGGTCGGAACCGTTGTCGGAAGGCCTCTTCTTGTCCGACTGCTCCCCCTGCTCTGCCCTGCTTGCTGCTAGGCTCTCCTCGCAAGCCGCGTGGCGCTGTGAGATGGAGAGCAGCTCGGCAAGGGTGGCGGGCTGCTGGACGCTGAGGGTCCTCTGCAAAAAGCCGTCGCGGGTGCCCTAAATGAGGGCACTGGTTTCCAGAGGGACGTCCAGACGCGAGATGCGAAGCGCTTCTGTTCGGAACCTCTTAACGAAGTCTCAGAGCGCCTCGCCCTTCTTCTGGCGCACGGCCAGGAGGGAAGCCGCCGTTCGCGGCTGCGATCTTCCACCAAGGAAGTTGTCCCGAAAGGACTTCTTCAGTTGGCGGAAGGAGGTGATGGAGCCCGCCGGAAGGGTCTCGAACCAGGCCCTGGCAGTTTCCTTGAGGGTTGCAGGGAAGGCCCTGCACTTGGCCGCATCTGATGCTCCGTGGAACACCATGTGCGACTCAAAGCCGTGGATGTGGTCGGCCGGGTCGGAGGTGCCATCGTAGGGCGCGATGGTGGGCAGAGGGAGCTTGGGAGAGACCTGAGCTTCCAGGATCTCCCTGCTGAAAGGGGAGCGGAAGTCCAGGTCATCTTCCGCTAGATCTTTCCCTTCCGCGCGCTGAACCATCGCGTCCACGCGGCGCTCGAGGTCGACCACACGTCGCAGGCGCCTAGAGAGCTCCTGTTCGGAATTGACGGGGCCCCTCGTCCGGACGCGTGGGAGTTGCCTCCCACAACCGATCGTGGCAGACGGGGGGAGGCGACAGAGCGACGGGGCGAACGCCCGCGGCGCTCCGGTGCCCGCTCTTCGGACGGGGCTCGATGCGATCGGCGCGGCGAGTCTGCCTGCTGCTCCGGAGGCACCGAGAGGACGCGAGAACGTCGATGTGACGACTCCTCCTGCCGGTCCCGTGGCAGGGGAACCGCCGGGGCTGGTGGTCCAGCCAGCTGAGCCTGCAGGGCAAGGCAGACACCTGTTCACTGCTGCATCTGCCCCGAAGTTCTGCTACTTCCAGGGCAGTTGCCGGCGTGGCGGCCGCCGGCGCGGGGACATCGTTATTGTTGGTGCCCGCAGGGGAGATGTTGACGTCGACAGGAGTAGACCGGCGAGGAGAATTCGCTGTGAGCGGCGAGATCTGGTCGCCCTACTCCCTGCGTTCTGGTAAGAGGATCGTCCGCGAGCCATGACTACGTCTTTCCCACAGACGGCGCCAAATGTGGTGGTGATTCCCTGTTTGGGCTGGAACCAAACGGGCCTCCACTAAAGAAGATGGGGAAGACGAACGTCGGTAGCGGACGAAGGTTCCTGCAATCACCAGAAATGGATCAGGGGGCCCGGTGAAGACCGAGGGAAACCCTCCGATGCCTAAGTCAGTACCAGGCTTGCAAGGCAGGGGGGTTTTGGAGTGTAAGAGTGTGTTCGCGTGAGAGGGAACGTACCAGTGCATGGTCCTGTACCTGTGCTTTATAGACGTAGGCGATGAGGCAGGCATGCGTAACGCAAGTGGATCGTGCCTGGAAAGACGCCTTGATGGGCGCGCATAACGGGAGGAGTTATGCGCTCAGATGTCCGTTGGGATGTCAGGCTGTTAACGCACCTCTTGATGATGGGGCGCGTAACCCGGGGCTGTTATAACCGTGGCGTAGGCCAAAAGACCAGCTCGGCACCCTTTGGACATGCTTTCCGAGCAGGTGACCCTCATGGGGGGATTGAACGTGCTGTTCGGTAACATCCAGGGTTGTTCCGCGCAGCTGGATTAACGCCCCTGTTCGGGAGCATTCCGCTAAAGAGCTCGGCAATGCTTCACTAGGGATGACAGGCACGTGGGGCCCTTTTGACCGGTCCGTACGAAGGCGTGGGACCGTCTGAAGAGGCCACGCACAAAGGAAGGCGTTGATGGGCCTTGACGCAATGGGCTTAGGTGGCAGGAAACAGCCACCACATATACTTATAGAGTTACATGTGTAACTGCGTAAGTGTGAAATCCCAGTAACTATGTAAGTATGTAATTACATACGTATACAGTTACACATGTAACTATGTAACTACATAGAGATTTTGTAAGTATGTAACTCTGTAACTAGCGCTTACTTAGTTACAGACTTAAATAGTTTCAGAATGACTTACCTAGTTACCAAGACTTTCTTAGTTACCAAGTTACATGTGTAACTCTGTAACTACATGTAAGTGTGTAATTACACATGTGCATATTATGTAACTACACATGTAACTCTGTAACTACGCATGTAATTACAAAGTTACATAGTATGTAACTCAGGGACTCTGTAACTAGGTAAGTCCCTGGTAACTAGGTGATTACAGAGTTACAAAAGGGCTTGCCTGCGTAAATATGTAATTACACATGTAACTTTGTAACTAGGTAAGTCCCTGGTAACTAGGTAAGCCTTTCTAAAACTATGTAAGTCCCTTCTTCTGTAATATGTAACTCAGAGACCTAAAAATAACTCTCCCAAAATCAAGCATTGATTGATAATTCTCCCAGTAAGTAAGTAAATACTTATTTATGTAAATTATTAAGTACTTACAGAGTTACATGTATAACTGCATAAGTAGGTAATTACATACTTACACAGTTACAAGGTTACATACTTACACAGTTACACATGCAACTCTGTAAATACATACTTACGTAGTTACACACTTTCGCAGGTGAAACAGTCGCTGGGAGGTGATAACGAGAGTTAACAGCAGAGACCTAAAAATAAATCTTACATAAAGTTGGGATTGGATGGCGTGGAAAAACCTGACAGGGACCTGAAAATAAAGTCAGATCCCTGCCAGGGACCAACAATTAATTCTCCTTTTTTTATAATTCTTATTCGATTTGGATGTGGAAACTGTTGTTGTTTCCATATCAGAATCCAATCCATTTAGATTTAGGGGTTTAGGCTACTGGCAATTAATTCTCCTTTTTTTATAATTCTTATTCGATTTGGATGTGGAAACTGTTGTTGTTTCCATATCAGAATCAACAATTAATTCTCCTTTTTTATAATTCTTATTCGATTTGGATGTGGAAACTGTTGTTGTTTCCATATCAGAATCCGACCCATTTAGATTTGTTGCCACCCACATATCTGAAGATCTAAAAGGGTTAGAAGAATAGTCTACTGAGATAAGTAATGAATTCAAATAACTATAACAAGAGGATATTACATTATACAGAAGAGTATGTACAACATGTCCCAAATAAAAAGTACAAATACAAGAGAGAGAAAAAAAGGTGAAGTCATTAAATGACATATCCCGAGGATTTGTAAAACACAACTCTCAGCTCACACCAACACAAGAGCTCACACACACCCTCTTACACTGTTGGCAACATAATGTGCAACTAACTGCTGCCTCAACCATCTAGCACCAAGCTCCGACAACAGCGATCCCCTACCTGAGGTTGAGCCTCGCAAATAAGGCCCAGTAAGGATTACTAGTCTCTTACCGGCCAGAGCATCAGAAACTCTAACAGGAAAACAAGGACTATCTACAACTAGAAAGCAACAACAGTACAGTAATCACGCTTGATAACTACTAAATTTTTTGTGTTAAATTTTATATATGTAGTTGATTTTAGACATCATTTGTCTGCAAATAATGTGCAGTTTGATTTTAAATTTCATTTCATCCATAAATAAATTTTTGAGCATTTTAGTTAAATCTTTGGGTAGAACACATAGTTAGATTTCCATTAAATAAAGTCAATGTCGGTTGAATAGTTTGACTAATAAAGTGTTTTCTCTTTTTGCAAATACATTGTACATAAACAAAGCTTGGTTTATACTTTCATAAATAATTCTTGTAATATTAATTAGATTCTTATATTAGTTGATGTTAGATTCATTCAAATAAGTCATTTTTTTAGATTGACTAACTAGGTTCTTTTTCTTTTCACAAATATATTTTGAAAATGAAATTCTATACATAAATAATTTTAGAGACATTGTAATTTGTAAATAAATAAATGTTTGATTAAAACATTGTTTAACCACATTTTGCCACGAGGGCATCCCCATTTCACCATTTTTAACTTGATATCACTTTTTTCCATTTCTCTAAACATTTTGCCCCATCTCACAGGAGGGGAGAAGCTTTGGGAAGAAGGTTTGGATGTTGAACTGGGCCGCCGGGTGCGCAGCTGCCATGTGTGCAGCTCAGGCGGAGCCCTGGCTGTGCGGAGGTTTGCTCACGATGGCTGAGATGGCGGAGGGGCCGGATGCCGTGCGTGGCGGAAGCTACAGAGGGCGGTGCAGGGCTTGGTGCGCTAGGCGTTTTGGTGCTACAGAGCAGCTGAGTTGGCGCTGAGGCATGGCGATGGAGGCGGGAAGCGAACCTGCTGAGGTGGCCGAAAGTGTGAGCTGGCGATCCTGGTGCTGCTGTGGATGGCGATCCTGGTGTGATGCAGAGCCCTGAGGCCTATAAAAGGACCCCAACGTCCTCTTCACCAGGGGGTTCGAATTTTTTTTAGGATTTCTAGTTTTATTTCTTCTATCAGTAGAGTTGTGAGAGTTTGGAGGGTTCGAGGAGTTAGACAATGTGGAAATGGAAAATTTATCATTTTTTTAAAAAAAATCTATTTATCATGTTGTCTCATGTTCTCATGGCTGCGCATTGTAAATTCAAATCCTGTCGGATGCTACACGAGCAATAGTGACGAGAGATGACCCTACAATTGCAGAGCGCAGGCGTGCCAGCCACCGAGGTGACAATAAATGGTCTGCCTCCGAGAGTCAGAGGGCTTTAGGTATGTTGTGCGCACCGTTTGACTTCGTCGAACGAAGGTGAGTGTCGGGTCCTGGACCAATATCCCGTCGTTACCTGAGCGCAGCGACATTAATTACATCTCTTTTGGAAAGAGAAAACCCTTGATTAATCACCAGAATAGAAGGTCTTATAGCCTAAGTCGGGACATCCGATAAAAGGCGCAAAATAAAACTACAAGATGTAGTTAGATTGCAAGAGAGTTGAATGTGTATGTCCTCTTCATCTTTTAAAAGTCAATTTGCATGCCCATTTACTTGTTCTTTTGTTTATTACGCAATTTTCTATTTGGTAAATGCAAGAAGTTTGACATGCTTTGACTGTCATTGTTCTTTTCATGGTTCAATCTATTTGACTCTTATATGCTCAAACATCGTCATGCACAATCCATTTCATTCGGCAAACAAAACGATTCGGCGGCTAAAACTATTCTGCAGGGGGTAAACCAGTAGGAGCGAATCGGCGGCCAGGCCATTCAGCAAAGGTGAATCAGCAGGAGCGAATCAGCAACCAGGCCATTCAGTAAGGGTGAATCAGCAGGAGCGAATCGGCAGCCAGGCCATTCAGCAGGGGGGAATCAGCATGAGCGAATCGGCAGCCAGGCCATTCAGCAAAGGTGAATCAGCATGAGCGAATTGGCAGCCAGGCCATTCAGTAAGGGTGAATTAGCAGGAGCGAATCGGCAGCCAGGCCCATTCTACAGAGGTGATTCGGCAGGGGCGAATCAGCAGCACTGTTCACAGACCAAAATGATTCGGCAGCCCTTGCAACGTACAAAACGCGTGGGAAACGGAGGATCCGAAGACCGGGTCAGGAGGGAATGGCACCCAAACCATGAAAGGGCTCTGTTCAATTTCGGACGGGGCGTGGGAATCAGGTTATCCGGCCCTTTTGTCCAAAATATCAAATCGCAGTGATTCTGCGGTCCTATTTGTGCACGGTTCTTGAAATTCGTGAGGAACCAAAACTGACAGACGGGATGGCAGCACCCACAATATGTATGGACGCCATCTATTAGCTCAGATCGAGCACGGGGACGGACTATCCGACCCTTCATGTTCAAAGCCACCCGGAAAAGTGATTCAGTAGCACTTCAGGGACACGGTTCTCAAAATTCAGAGATGACCTGAGTGTCCGGTCGGGCTGACGGGCTATTCAACATATGGAGAATACATCCATGGGCCTGAACCGGGCATGGGTACTGGATACCGAATCCTTCATGTTCAAAACCACCCAGAAAAGTGATTCGGCAGCACTTCGGAGGCACGGTTCTCAAAATTCGGAGATGATCTGAGCGTCTGGTCAGGCTGACGGGCTATTCAACATATGGAGAATCCATCCAAGGGCCTGAACCGGGCATGGGTACTGGATACCGAACCCTTCATGTTCAAAGTCACCCGGAAAAGTGATTCGGCAGCACTTCGGGGACACGGTTCTCCAAATTCAAAGATGATCTGAGTGTCCGATCGGGCTGACGGGCTATTCAACATATGGATAATACATCCATGGGCCTGAACCGGGCATGGGTACTGGATACCGGACCCTTCATGTTCAAAACCACCCGGAAAAGTGATTCGGCAGCACTTTGGAGGCACGGTTCTCAAAATCCGGAGATGATCTGAGCGTCCGGTCAGGCTGACGGGCTATTCAACATATGGAGAATCCATCCATGGGCCTGAACTGGGCATGGGTACTGGATACCGAACCCTGCATGTTCAAAACCACCCGGAAAGGTGATTCGGCAGCACTTCGGAGGCACGGTTCTCAAAATCCGGAGATGATCTGAGCGTCCGGTCAGGCTGACGAGCTATTCAACATATGGAGAATCCATCCATGGGCCTAAACCGGGCATGGGTACTGGATACCGAACCCTTCATGTTCAAAGTCACCCGGAAAAGTGATTCGGCAGCACTTCGGGGACACGGTTCTCCAAATTCAGAGATGATCTGAGTGTCCGGTCGGGCTGACGGGCTATTCAACATATGGAGAATACATCCATAGGCCTGAACTGGGCATGGGTACTGGATACCGAACTCTTCATGTACAAAACCACCCGGAAAAGTGATTCGGCAGCACTTTGGAGGCACGGTTCTCAAAATCCGGAGATGATCTGAGCGTCCGGTCAGGCTGACGAGCTATTCAACATATGGAGAATCCATCCATGGGCCTGAACCAGGCATGGGTACTGGATACCGAACCCTTCATGTTCAAAGTCACCCGGAAAAGTGATTCGGCGGCACTTCGGAGGCACGGTTCTCAAAATCCGGAGATGATCTGAGCGTCCAACCAGGCTGACGAGCTATTCAACATATGGAGAATCTATCCATGGGCCTGAACCGGGCATGGGTATTAGATACCGAACCCTTCATGTTCAAAGTCACCTGGAAAAGTGATTCGACAGCACTTCGGAGGGACAGTTCTCAAAACACGCGCTGCATTTGGGCATCCCGTCGGAAACACAGATCATTTGGCATATAATGTCGCCCCTCATAAGCCTGAACAGGACCTAGGTATTAACCACTTGGCCCTTGATGTTCAAGGTCTCATAGGAAAACGAATCGGCAGGATTGGGACAGTGAGACATGAGCAGTGGCAAGGGGATCCGGACATCGCCTTGGCTGTCTCTAAACCCATCACAGGAGATGCATGTATGTCCTTACAGGCCCTCTTTGTGTTGGGCTCCCCAAATGCCACGGTTAGAGCACAAAACCTAGAGAGAGAAACGCCAAAGAAAGAAGTCCATTGGAGTAAAGATGACGTGGCAGTGGGTGGTTCCTCATGGACTGCCCATGGTGGACTGAGGAATACCCAGCCGCCCTCCCTACTGCTCCAAATGAAGTGATGGGGATGGTGGGGGGGAATCACATCTCATACACAGAAACAAAAAAGGGGGATATGACTATCTCAGTTCTGTGCAAAAGCCCACTTTAAACAGAAACAAGACAAACATTTAAACTATTCTTCTATTCACCCAAGACTCACCATGACCAATGCAATGCAAAGGGGAATATATAAAAGGGGCTTTCTCTGTTGGAGGAGAAATTACATGGGAAGAAAAGGAGAAAGAAAGAAAGAAGAAAAAAAACAAACAAGGGAAAGCAAAGCATGGGGACTGCTGTGGCAGTCCCCTTTCTCCTCTTTCAGCTTCCTTTTTCTTGGGAAGACACCACCAAATAGCCAACCATGAGAGACCCTTCCTCCTCTCTGCTCCTAGCCTCTTTGAAGAATGCTTCCCATCCTTCTTCTGTTGCTTTCTCCAGTGACCAGCCCTGAAGAGAGAGAGAGAGAGAGAGAGAGAGAGAGGAAGGGAGAGAGGATGGGAGAGAGGAAAAGGCCAGCCACCTTCAACTGAACCTCCAAAACCCATGCTTCTTCTTCCTTAGTAACCAGCCCGAGAGATGAAGAGGAGAGCCCAGCTCCTTCTGAAACCTTCTCCCCGAGCTCCTCTTCAACAAGAGAGTCTCTTCCTTTCTTCTAACCACCTTCTGCCCTTTTTTTTTTACTCCGGAAGAAGGAGCCCAGCCACCCAAGTCCCTTCTTGGAGTGCAAGCCTCTGTCCTCTTCTATCCCTCTTCTAAAAGGAACCAGCAAGAGGCCACCGCCACCCCTCTCCTTTTGCAGCCCAGTTTCCTGAAGAGGGAACCTGCTGGCCGCCTCCTCCTGCTGAGGCTTGGCAGGTTTGTCTGGGTAGTGGGGGAGTGAGGAGTTGCCTAGGATGACCCCCTTACCTAGGGTAGATGGGCCATTGGATCATGGGCCTTGTGGAGTGGTCATTTAGTGGGTTTTCTCATGGATCTTTTGCTTGGAAGGACCAGACCGGCCAGCAGGTGCAAGCCCATGTTTTGTTGTGTTGTTGTTTTTTTTTTTTAGGTGTCCACAAATGCCCCCCACCCGCAGGTGGTGCGAGAGAAGGCGAGCAGTGCCTGCGGGTGCAACTTGATGGCCTTTTAACGTTGCAGCTGGATACAAACTAGTCTCATTAATGTGGGCAATGTTCGACTTGTTGTCATCTTGGTGATCCCATCATTTGAAGAGTTTGTTAGTTAGCAGGCTGGCAGTGCGAACCTGGGTGGCTATTCTCTCATCTCTTACTTTCTGTTCCTTTGGCTGTTCATTTACTTTAATGCTCTGTTGGATAGAGCCCGGTGATGACGCCCAAGCAGCTACTTCTTTTATCTTGGAACCCGAACCTCGGGTGCCTCCCCTCGTTGGGATGGTTCCAGTGACGGTGCCGGTGACCTCTAGTTTTTCTTTTAGTTGACATTGTGGTCTCAGGATTGGCGGTCAACGAGAACCACTTTGACCGCATCTTGCTAAGTTTGTAAGTTCACTGAATCAACAGCCTATAAGTTGGTGAAGATTGCTAGGCTGGAAGCTTTTCGACTGTTGGAAGTATTGAACTAGTGGCAATCTTGAGCTGGTGGGAGCACTGCACTGATAGCCTTCTTGACTCAGTGGAAGCCCTAGACTGGTAGCTCCTTCGAATTGCTGAGATTTTCTACCCCATGGGATGTCTTGAAGACATGAATTTTGAATCAGTAGCCTCCTTGAATTGGCGGTTTCCTTGAACCAACGGGAGCCCTAAATCAATGGCCTTCTTCAATTGGCAAGGCCATGTGAGCTGGTAGCCTTCATGGGTGAATCGTCCATTGGATTATGTCGGCCTATTGTATGAGCCAATGGGGCATGCTGGCTTGCTATATGATCCGATGGCTCTTTCTAGACCCAGTAAGTGACCCTGCTGCTTCCTTTCTTTTGAACCCTCTTACTGACTGGTCACCTTGAATACTCCACAATCTGAGCATGCAGTAGCGTTGTGGTCTTTGTAGGGGGGGGGGAGTAGACTACTTCCACCTCATCGTTGCTGACTGTGATGACCAAATCGCCACATTGGAGATTTTGTAGCCCATCTTCTCATAGTAATGACAATTATCAGAGTTGCTTTGTTCATAGCTAGATTAATGTGCTCTTGTTTTCCTCTCTTGACTTTTGTTGTGTCTGGGTATCGACAAATTTCTTCAGCATTCTCCACCCAAAAACTTGAAAACTATTAGGACGCATCATCTGTTGACACATGCTTCGTTGGTTGTCGACCAACTCTATCAGAAATTTCCCTCCAGAGACTTGAAATTTGTTGGAATCCACTTCATATATAACGAAGTTTCACTTTGTCCCATATGAGATAGAAATCTGATTGGAATGAAGATAAATTTCGACTAGCCTGGAGATGAGCTTTGGCTGGCATGAATATGAAGAGGAGCCTCGGTTGGCACCGACATGAAGATGAGCTTTGACTGTCGAGTACCACTTTTGCCAGGATTTCCCTTCTAGAGACTCGAAGCCTGCTTGTCTTTGGCACCTATCTTTAGATCCTTCTTTTTTATTTTCACATTATCGAATTGAGCGCCCTTTCGGGTTTTCACCCAATCCGACCCCCTCTTGCTTTTGCCTACGCGCCCTTTCGGGTTTTCACGTAGCGGGGTACCCAATTTTGCCCACGGCGCCCTTTCAGGTTTTCACCACGGCCGGGTTCTAGCTCTTTTTACCCTTGTCCAGGGGAAACCTAGACAAGTCCAGCGAGACACCTCTATTTTAAGCCTCTTTTTTGTTTTTTTTTATACATATATATATTATAAAGAGAGATTCATGAGTGGAATGTAACTCGACCACCATCATACCATGATGTTGGTAGATGGTGTGAGGTTGTTTAGGTTGATTGCAAAATGGTAGCCTGGAAAACCTATGTGCTAGCTTTAACAAGGGTTATAAAGGTAACATCTACTACTTAGCCAAGACAAGAGGTCATGGCCGGGCTTTATTAGAAGTTTTGGAAAGGCAGTGGTATCTAAATCTAGGGTTCTAGAGAGGCATAAATGATAAAGACAGCTTGACAAGAAAGTGCCTTTCTAGATTTAGGGAAAACATAACAAAAGAAGGTCCACTTGGGGGAGCAAGATAGAACTCCCTCTTCTTGCAACCCTTTTTTTTTAACACACATTTTTTTAACCACATTACTGACCCAAGCGCCCTTTCGGGTTTTCACCGGAGTCAGCCCCTTCTTGCTTTTGCCCACGCGCCCTTTCGGGTTTTCACGTGGCAGGGTTCCCAATTTTACCCACGACGCCCTTTCGAGTTTTCACCGTGGCTGGGTTTTTCTTGTCCTTTTTACCCCTACTTGGCAGTGAAACCAGAGTAGGTCCGATGGGCATCTCTATTTTTAACCCTTTTGTTTATCATTTTTTTGAGACTTTTGACACGAGTGTCAAAGTTGTTAACACTCGCTTCATGACCCGCGGACTACTCCGTTGGCCTGGTTTTATCTTCAAGTGACATCAGTTGTATTGGCGCCATTAGCCTCAAGACCCACGAACGACTTCGTTGGCCTGGTTTCATCATCTGGGGACGTCGGTTATGTCGACGCCATCGGCTTCAAGACCTACGAATGACTTCGTTGGCCTGGTTTCATCTTCTGGGGATGCCTATTAAGTTGACGTCGACAGCTTCAAGACCTACGAGAAATTCCGTCGGCCTGGTTCCATATTCAGGTGACGCCAGTTGTGTTGACGTCATCAGCTTCAAGACCTATCACTACAAAAAAATGATCTATAGCTTCGGTTAATAACTGTAGATATATGCCTAAAATCCGAAGGTAAAACTCTTTACCTACGGAAAGAGCTACGGTTTGAATCTGACACGTATGCTCGCGTGACTAAAGTCTATACCCACGTAAAAATAATCGTAGCTATACATTGGGTTATGCCTACGAATAACAACTGTAGGTATAAATTATGAAAAGCATAGGTATAGCACTCCAATAACAACATACTGCAATACCTATACTAATGGTTGATAACCGTAGTAATAACTTTTTAAGACGATGATAAAGAAATGTAGGTATAAATATTGCAATACATGACATCCTATACCTATGGTTTAAGTTATTGTATGTAACAATGTTTAGTCATGATCATTAAAAACCGTAGGTGTACATTTTTTTTTTTTTTTACAAATATAAATATTCATACCTATCCATACCTGATCATACATGTCCATACCTATATCATATGTAAACATATAGAATTTATTCTACAAACATGCATGCTATACACATACATATATAATATTCTATGTAATACATCTACATCCACAACTAAAATAAAATCCAAATCCACATATCCACTCATCTACATCACATAAGCAAAATAACATTCACATCCACATGTCCACTCAAATATTCACATAAATATCCACTCTCATATCCATGAATATCCACACTCACATCCATGCATGTACACTCATATTCACATTCACACATATAAGATAAAACACATTAAAAATATGCTATGCATATTGTAAATAAACAAATACTTGTTGACAAATATCCACCTTTTGTTTAAACAGTTCAAAGATCGGACAATTTTAGGGATGAAACAATTATGACATATGCTAGGAAGAAGAAAATGACAATCTGGATGAAGAACTTGAGGTTTTCCTTCATTCTTGGAGAAGTCACAGATTTGCAAAACAAAATTTCTAGTTAGATGAGGGGAAAAACAAAGATAACTGAGCATACAAACTCCCATGCAACTTTGCATTCACTGTAATGGACTATTGATCGATATCTCCGAGAAACACACCTTACTATACGTTGAGACAGCCAGTAGAAGGGTAAGTTCTAGATGAACATGATACTAGGTCTGGTAAGAGTGGTTGTTAAACATGTAAAGCACAAAACAACCGCACGATAGAAGTGTTTGTTTGCCCAATTTGTACTCCAAGTATTTGTTGGTTGCTAATAGGCATAAACTATGGTTCAAATTTACTAATAAATTAGAAGAAGCCTTATCAACACCATCCACCAAATCTGAAACATATCAAGTGTTATAATATAAATGAAATAAGATTGAAAAGGATGAAACATATCAAGTGTTATGGTCATCGTTCTAACCATTTTCTTTCTTACAAAAAAAATACATTGAAGGCAACTGGATTACTATATTTAAAAAAATTTTATGCCAATCATTTAAAAAATACAAGAAACATTTATTATAGTTCTACCAGACGAGCATATAAAATCCAAGTGTTATCCATCACCCTAGAGGTAAAAATCCTAAAAGAAGTTCAATATGCCAGTATTGAAACACCAGGTTAAACACGATCAACAATATATACCACAGGAATCTGTCAACCTCAAAACTATTCTTTTCAACTAACATTGTTTCTATAACTTGGCAGGCTACGTTTAGTAAGATTCTAGTCATTTTCTCTTGGGCATCTACATGTCATTCTTTTTTACTGTTACCCAAATGCTTGTAGTATAAATGGGACCAAATGAACAGATAGGTCTCCCAATGGGTAATACCCATATCTGACACCATTTTAAAGTTTAATGAATTTATATTCCAAGTATTAAGTTCAAAAACCTTAATACAATGAGCAAAGAGGGCTACACTAGTATAAACATGTTTATATTTTAGTCACCACTTCATGTAGCCAGAGACAATGAGACATGTCTTGGTGTTCAGAAGTCAGACATAAAATTTGCATGTTTGTCAACTTCCAAGATAGGCAAAGATCAGTACAGAAACTATACATCAGGTGTAAAACTGAGTTTCATATAAAATCAGAGATCTAGTAATAAGATAGAGGCTTACCTACAAAATCTCTGCAAACATTGTGATCAGGAAAGTTGTCAAATTCAAAAATATAGCCTCCATTCTGGAACAAAATAAAATCCAACAATGTAAGTTAAAGAATGAGGAGGAGGACAGTGTTTTGCCGGTCCATGTGCAGCTCAGTGAAAGGGTGCTGAAGACAGAATGGATTTCTAAAGGTTAAACTAGATTCATCAAAGACATGAAAGGAAACAACATAGGAGCAACATAGAATAGAGGTAAAAAGAACACCCAATGAACTTAATTTGTGATGATATAAGCCCACTGCTAGAAGTGAGGCAAGCTCCAAGAAAGTTAGGTATTACCCACAAGGTCAATAGAATTAGTATTCTCTATCTAAAATTATCATGTCAACATAAAAAAGATGATAACATGTCAACATCACCTCTCTGGGAAAGATAACCCTTACAACCAGTGAGCATAAAAATGAAACACATAGTAATATGGAGATAAAAATTAATGAACTCAAACACATAGTAATAAAGAGAAGAGATCGACTACTATCAGTTTTCTAATGTGATGTCATTATCTTCTTTCAGTTTTCTATTCACTATGAACTGGAAGAAGGTTGGTTGGGCTCTGTTGAAGCAATTCCTCTCCTTGCATAAATATTGTAATCATAGAACATGGTTAGAACGATGACCATAACACTTGATATGTTTTAAGTAGACATTTTCTTTCAGTCTTCAGTTTTTGCTAGACATTTTCTTTCTTACAAAAAAATATAGTATACATAAATGACAACATTCAAAAGGATGAAAAAAACTTATTTACAACCAAAAGAAACTGAGACTACTGGACTAGTAGGATGGTTTCACAAACTGGATGAAAGCTTCCTTTGATTGGCATAAAAAAAAAATAAATATGGTAATCCAGTTGCCTTCAATGATAACCTGAATTTCTACTCCATGCGACTGGTCCTTGTTGTCCCTCTATTCGTGCAAATGGGCATGTGGAATATTTCTGAATAATAATTAGAGAAAATAGTTAGTGAGAGTGATGATCCCCAGAGTAGATGAAAGCAAATATAGCAATGGAACTTGATGGTATCTATTCATATAAATGAAATAACTATGATAAAAAGGAGCAAGGTCAAAAAAGTTAGGACAAAATGATTGGCAATCACTGGCATACCAATTTTCCCATTCTACTAGCATACTCCACTTCTACATAAATTGAATGGCTACATCACATAAATCTAGCTACATTCTTTAGAGAGTTGTCTCATATTCAGGGTGGAGTGGGATTTTGTAATGGTTGTTCATAGCTTTGGGTTTTGCAATTCATTTCTGCAGTTAGTTGAACCATTAATTAACAACTATTGGTTTTCAGTTTTATTTAATGGAGAATTGGCATCTTTTATTTACATATGATACTTTGATTTTTTGAACCATATAGTTCAGTTGTTGCAGAATTCCAGAACAGAAGGTTGCAGTTTTTCTAGTACCAGATTGTGCCTGCTGGATGACATCAAGTTCCAGAACTATTCCCCTTTGCTGAATTGCAGAAGATTTCTCAAAACCTGATGGATAATTTGTCAAAATGCTACTAAAAGGATGTAAACTGGGAGAATAAACTTCATAAACGAATACTCTAAAATGAAAAAAATGGCATGTGACTTTACCATAACTGAAGAAGTGAAAAATACAAACATAAGCAAGACTCCTTTCGTGGACAATTCCACTTCTCACATATTCCATGTTACTTCTGCCTATGCTGATCTGCGAAAAAAAAAAACAAAAAGGAATAGCTCTCACAAGACGTCTTCATAGTAAAAATGTTGGAACCTATATCTACAAGGAAGAATTTTGAGCTTGAACTTCTTTTCCGTATTCTATGTTTAGTTTAAGTCTCTACAATGAAGGAAACAATTGAATCACAGAAAGAACACAAGAGATATGAAAGCAATTATGATCTAGGGGAGTTAGAATTTGGAGAACTAACTTCATCACAGCTATTGTGCATCATTGGCCTTAATCTTTGGTAGTTATGCTCAATATATTACCTCAATTTTCCTTTCAAGCTTGTTCAAAACAATGTTTCTTTCAAGATACTCAATGGCATTGGGGTTCAGATCATTAGCATATACATGTACAAAATGTAGCCAAGGAAAGGATTAACATGACAACAAAATCCAAGATTCCTTACCTAAAATAATACAATAAGCCAGGCATACATACATCAATCGCACTCATATCCAGTGAAATGTAAGGAGGGATTTCCGATGGATGATAATAAATTGACCAATATATAAAGTGTAACAATGATTATAGCTGCCTGTCATTCCCATTTGAACTGCAAAAAAGAACAGATTGTTGGACATCTTATATGCAACAAAATTTAAACATGAAACTAAATAAGCCTTCTCTGGAGTTTGCCCTTAAAGGTAATCATGCTTCCTTTCTTGGTGGACTCCTTAAATCATATGCAAAAAACTCGTAAAATATGAAAGCAAGAATGAAATTAAATGAGTATATTTTACTGTCAATAACTTTCCACTTCGAATAGGGTATGTATCTGTCCACCCATGACTCAGTTTGTTAAAGCACTCACGTCACTACATCAGGAAATGGAGATCATGTTTTCAGAACCGACCAAGAGCTGAACAGGTGAACAGTAGGTTGTGGGTGCTCTCCCTTCTATAGTAATCCACAACAATGACTTTGGGGAGAAAAAGTAAGTATTCTGAGTTTAAAGGCAGTCCCCCAGAAGAAAGGACCACTACAAAAACCAGCAAGTAGACTATGCAATTTTCCTGAAAACCTTATGCAGGACCCATCTCCTTTTCCTGGATCTGTGCAGCTTTATTCTTTGCACAAGAATTTGTCATCTTTTCATGCAATCTTTCACTAGCCTGCACCATCAAATAAAAGCTAAAGCTCATAAAAAAATGAATCTAATAAGACTTGTTGAATAGAAAGCATACATCTGCTATATGTGCATGCCAAAGTTCAAGCCAGATAGGATCATGATCCTCCAAAAGGACATCCTTCTTTTCGGGTGTAACACCTGATTTGCTTGGAACCTAAAAGGGGATCGACACATAAAAAGACACAGGACAAGTAGAGACATAAATTAGAAATTTCATTAAAATGTCACTAATAGCTACCTAAATTTAGTATCACGAGATTGGACAAATGATATCTCATTACTAAGTACATCAACAACACCATGTTGCTGATAAGTGCACTATATGTGGAATACATTATATGCAACATCTTCTCAATGCACAGTCAAGTAGACTTCTTTGAGAAAGATAGAATGAAAGTATTACGCAGACTATGTACCTCATGAACATATTTATTTCCTTCCATTTTTAGTAAATCATGACACATGGCGTCATAAGTCCACTCATGAATTACAGGAGCAATCTAAACATATCAAAAAAAAGAAAGAATGCAAAGATCATTAGAACTTATGAAACACCATTGATATCAAATTCACAATACAAGATCAAAACTCAAAATATTATTCAAACCTGATCTATTGATCGGTCAATGATAAGTAACTCACAATTCTTAGACAGTGAAGCAGCTTGGAGTGAGCACATGAACAACATAGAACTATAGATACCATTACCTTTTAAGAAGAAAAAAGCAAAGCAAACATAAAGAAAGATCCACCTAGATAAAACTATGATGCAACATCTCTAGATGACTTCACATCAAAATGTCAAATTTTATGATGTACAGAACTGATTCACAACTTCAGGCTAAGGCATCAAACAAATGATTGTAAGGTTTAGAAATATCACAAACTGAAGGCATGAACTCTCAGGGGTCTTTCCTTTGAATACTTGACCTCACTTAACCTCATTGGGAAGCACCTATTCCCTGGAGGACCTGAAGCTCCTTTAAACACAAAGCATAAATCTGTGCCACAAGTACAAAAGGGTGACTTAGTCAAAGACATGAATATCTGACTGTCAACTGCAAAATACTCCAAATTCATCTACATGTGTTAATCAAAATAGTAAGGGTGTCACTCCCATATTGATGTAACCCATACAAACAGCTAGAATTGGAATGCATATCCATAAAAGATAATCAATGTACAAGATGAAAAAAAATTCAACCTCACTTAATGCCCTGTAGCAGCAGACTTGAAGAAAACAGGGTGAGAAAACTTGATTTAAGCCACTAATTCCCTAGGAATAGGCAAACTGAAGAAAACAAATGCCCTGTAGCAACAGACTCACAAAAATTACACTAGAAAAAACATTTGAGTGATCCCCAATGTAAATGTTAAAATAAATAGAGTTTAGTCACATACTTTTTGTATAATGGGCATCTCCCTGACATGTCAGATAAGAACATAATTATGCTGCACAGTATGAATACAGGGTGAGAAAACTTGCATAGACTAAATATTACAATTCAAAACCAACGTAATTTATATAATAAACCAAACTGAAGCCCTTGCCTTAAAAAAAAAAAAAACAAACTACACATAAAATAAGACCATCCACATTAATAAGGCAGATGTACTATTTGAGTAATATATGTGAATGAACAATAACAAGACCATGCATTCTTAAAACCATCTCACTTGGAAGACTAGTACTTTTAAGATCTCAACAGTACACCCATTAATCTAAATTTTGAAGGTAGTGTTCAAGGATATATGACCTTCGCTGCAAGTTTATGAATCTAGCATAATCACTACACTTTTTCTGTCAAGATGTAACACCAATTCTTTAGAACAAGATACAGCCTCTTCATTCTTCTAATGATAAAAACTTGAAAGAAGAATAATTCTATCAGCCACGTCATTGCTTAAAAAAATCTAACAAACAACAAGTGCACAGCCTTTTTAAAAGAAGAACCATAACCGAGACATATATACTTTGTGGGCTGAGGGGAGAGTCAGCTTCCATGCCCACATTAGCATTGTCTACATTCGAAAATGATCTATTATGGTACATAAGCTGATCTAAGATAGTACCAGGTAATTCAGAATACATGTGCAAATCGGTGCTGCTTTCTTTGTTGGGTTCATGCTTTCCAGACCTGAATATATATATATATATATATATATTCAAATAACTCTAAGAGCTTGCTGACCTACAATCAAAGGCAAGAGTAGTCTTAGGAACAAAGCATTGCCACTGGTTTTCTGCAGGTACTCGATGAATAAGAAATAAACTCTCTCCTCATTGCTAATACAACAGGAAAAAAAAAAGGTTCCAGACCTGTTTTCCAGACAAATGAAGGTGGAACTTCTTTGGAGCATGGTAATTTCTTTGATTGCATCAAAAAATTCACCTTCAGTTAATGGAGGGCAACGCCAGATTATCCTGATAGAAACCTGGATCCAGATGATGTTTTAAAAAATGTAGAGTCTTAGCAAATTGATAAGCCAGAATTACATCAGATAAAACTGATCAAGTCCATTTTACCTGGGCAGAGAACAGCTTCCCTGATGAGCTGAAAGCCATAGGGACAATATCTATAGCACCATCAGAGGTTGCTTCAAACACCCATATAGCTTTCTTTCCTCATACTCAAATAAAAATAAAAGCATCCCCATCTGAATTTTTTTTACAAAACACCCCATATATCTTGCATCTCCTCACATTGTTGACTGGGTGGGCACCTGCAGGATGAGGAATGAATGAAAGCATACCCATTTTGGATCAAAAACCAACATCATTTATACATTGATATAAAATAGAAAATGCAGTTAGAACTACAAGAGAAAACAGTTCCTAAAGAAAGATTTTTCACTACCTTTGTCGTGAGATCCTTCTTGTCAAGTCTCTTTAAGTGTTGTGCCATTTCACCATTCACCCTATAGAATCCACTTCTCCAGAAAGATTATACATGAATAGACGAAGAGACGACCAAAATGATAAGAACGCGCGTCTATCAAAATTAAATTCATGGAAAGCTGTGGTAAGACATCACCTGACATGTCATTTGAGTGGCATTCCACACAAGAAGACATACAAATCCATCTAAGTACAGCTGACCCTGTAGTTCACAGTTCATATTTTCTTGAAACAATATAAGATCTTGCATCCATAGCAAGAAAGAACAAAGCATATTAGCATCCATACATACATGGCCTATGTATATCAAGCACATGACCTCCATATACAAAATAAAAAGTCTGCTTCAAAAAAAAGGCCACGTGTGTATTCCAAAATAAAAAGTCTACTTTAAAAAAAAAGTTGTGTATCTCAAAATAAAAAGTCTATCTCGACAAAAAGGGCCAGTGTATCTCAAAATAAAAAGTTCGTCTAGCAATGTTCATGCATATAGTCAATGTGTGTAGTCCAGCAATGTTAGTCAACATGAAGTCGAAACCAAGCAGCATCATGGATGGACCATAACCTGAAAAAATAGATCATACAAGGCTAAAAGTTACCAATTGAAAACATAGAAAGAAATGTTAAATTGGAAGAAATATTTAACTACTTACATAGTCCATACAAACATGTCTCAGTGATAAACTAGTGCAGAAACTAACTCTCAAGCACATGCAGAAAAACTGGCACTTGCACAATCCCTGTCTTTTAACAGGAGCATTTTTGCTACTATTATTCTATTTTCTGGATGGTTGGAGTTATATTAGTCATCAGATTTCCATGCTTCTTTGTGCACTGTTATTGATGCCTTTTGTGTTGCCTCTAGTTCGTGTATCTTTTTTGTAGCCACCATGACTTATCTCACTTTGTCCCACTACTGTCCTGAACAAGTCCCATCGTAGATATTCCAGATCTGCTGCTGCTTTGGCCCTGTTCCGATGTAGGATGGTACTTAGGTGAAATTTAACTAGCATCTAAAGTTGACTTGGACAAATGTTTCAGCTTATTTGGTAAATGAGTTAGATTCAAGTACTCATCCATCTATTCAACCCAATTAGGTGAGTGGTGTGTAGTACAACGTTGTGATTCTCCGATTATGAGATCTCACCAGTCCTGAAATCGATGATGCAGAAGTGAAAACCTAACCCAAGTGGTTCTCACTGTGGATTATCTGATATAAATAATTAAATGATGCAGAAGCCAAATGCTTCAGTAACTAAAACTATCCAACATTTCCAATCCAAGCATAACAATAAATGATGGACTGGACCCTGCATTTATACAGAATGCATGCCAGAACCACCAAAAAATGGACTTCTCCTAGGCCAAGTGCAGCCACAAGAGGAAGCTCAGGATAGCAGAAGAATGGGACAATAAGTAGGCAGAGACAGTTAAGAAAATAGAACCATATGACAAAGGAGAAACTAACTCTCAAGCACATGCAGAAAAACTTGGAACTAAAGGTGACTGTCTAATTGCCTGACATAAATTAAATTAGATTGATAACAAATTAGGGCAAACAAATTAAATTGAATCAAGAAGCAACACGCATGGTTTTTCAATGTTGGAATCAAAACTTGCTCCAAAGTTGCATAAGATTAGAAGATTCCAATGTCCCCTATTTCACATGAGATTATAAATGTGTAATGGTGTTTGGTTGTCTTACAATAGAAAGAAGTTATGCATTCCAATAAAAGACAAATACTATGAGAATATGTATGCTTACCAGCAGACTATTGGCACAAATGTATATCTCTTTGACAAAATATCTGAAGCCTTGGTCCATGAGCTCATATTCGTTGTTGGTGCATTCATGTATTTTCAAACAAAAGGGACAAATTTGAATAAATTACAAAATTAAGTCATAAACTTAGTGATTAACATATTTGAGACTCCAATCAAATGAAATTAAGGATTAAAAACTTTATTCAGGTTGAAAATTACAAATTAAATAAAGATTAGGGTTTTAAACTTTGAGATTAAATTTAAACTTTTTGGATCATTTTTTAACAAACATAATATAAAACTAACCTAGGGGACCGGCCCACGTTGAACAAGAACCGGAACCAGAACTGGCCCCTACCAGTTCCAGTTCTGTGAACCTTTTGAGATCTCAACATACCCTCTAAGCAACTGACCTGCATATTGATTAGCCATGGAGGAGGGGCACCATCAGGCATACCAAGGGCTTCCTTCAGTTCTTGGGATAGCATTCCTGGCTTAATCTTCCTTAATTAACCTATCGTGCATGATTTACAAGAATAGTGAATTAAGAATAAAATTGACGGAGACAGTCGCTGCAACAAAACAATTTTTGCAATTCCTGGCAGTTTCTTAGTTTAGTGAGAAGGATAGGAATGCTTGTCATAAAACAAAAGAGTAAAGGAAAACCGGCAAGGCACTAATGTCTTCTAAATTTTTCACAGAAGATAACCAAACAAACATAACGTGCTTTGCATAAAGTACCTCAAATTCTTTCCCTTCATGGTAAAGGTCACCATGGGTGGTCAATTTCGGCTTTGTTTGATATTTGAAAAATGCATCATGACGAACATGTACAAAATTTTTAGTGAATCTCAGTCAAAAGAGGCAGTAGAAGTGACAGAACTGTAAAACAAAGAAGGCTACTAGACACCCATAACTATAATTTCATAATGTGAAATTAAAAGAAAAAAACACACACAAGGGCAGACCTGATAATCAATATCCATTTTCCCCATTTTTGGTTGCATGTGTTCCCGCTGCTTCTGTTTCAACTTCTTGCTATCTTCTTTCTCAATATAGGCCTGAAAGTACAAGAGTAACAAAAATATCATAATATAATACAAATAAATAACAAAAAATTAATAATAGCATTATCATAAACAATGTCCCATCAATCTGAGGTCTCAACAATGTAGGAATTTGATCAAATCTTCCAACAAATTGCCTGTTCGATGTCAACCTTCAACAAGGTGAAAAAAAGCTCCAGGCCAACAATACAATAATGACTAGGAACCTGAGAAAGGGTATGTAATTAGAAAGAAATCATTAAATGAGTTGAAAAGTGGAAATGCATGCAATCAACTACCTAAAAACTATTAACCTGCTGAGTACATCTTAGTTGGTATTCGGGTGCGGTGGTTTAAGGGGAGCCCAGGGTTCAAACCTGGGTCTTTAAATTTCAGCAGAAATAGAGGCGAATGAAATGGTGGATAGAACACAAGGAGAGAATTCTTTAGAGATCTAAGAGTGATTTATGGCTCAGCACTAAGAAGCAAGAAGCACAAGAACCCGCACCCACCCCACCAAATAATAACAATTAGTAAATCATACTACGATTTGTTACCTGATGTATTTTCTCAATTCCTGAGGCAGCAATGAAATCAGGAAGTTGAAAAGGCTGTTTTTCAATACCACGCTTTCCCTGCAAATGGACCAAAATATGTAAAATCCAGAATATGTGAAGATGGTAAATAATCCCCATCTCCAAGCCCAGACCCTAAACAGGAGCTGAGAACGCAGAAGAGGATGACGATGAAGCAGACAATGCCTCTCCACCTACTCTGTTCCCTTCCCTACCTCCACTTCTCCTACCGCTGCTACCAGCAACATCTCCCCTAGTGCCCATAGTTCAAAGGATCTGATGTTATTTCCACAAACACTTTGTACAGAAGTCCCAAACTGGAATGAAAAAAATATATATATAATAGAAAAGACTACTAAACTTTGTTACGCCATGCCATCCTTTCCCTGTGCAAAACCTACTCGCCACGTTGCCACCTCGACAATAGTCACAAATGGCAGGGAAAACATTCAAACCAAAAGTGAAGAGGAAGAAGAAGATGGGGCCATGACGAAGCAAACATTATAGAGGTATCAGCCGCACAGGCAGCGTCAACAATGGTGGTGCTCCCGGGAGACGGGGTCAAACTGGGCTACAGGGTTGAGGGACCCTACACGGGCCATCACTATCAAAAGCCAGAATCGAACGGAGCAGTAGACATGTTGGACTCACCGTCTGAATCCCCCTTCAGAGCACAGGATGCCCCCATCCGTGGGTGCCATGCCACCGGTGTCCACGCCCCTCTGCAAGATCTCCATTGATCCCAACATCATCACCCCATCTCTTCCAAACGACTCCCCAGACCCTGGCCCTTGTCGGCTCCGACTCCCTCCTCGCCTCCCTCTTTGATGTCGTGGGCGGACTCGTTGGCAGGATCCCCTTCGTCGACCCGCGACCCAGACCTCTTCTCCGTCCTCCTCTTCCTCCTCGGCACCAAGAGACTCCCCTCCATATCTGACGCCTTCGACCTCCGAGACCTCATCTCCGAGGCCGCTTTCTATGGCTTCAATCATCCCCTCCAAATCAAACTTTTTTCATTTCTGGTGGTAAACGAAAAATATTGGCGCCACAACTAAATCCTAAACCTACGGTTCTCTTTTTTTGGGATGTTATTATCTTGACAAATACATATACTTTAAATTTTTCATAAGTACACTGCAACTTTTTCTCATGTTTCTTGATAAACCGTGGCAAAAAATAATCATTTTTACACATTGTTATATAAAATCATAACTATATGCACGTATATACACATGGCTAAAATAATCATAAGCGTAATCTTACAACAGATGCTAAAAGTGTATGTAATTCTCATGTGTACCTACGTATTACTCTACCATAGGTAAAATCTGTGGGTATAGACCCAATTTGTTGTAGTGTATGGATGACTCTGTCGACCTGGTTCCATATTCAGGTGACGCCAGTTGTGTTGAGGTCATCAGCTTCAAGACCTACGGACGACTCCGTCGGCCTGGTTTCATCATCTGGGGACGTCGGTTATGTGGACGCCATCAGCTTCAAGACCCACGAATGACTTCGTTGGCCTGGTTTCATCTTCTGGGGACGCCTATTAAGTTGACGTCGACAGCTTCAAGACCTATGGGAAACTCCGTCGGCCTGGTTCCATATTCAGGTGACGCCAGTTGTGTTGACGTCGTCAGCTTCAAGACCTACGGACGAATCCGTCGGCCTGGTTTCATCATCTGAGGACGTCGGTTATGTGGACGCCATCAGCTTCAAGACCCAAGAATGACTTCGTTGGCCTGGTTTCATCTTCTAGGCACGCCTATTAAGTTGACGTCGACAGCTTCAAGACCCACGGGAAACTCCGTCGGCCTGGTTCCATCTTCTGGGGACGCCTATTAAGTTGACGTCGACAGCTTCAAGACCCACGGGAAAGTCCGTCGGCCTGGTTCCATATTCAGGTGACGCCAGTTGTGTTGACATCATCAGCTTCAAGACCTATGGATGACTCCGTCGGCCTGGTTCCATATTCAGGTGACGCCAGTTGTGTTGTCGTCATCAGTTTCAAGACCTACGGACGACTCTGTCGGCCTGGTTTCATCATCTGGGGACGTCGGTTATGTGAACGCCATCAGCTTCAAGACACACGAATGACTTCGTTGGCCTGGTTTCATCTTCTGGGGACGCCTATTAAGTTGATATCGACAGCTTCAAGACCCACGGGAAACTCCGTCGGCCTGGTTCCATATTCAGGTGACACCAGTTGTGTTGACGTCATCAGCTTCAAGACCCACGGGAAACTCCGTCGGCCTGGTTCCATATTCAGGTGACGCCAGTTGTGTTGACGTCATCAGCTTCAAGACCTACGGACGACTCCGTCGGCCTGGTTTCATCTTTTGGTGTTGGAATTTGTGACCTGCAATGAATTGGAGTGGCCAACAATCAGGGGCAATCTATTTGGAGGTATAAGGTAAGAACCTTTTCTTTTTAATGGTTGGCAAATGCCGATTTGAAAAATGAGTTTAAACTCGTGAAGGCATGGAAGTCCGATTTAAAATTATGAAGACGTGAAAGTCCGATTTGAAATCATGAGGGCGTGGAGCCCGATTTTTTTTCTGAAAGATGTGGGCACAAAGGCCCAGTTTGAAATCATGGGGGCAGAGAAGCCCGATTTAAAATTGTGAGGACATGAAAGTCCGATTTGAAATCATGAGGAGCCCGATTTTTTTTTTTTTTTTTGAAAGATGTGGGCACAAAGGCCCAGTTTGAAATCATGGGGGCAGAGAAGCCCGATTTAAAATTGTGAGGACATGAAAGTCCGATTTGAAATCATGAGGGCGTGGAAGCCCAATTTTGAAAGATGTTGGCACAAAGGCCCAGTTTGAAAGCACGAGTTGGAGTTTTGAAACATGGGCTTCAACACGTGACTAAAAAAATATGAATTTTAAGATATGATTGGCAAATTGTCAATTTTGAAATATGTCTTTTGAAATGTGATTGGCAAATTGTCAATTTTGAAATATGTCTTTTGAAATATGATTGGCAAATTGCCAGTTTTGAAATATGTCTTTTGAAACATGATTGACAAATTTCCAGTTTTGAAATATGTCTTTTGAAACATGATTGGTAAATTTCCAGTTTTGAAATATGTCTTTTGAAACATGATTGGTAAATTGCCAGTTTTGAAATGTGTCATTTGAAACATGATTGGCAAATTGCCAGTTTTGAAATGTGTCTTTTGAAATATGATTGGCAAATTGCCAGTTTTGAAATGTGTCTTTTGAAAATATGGTTGGCGAGATGCCATTTTTTAAAATATGAGTTCTTTTGAAATCACGAATGGCAAGCTTGTCGATTTGAAAACATGACTTTTGAAAATATGATTGGCGAGTCGCCACTTTTGAAATATGAGTTCTTTTAAAATTATGAATGACAAGCTTGCCAATTTTAAAATATGACTCTTGAAACAGGATTAGCGAGTCGCCACTTTTGAAATATGAGTTCTTTTAAAATTATGAATGGCAAGCTTGCCAATTTTAAAATATGACTCTTGAAAACAGGATTGGCGAGTCGTCACTCTTAAAATATGAGTTCTTTTAAAATATACGTTCTTTTGAATTCGTGAGTGGCAAACTTGCCAATTTTAAAATATGACTTTTGAAAACATGATTGGCGAGTCGCCACATTTTTTTGAAATATGAATTCTTTTAAAATTATGAGCGGCAAGTTTGCCAATTTTAAAACATGAGTTTCGAAAACATGATCGGCGCATTGCCACTTTTCAAAACATGAGTCTTTTGAAATCATGGAAGACAAGCTCGCCAATTTAAAACATGGGTCTGAAAACATGATCGACAATTTGCCAGCTTTTTTTTCTTTTTTTTTTTTGAAATGTAGATGATGCATGCATAAGGATAAATCCTTCGGCAATTTTATTAAAGATCGGGAGAAAGTATATGCACTCGAAATCCGGCAAGAAAATCAATGCGTTAATATGGACATAAGCGGTGAAAGCCCAGTGCGATATGATCATGCGGGCTCATATCATTTCCCTAGAAAACACGCAATCTTGTTGATGTATTATTTGTCTTAGAACCATAGTCCGACTAGCGGTATGACTGGCTTCTTTATTTTTTGCTGCTCGTCATCGACAATAGTACCTCAGGTGGCCCTAAAAGAGCCAATTGAGACCGCCTCGATGATCGGGTCTCATGCTGGGTGGTCGGTGTGACTACCTCAGTGAGCCGCTTCCTTTGTTTTTTTTTCTTTTTTTTGTCATCATTTTTTTACTCATTCTTTTTGTAACTATTTTTTTTGTCATTCTTTTCTTTTTTCTTCTTCTTTTTTTTGAATGAACATTTACATCCATGGACGTTACATATGTGATCAACACGTGTCCCTAGAGTAATTCATTTTCGGTGAGCTGATCTTTGTTTGTTTGCCTGTGACGGGCCAAAGATCTTGAAGTTCCCCCAGGGTGCACGGGCTTCATCTGTGCATCGAGCCTCTTGAATTTCTCATGCTTTTCTAGCTCGTATATTATAGTGTGCATCTGCCCCAGATTGGTCGGTGCAAGTTGTCATATGCTTTTCTTTTCTATTGCATTGGAGCCCCATAAGATCGCGACGGGTACACCAGGTACTCGTCCACTTGCAGTTCTTCTTTTCTTATCAAGGACTGAATTTGATCTTTGAGGATATAGCACTCCTCTGTAACATGTCCCGACAGCTGATGATATAAGCAGAACCGAGGATTGTCCTTCTTCTTGATGTCTTCCGACTTTTTAGGCTCGAGTGGGACAATTTTGTTATGTCGTTGTGCCCATTCAAAAAGAACATATGTCTTATCTTTTGGGAAGGAGTAAGGCTTCTGCAACTTCTCTTGCAGCGGAATCTTCCTTCGCCTTGACAATTTGTCAAGTGAGGAACTGGCTTCCCCTTCAGTAACTTCTAAAGTCTGGACATGCCTCTTCCTTTGGCCAGTAGTATCAGCAGAAGAGTACTTGGCGAGGAATGCCTCAATATCAGTGGCAACATTATTCAGTCGATCGAACGTTCTGATGTCGATGCCACCCATTCTATTTAGAATCTCATTTTGCAGGTTGTTCGTGCATATATTGACAGCCTCTTCTTCAGATAGTGGTTGCTTGTATTTCCTGCTGACGTTCATCCACCGTCGGATATAGTCTCGGGCTGGTTCCCCACCTCCTTGAGAAATGGCATGTAATTTAGTCGCCGAGATTGCTTCCTCAGCCATATAGGGGCCCGCTTCAAGTACTCCCTGTCTGCCTAGTCTTTCTACCATGGGCTTGACAGGACGATTTGAATATGTGCACCTACTTGATAAGGACCTACAAACTGTCGGCCCACAGGTCACACTTCTCATCGCCTTCGTATGGTGTATATCATGAACCCCAGGGCATGGAGCTACACTGTCGCAGGGTGTAGCGTTAATGCTACCACTCATCCCCGTCAGCTTCATCAAGCTATTCACCAGTGCTGGATCCGCCAAGCTTGGGCGGGTATGGGCCGGTTGCATGGACACCCTCTCAACTCATGGCTTTAGGGCAAACTCTTGGCCTTTTGTTGAATAGGTCTCCGGCCGCTTCGGAGTCATTTGATATGGATGTGTGAGCAAGATGCCCCCAATGTGGGCTGGCATCGATTGTGACACCGTTGGCAGAATTTGGGATGGGTTGGTGTCGCTTTGCAATGCTTCAACCAAGCCTTCCATTTCTTTTGATGCCAAGATATATGCCTCATTTTCTTGAATCTGCTTCTTCAGCATTTCAATCTCCAGTTGATATCTTTGCGATTGAGCTACCCTAACAGGATTATCTGCAGGTATGCGGGGAATATTAGCCAATGGCCTAGAGCCGCATTCCTTTTTGATATTTGAGCAGGTCCTGTTTCGAACCTCACTACTGGGATTGCTTGGATCAGGTTCAATCCTTTCTCGTACCATTTGAGGGGCATGGGATGACTCAGACTGCTCCCTTAATGCTAGGAACTCAACAAAGATGGTATTTTGCCCCCAGCTTCTTGATTTTTGTACACCTTCAGTAGAGGTGTAGCTTGCATACCTTGGATCTCATGCTCTGGAATCTCATAAGATGCTTCTCCCCTAAGAATAGTTGTGCGATTCATCAGAGGTAGTTTTTCCCATCTTCTTCTAGATCTTGTCATAGACTCAGGGTTCGACGATCCAGTCTGATTCGCCCCATTGGAATTATCGTTGATCTCTTCCCCCTCACCATGTTTGTTCATATCTGGCAAGGACGATATAGTGTTGCAGGAAAGAATAACAAGCATTTTCTCCTCCTCCCTCTTGGATCTTCTATTTTTCCTTTCATGCTCTGTTGGTACTTGCCCCCAGAGCAGCTCTTCTCGGGGTTGAGACATTTCTTGTTCAGTTGCCTCTTCTAGCTTCATCATTTCTAGCTCCTCCCAAGGTACATATTCTTGTAGTTGGGCGGGATGCCTTTTAGGTTGCTCATATTTGTCTGACTCATCTATTAATGCTTGCAACTGTTCAAGTGATGGACTGCCCCCTCTGTACAATGGTAGAGGTGTCTGCCGCCTTCTGTTGCTAGTATTTCTCATGGAGAGCACTTGGGACTTTGCCAGATGCCATATTGGAGTGACAGCTGGCAAGATGGCTGAGGCATCATCCCTGGAGCGTGCCTCTGTGGAGTAGGCTGTTTAGATGGCTCCATCATTCCCCTCTGAGGCATCTTCTTCCAATTCTCTTGAATTCTAGCAGAGGCCAGAATGTAATGTTCATAACACATCTGCGTACTAGCTTCAAAATCTCTTCCGACAGTTGTTGGTATAGTGATACCATGTTAGCTGTTGGCTGTCGAACAAGGGCTTCATGTGGTTGAGGTGGATTCACCTTATATTCTCCCATCTATAGCTCCCCCTTCTTGATCAAAGACTCCATGATGTTTTTGAACACATAACAATCATCTATGTTATGTCCCAAGACTTGATGATATGGGCAAAATAGAGGATCATCTTTCTTTTCAGCTTCCTCGGGTCTTTTGGGTGTTGGAAATGTAATCTTGTTGTAATGAGTGGCCCATTCGAACAATATTTTTGTTTTTTCCTTGGGGAAAGAGTATGGCTTCCTAAATTTATCTTGGAGAAGTATATTCCGCCTTGGAGTCTTCGGTTTGGTGCCAGAAGACCCAACACCCTTCTGTTGTTCGAAGTTTTTTAGATCGACAGTGTTCGCCTCTTTTCCGGCAAGCTTTTTATTGGTTGGCTTGTCCTTTTGTTCCATTGATGTATTGTTCGGATATCTTGCCATGAAGGCTTCAATTTCCGCTGCCACATTGTTCAGTTTGTCAAACGAACGAATTTCCATCCCAATCATTTTTCCCAATAATTCTCTCTTCAGATTCTGTTTGCAAAGTTGCACCGCATCTTCTTGGTGAGGAGGGCGCTTGCATCTCATACTAAGGTTCCTCCATCGTTGGATATAATCCAGAGCTGGTTCATTCGCTCTCTGTTTTGTTGCATAGAGTTCAGCAGCTGTAACCTCCCTTTTTGCAATGTAGAACCTTTCTCTGAATTTCTTTTGCATGTCTGCCCAGTTCAATACAGACCCTGCTGGTAGGCCAGAGTACCATTCAAATGCTAGGCCCGTCAAGGAGGAGCCAAAGAACTTTAGTAGGTAGGACTCATCAGTGGCCAGGTCGCCCATCACATTGATGTAGTAGGCTATATGCTCTTTTGGGGATCCTTGTCCGTTAAATTTGTCAAACTTTGGAGGTTTGGTAACGCCTGGAGGCAGCCTTTTTACAGCATGATGTGTAGGGTAGGGTACCCTATACACATCAAAAGGAGCATGTTCTCCATCACCCAGCTCAGCGAGCTTCATTTCAATCATTTGTTCCACCATTTGCTTGTTGATGGCAACAGGGTCCACTGGCTGGAGATAGGAGTGGGCCGGCTGTTTATTTGGAATGTTGATAATGGCCACCGAGGGCAGCTCTTGGTTTCCAATTTACTGCTCAGGAGCGTGAGCAGGCAGTGACTGTTGCTGCATGGAATGGCCTTGTAGCGGCTGATATGGCTGCTGGAAGAACTGCGGCTGCAAGAGTTGGTATTGAGCCTGCGGATGCTGCTGTTGAGCAGTAGCTACAGGCGACTGTTGAGGCTGTTCATTTACTAGTTGCACGGTAGTGCGCTGGGCCGAGGCTTCGATTGACCCTAAGGTCCTTTGAGGAGTCTCCCCTGAGCCCTCAGCTTCTCGGGATGCATGTCCCTCAGTCTCTTTGCCTTTTATTTGCCGCTTAAGCATTTCGATTTCAGCTCGATATTGTTGTAGCAGCTCCAAGACGGTTGGATCTAGGGGTGCAACAAGAGGAATCTCTTGCGCTATGCCCCCAGAAGTCATTTCTGGTGGTGGTGGCGGGGGAATTTCACTATTGCCCCCACTGCCTTGGGTGGTAATCACATTGGCAGTAATTGTCGTCATTTGGGTTGGGGAGGTGCCAACTCCTCCGTATGCTGCTGTTAGAGCTGCTGTAGCTGCTCTTCTTCTTGTAACGGCACCGGGCCTCTCAGCCAATTCCGCCAGCTCTTCATCATCAGTCGGCAAGGCTCCATAACGGCTTCCTATGCCAGCCATGTGACATGCAAAGATTTTAATGTTCCCGTTTCGGTCTCTTTCGACCCTTCGGGAAGGAAATGTCAACCTTTTAAAGACTGACACCCAGGGTTTGACTTTCCTAGGATGCTCATGATCGTGTTCGCAAGGAACATCAATCTCATGAGTACTGCTCTCAACTTCCGCCTGAGGAGCTCCTTTATCTCTTTGCATTCTCGCTTCCTGCAGCGGGGCATTTGCAAGATGAGGAATGCAGTCGTACATGACCTGTGTTGCTCCCTGCCAGTCATATGTGGCTGAGAGCGTCGACACGGGAGACCTTTCCCAAATAGGTGGCAGATAGGCAGACTTCCGCAGCTCTGCCTTCTTGTTGTGAAAGTGGGCATAAGCACATGCCCCCCCTTGCCGAACTCTGGCCCTGAAGCCTCTGGATGGCCTATGGTAGTCAGGGACTCTTTCGTCGGCTGCTTCTCTTGGTACACTCTTTTTTGGTGCAGGCTCCTCCAGCCTGGACTTTTGCACTCTCTTAGGTCGCCAGACCTGTTTGAATTTGATCGGTTTCAGGGGCAGCTTGCCCTTGAATGTGTTGAACATTTTTCCTTTGCTTGTTAAAGCTTGGAAAGAGTTATTTACGGGTACTGTTGGCATGACCCGTTTTGGCACAGCCTCAGTTCTCTTGGCTTGCAGATGAATTCTTAGATCTCCAATCCACACACTTCTCCCTGAGTTAGAAACTCGCGAACGACGAGTGACAATGTTCTCAACCTCCCTTGCTTGTTGAGAATGCCTATTAGCTCTTTCCCCCTTGTACTTGTTATGGTTACCATACTCCAAGTGGTGGACGTGGCAGCTTAGCTTTTCAGGGATCTCTTTGACTCCAGCTTCACGTGCAGCTTTAGCTCCAGCTTCTGCTTCTGTTTCAGCTCCTGGGTGCAGGATATCAACGAATGCAACCCCCAAGAAATTGGGGAACTCCACAATTGGAGGAAAGCTCCCAAAACGAGTCGGCACGGTGAGATAGCCGTACGTGCATGATCTTGAACGACCAGGGGTCCGAAGCGTACTCCTGCCATTGGTCCGTTAGTATCTGCCAGTTAAGAAAGATGACAGTTAGTATTGAGTAGTAAGGCCACAAGGCTTTCTATTATGGCGAAGAGATGAAGGGAAGTTTGGTCCCACCGGGCGTGCCACGTGTGGAAATGGAAAATTTATCAATTTTAAAAAAAAAATTTCTATTTATCATGTTGTCCCATGTTCTCATGGCTACGCATTGTAAATTCAAATCCCGTCGGATGCTACACGAGCGATGGTGACGAGAGATGACCCTACAATTGCAGAGCGCGGGCGTGCCAGCCACCGAGGTGACAATAAATGGTCTGCTTCCGAGAGTCGGAGGGCTTTAGGTCTGTTGTGCGCACCGTTTGACTTCGTCGAACGAAGGTGAGTGTCGGGTCCTGGACCAATATCCCGTCGTTACCTGAGCACAGCGACGTTAATTACATCTCTTTTGGAAAGAGAAAACCCTTGATTAATCGCCAGAATAGGAATAGAAGGTCTTATGGCCTAAGTCGGGACATCCGATAAAAGGCGCAAAATAAAACTACAAGATGTAGTTAGATTGCAAGAGAGTTGAATGTGTATGTCCTCTTCATCTTTTAAAAGCCAATTCGCATGCCCATTTACTTGTTCTTTTGTTTATTACGCCAATTTTCTATTTGGTAAATGCAAGAAGTTTGACATGCTTTGACTGTCATTGTTCTTTTCATGATTCGATCTCATTTGACTCTTATATGCCCAAACATCGTCATGCACAATCCATTTCATTCGGCAAGCAAAACGATTCGGCGGCTAAAACCATTCTGCAGGGGGTAAACCAGTAGGAGCGAATCGGCGGCCAGGCCATTCAGCAAAGGTGAATCAGCAGGAGCGAATCGGCAGCCAGGCCATTCAGTAAGGGTGAATCAGCAGGAGCGAATCGGCAGCCAGGCCATTCAGCAGGGGGGAATCAGCAGGAGCGAATCGGCAGCCAGGCCATTCAGCAAAGGTGAATCAGCAGGAGCAAATCGGCAGCTAGGCCATTCAGTAAGGGTGAATCAGCAGGAGCGAATCGGCAGCCAGGCCCATTCTGCAGAGGTGATTCGGCAGGGGCGAATTGGCAGTACTGTTCACAAACCAAAATGATTCGGCAGCCCTTGCAACGTACAGAACGCGTGGGAAACAGAGGATCCGAAGACCGGGTCAGAAGGGAATGGAACCCAAACCATGAAAGGGCTCTGTTCAATTCCGGACGGGGCGTAGGAATCAGGTTATCCGGCCCTTTTGTCCAAAATATCAAATCGCAGTGATTCTGCGGTCCTATTTGTGCACGGTTCTTGAAATTCGTGAGGAACCAGAACTGACAGACGGGATGGCAGCACCCACAATATGTATGGATGCCATCTATGAGCACGGATCGGGCACAGGGACGGACTATCCGACCCTTCATGTTCAAAGCCACCCGAAAAAGTGATTCGGCAGCACTTTGGGGACACGGTTCTCAAAATTCAGAGATGACCTGAGTGTCCGATCGGGCTGACAGGCTATTCAACATATGGAGAATACATCCATGGGCCTGAACTGGGCATGGGTACTAGATACCGAACCCTTCATGTTCAAAACCACCCGGAATAGTGATTCAGTAGCACTTCGGAGGCACGGTTCTCAAAATCCAGAGATGATCTGAGCGTCCGGTCAGACTGACAGGCTATTCAACATATGGAGAATCCATCCATGGGCCTGAACCGGGCATGGGTACTGGATACCGAACCCTTCATGTTCAAAGTCACCCGGAAAAGTGATTCGGCAGCACTTCGGGGACACAGTTCTCCAAATTCAGAGATGATCTGAGTGTTCGGTCGGGCTGACGGGCTATTCAACATATGGAGAATACATCCATGGGCCTGAACCGGGCATGGGTACTGGATACCGAACCCTTCATGTTCAAAACCACCCGGAAAAGTGATTCGGCACTTCGGAGGCACGGTTCTCAAAATCCGGAGATGATCTGAGCGTCCGGTCAGGCTGACGGGCTATTCAACATATGGAGAATCCATCCATGGGCCTGAACCGGGCATGGGTACTGGATACCGAACCATTCATGTTCAAAACCACCCGGAAAAGTGATTCGGCAGCACTTCGGAGGCACGGTTCTCAAAATCCGAGATGATCTGAGCGTCCGGTCAGGCTGACGGGCTATTCAACATATGGAGAATCCATCCATGGGCCTGAACCGGGCATGGGTACTGGATACCGAACCCTTCATGTTCAAAGTCACCCGAAAAAGTGATTCGGCAGCACTTCGGAGGCACGGTTCTCAAAATCCGGAGATGATCTGAGCGTCCGGTCAGGCTGACGGGCTATTCAACATATGGAGAATCCATCCATGGGCCTGAACCAGGCATGGGTACTGGATACCGAACCCTTCATGTTCAAAGTCACCCGGAAAAGTGATTCGGCGGCACTTCGGAGGCACGGTTCTCAAAATCTGGAGATGATCTGAGCGTCCAGCCAGGCCGACGGGCTATTCAACATATGGAGAATACATCCATGGGTCTGAACCGGGCATGGGTAATGGATACTGAACCCTTCATGTTCAAAACCACTCGGAAAAGTGATTCGGCACTTCGGAGGCACGGTTCTCAAAATCCGGAGATGATCTGAGCGTCCGGTCAGGCTGACATGCTATTCAACATATGGAGAATCCATCCATGGGCCTGAACCGGGCATGGGTACTGGATACCGAACCCTTCATGTTCAAAACCACCCGGAAAAGTGATTCGGCAGCACTTCGGAGGCACGGTTCTCAAAATCCGGAGATGATCTGAGCGTCCGGTCAGGCTGACGGGCTATTCAACATATGGAGAATCCATCCATGGGCCTGAACCAGGCATGGGTACTGGATACCGAACCCTTCATGTTCAAAGTCACCCGGAAAAGTGATTCGGCGGCACTTCGGAGGCACGGTTCTCAAAATCTGGAGATGATCTGAGCGTCCAGCCAGGCCGACGGGCTATTCAACATATGGAGAATCTATCCATGGGCCTGAACCGGGCATGGGTATTAGATACCGAACCCTTCATGTTCAAAGTCACCTGGAAAAGTGATTCGGCAGCACTTCGGAGGCACGCTTCTCAAAACACGCGCAGCATTTGGGCGTCCCGTCGGAAACACAAATCATTTGGCATATAATGTCGCCCCTCATAAGCCTGAACAGGACCCAGGTATTAGCCACTTGGCCCTTGATGTTCAAAGTCTCATAGGAAAACGAATCGGCAGGATTGGGACAGTGAGACATGAGCAGTGGCAAGGGGATCCGGACAGCGCCTTGGCTGTCTCTAAACCCATCACAAGAGATGCATGTATGTCCTTACAGGCCCTCTTTGTGTTGGGCTCCCCAAATGCCACGGTTAGAGCACAAAACTTAGAGAGAGAAATGCCAAAGAAAGGGGTCCATTGGAGCAAAGATGACGTGGCAGTGGGTGGTTCCTCATGGACTGCCCATGGTGGACTGAGGAATACCCAGCTGCCCTCCCTACTGCTCCAAATGAAGTGATGGTGGGGGGGAATCACATCTCATACACAAAGAAACAAAAAAGGGGGATATGACTATCTCAGTTCTGTGCAAAAGTCCACTTTAAACAGAAACAAGACAAACATTTAAACTATTCTTCTATTCACCCAAGACTCACCATGACCAATGCAATGCAAAGGGGAATATATAAAAGGGGCTTTCTCTGTTGGAGGAGAAATTACATGGGAAGAAAAGGAGAAAGAAAGAAAGAAGAAAAAAAAACAAACAAGGGAAGGCAAAGCATGGAGACTGCCGTGGCAGTCCCCTTTCTCCTCTTTCAACTTCCTTTTTCTTGGGAAGACACCACCAAATAGCCAACCATAAGAGGCCCTTCCTCCTCTCTGCTCCTAGCCTCTTTGAAGAATGCTTCCATCCTTCTTATGTTGCTTTCTCCCGTGACCAGCCCTAAAGAGAGAGAGAGAGAGAGGAAGGGAGAGAGGAAAAGGCCAGCCAGCTTCAACTGAACCTCCAAAACCTCTGCTTCTTCTTCCTTAGTACCAGCCCGAGAGATGAAGAGGAGAGCCCAGCTCCTTCTGAAACCTTCTCCCCGAGCTCCTCTTCAACATGAGAGTCTCTTCCTTTCTTCTAACCACCTTCTGCCCTTTTTTTTTTTTACTCCGGAAGAAGGAGCCCAGCCACCCAAGTCTCTTCTGGAGTGCAAGCCTCTGTCCTCTTCTATCCCCTCTTCTAAAAGGAACCAGCAAGAGGCCACCACCACCCCTCTCCTTTTGCAGCCCAATTTCCTGAAGAGGGAACCTGCTGGCCGCCTCCTCCTGCTGAGGCTTGGCAGGTTTGTCTGGGTAGTGGGGGAGTGAGGAGTTGCCTAGGATGACCCCCTTACCTAGGGTAAATGGGCCATTGGATCATGGGCCTTGAGGAGTGGTCATTTAGTGGGTTTTCTCATGGATCTTTTGCTTGGAAGGACCAGACCGGCCAGCAGGTGCAAGCCCATGTTTGTTGTGTTGTTGTTTTAGGTGTCCACAGACTCGAGTTCATTTTTTTAGGAATTTCCAGTTTTCTTTTCTTCCAGCGCCAGTTTGATTTGTGTGGAATTGTAATTTCTTTCTGTAGCTTTCCTTTCAGCAGAGCAAGCATTAGTTCGAGTTTTTAGGAAATTTGTTTTACTTTTCTGCTTTTCTTCCATAGTTCGGAGGGCTGGGCCAGTCCCTTCCATTGTTCTTCCATAGTTCTTAAAGCTTCGCCAGTAGAGATTTAGGAATTATTCTTATGCCATTTTACTTTCCTATACTTTTCTTTTCCTGTGAGAGCAGTGGAGTGTTCTTGATGGTTGTAAGTTCGATTTTTTTTGGAATTTTAATTTGTTTTCTGTTCTTTCTTCTATTTCAATTGCAAAGGAGGGAGACGGCTTGGCCAGTTCGACAATTTTTGGGGTTTTTTTAGTTGTTACTGTTCTTCTGTGTGCGGATGATGGCTGGTTTGATTTTCCTGAGTTTTTAGTGCTTTCCTATTTCTTCCGGAGATCAGTTCTGTGGAGGTTTGCTTCTGTTGTTGAGGGGAGATCGGCTTTGTCTTCCCCTCTTCTGTGGATATTTGTGAGATGGTTGGGGGCTGAGAGAGATTAATTGACGTCTGTGAGCTTTTTGTTTTCCATTTTCTCCTGTGCATAGATGATTCAATCTAGTACATTAGTTTAATTCTCTATATTTTTTCTGTGTTTAGATAGTTCAATCCAATGCCATTTGTGTTTTCTGAATTCTTTCATTCAGCAGAGCATGTAAGGGTTGGTTAGTTTGATTAATGTGGGATTTTAGCTTTTCCTGTTCTTCCGGAGATCAGAGGGTTTTGGGATCCAGGGTTGTGGCTTTGTTCTTCTTGACAACATCTATTTTCATTTCTTTTGCGTTGGGGAGAAGGGTCTAGAGCAACCCAGGGAATCCATCTTTGGCTTGTTCTGGGTACCCGAGAGATTGAAACATTTCTTCTGAATTTTACTTCTGATGTTTGGAATCTGAGAGTTCATATTCTGGGAGTTCGGCTACTGTGGGAGCTGTGAGGTTGGTGTGGAGAGATCAATTCAGTGGTGTTGTTTGTCTTTAATTTCCATTTCCTCTGTACTTAGAACAGATAGATCTAGTGTGTTGCAAATTCCAATTCTGTTGTGTTTAGAATTCGATCCATTGCATTTGTTTAATCCCTCTGTTCTTGCTTTAATGGTTTAACATTGATAGATAATTCGACATTGATAAGGGGATCAGATCCAGAGTTTTGGTGTTATAGTTTAATGTCTTTTATGGTTTCTTAATCTAGAGTTTATTACATCATGTTCCCATTTTGTTCTGCATCTTATAGTTCGTAGTGTTTTTAGATTGGTGTTGTTCATAGAAGTGATTCTATTACAATGTTATTTTGGTAAAAAGTGTTTTCAAATCAAAGTAGTTTAAGTTAGATTCTATTCAGCTTCCCTGTGGAAATGACCTGCTCTCACCACTATGTTAGTTCATCTTTGCAATTTTCAGTTTGAGAGACAGTTTAGAGAAGGCGAGCATTTTGACCTGTGCAATGAACTTTGAACAACGAGAGGGCACAGTCAACAATGCCGCGCGCTTCAATGCTCACTACTACTGTACGGGAAAACCAACACCATGTTTCGACCACCAACTAAGGTCGGGCTACTCACGACTCCCGCAAGAACCATTGGAGTCGGGTGCTATATGGAGCGACCCTTGGCTGGTGAACCACGTAAGAGCCATACAAGCACATCCAACCTGGACCTCAGACACACCACGAGGTCGAGACACTAAGTCATACCACGTGATTATGATCAATCTTGACCTCGAACACACCACAAGGTTGCAGACCCATACACAACCACACACAAGTGCCACCACGGAACATATTATGGAACCACAATCGGGGCCCACAAGGAAGACCGAGTGAACACCCAATTTAGAAATCACAGAAGCAGCACTTGAGTTAGGAACCGCACCACACCATCCCTTGGTACAACAACCAGAGATGGAAGCGCACTCGCTCTAGCCCTCAAAATGCCTGTGAGGCTGGTGGCCCAACTCAACACAGAAAACTAGAACACGGGTCCACAAGGCACATCACAACGGAAGGTTTAGGGCACCATGAGCAAGTGCCACACCAACAACGCCCTCAGAAGCTAGACACAGTTTGGTTGCAATCTTTGTACAAGCCAGGGCAACAGTCCAATGCATGGAGCACACTGCAGGAAAATCGCTATCACAACAACAACAAACACGACACTGTCGTTGGCAGTTAAGAGCATCCACTGACGACTTACCACTCAACCATTGGCTCCTGCCTCCAAGCTCCCTAAAAGAGTGAGGCCAGTGAGCCATTGCAAGAACACACCACAACAATAATAATAGTAGTCTGCGAGGCTACAGAAAGCCTGTGAGGCTGCTGGCATAACTCAACACGGAAAAATGGAACACGTGTCCACAAGGCATGGCACAACGGAAGGTACAAGGCATGGCACAATGGAAGGTACAAGGCACCGCGACCAAGTGTCACACCAACAATGCCCTCGGAAGCTAGACACGGCTCAGTTGCAACCATCGTACAAGCTAGGGCAACAGTCCAATGCACAGAGCACATTGTAATGAAACCACCATCACAACAACAACAAACACACCACTGCTACTGGTAGTCAGGAGCATCCACTGGCAACTTACCACTCGACCATCGTCTCCTGCCTCCAACCTTCCTAGAAGAGTGAGGCCAATGAGCCACCACAACAACAACAACCGTAGTCTGGTTAAGCTACGACTCCACACCTGACCTCTCTACGTGGTTCCAGAACCAATGCAAAACGATGTAGTGAGAGACTGAACTAGCTTGTCTGCACTGAAAAAACCCAAGCTCCTCAGAGCCAACTAATAGAGCTCTATAAGCAACTCAGTGTCACTGTCCAAATAGCATTTTCCCCTCAGTCCGGAAACACACTCGATGGACACGCTCTTGGCTCGAAGACCTCCCTCTAACAAGCTCATGGGGACAACTGTAACAATCACGATCGTTCGGATCTAGTTTACTATTAAACACATCAAATCATGAGTAAGCTAGTAGAACTCTACACTCAAGACACTGCAACTGGCCCGCAAAGCTAGAACCGACCCAGACAAGAGCACACAAGCAACCTCCTAGTCTCGCAGTCAGAAACACATTTCGACTGCCACTCCCACGCTTGACTACCTGCTAACTGGAGAGGCAGTGGGGAAACACACCAACTCTAACTCATGACTAGCCAGGGCCCAGCATGTCTGCCAATGTCTAATCCCCCAACCATGAGTGCACTTCAACCACACAGGTTGCCCAACAGTCGTTTTTCCCCTACTTAGGACGAGGAACTAAAAGGGAGTCTAGGAAGACGATAAGACCCCATTAGTGCACATAGCACCAGGACTAAATCCATGTCCACATAAAGTTCAAGGCATACACA